>CM055444.1:11724487-11777754 GCA_029228465.1 Salix viminalis | reverse complement strand
GAATTGAAATGAAATGAGTAGTGAATCGTTTGTATTATAAGTATGTACTGTTGGATCTAGTGTGTATTTATAACATGCAAACTTTGATGGTGGTGATTTATATTATTCTTATAAAAATATTTTATATCACTATTTTATATAGGATTAGAGATTTTAACACTCTTCCTCACTTGTAACCGTTCTTTTAAATTACCATAGATTGTCTAATAGGATGCTTTGAACTCTTGAAAAAATTTAAATTACAATTTTCATTAGATTTATATGCTTAAGAAAACCCAATACTAATTTGTTATGTTACCTATCATTGAAAAATCATGCAAAAGAAAAAAAGAAAAAAAAAATTTTGGAAGAAAATAACAAAAATATCAATGAGAAATGAAGTCTGAAGGCATAATTTGAGTTTTAATAGGCTAAGTTGATTTAATCATGGACAAAAGTGCAGTTGAATGATTTAATTAGGTGCAAGGACATAGTTATAGTTTAAATAGGCCAAAATAATTTTATTACGGGTTTAATTGGTGAAACATTAAGTTATAGAATTTAATTTAGGCTTACATAAAAAGATTGAAATTTTAGGAGATCACATTTAATTTTTACCATGTCAATTGATGGAAATCATGGGAAAAATTGTAAGAAAATCAAAAGTTTAAGGCCAATTAGGGGTAAAAGTTAACAAATTCAATGACAAGGACCTATTTATAAAATGCATCTAACTATGGGGATACAATTGATTGAAATCAATGCTGAAATTAAATGGCCGGTTAAAGAAAACTTAAAGTTTAATGGTTAGTTAAGTGTTAAATTGCATAAATTCAAAACCAAGGATGAAAATGATAAAGGAACTGTAATCCAGGGTGGTGTTCAATGCTAGGAGGCCCATAATTGCATAAAATTAAAATTTAGAAGTCAATCAAGAGTATAATTAAATAAAATAAGAAGATGAAGGACTAAATTGAACTTTGGACAAAACATATAAATGAAAGTCATAAAGAGATCTATTTTGAATAAGAAAGAGTAACAAAAGGGAGGACTAGACGATGTATCCTCTAGTACATAAAAGGAACTAGACGACACGACGTCTCGTTAATATTATTTGTTATGGGCTCATGTTCCTGGAAACATTTTTTATGAGTAAACAGAGTTCATCTATCAAGAATAAGGGCTACTATTATAAAATACATCCAATTAAAATTAATGAATATTCAAGATAACTTTGAGAAATTTTAGATAAGTTATTGATATTTGATTATTTGTGATTTCACCCCTCGCTAAAATACAATTTCAGCCTTAGATTTGAGTGACTTTCAATTTTAGTTTTTTGTTTGTAAGTTGACCAATTTGGTCTTTGATAGGTCAAAAAAACTTTGTTTTTCTTCAATTGCGTCCCTAAGATTGTTGACTTTGGTCCTTACGATTGTGCACATTTCTAATATTAGCCCTCGATCTTAAATTTGTTTAGTTAAGTTGCAATTGCTCCTTAGGATTTGAAATTTATGCAATTTTATCTCTAATTCCAACAATTTATCCTTCTTATGTTCAAATTTAAAATTGATGAATATTCAAGATAACTCTGAGAAATTTTAGATAAGTTATTGATATTTGATTATTTGTGATTTCACCCCTCGCTAAAATACAATTTCAGCCTTAGATTTGAGTGACTTTCAATTTTAGTTTTTTGTTTGTAAGTTGACCAATTTGGTCCTTGATAGGTCAAAAAAACTTTGTTT
Organism: Salix viminalis; assembly: GCA_029228465.1. Taxonomy (NCBI): domain Eukaryota; kingdom Viridiplantae; phylum Streptophyta; class Magnoliopsida; order Malpighiales; family Salicaceae; genus Salix; species Salix viminalis. The sequence continues at coordinate 11,776,027 of CM055444.1, read as the reverse complement.
TTCTTCAATTGCGTCCCTAAGATTATTGACTTTGGTCCTTACGATTGTGCACATTTCTCAGATTAGCCCTCGATCTTAAATTTGTTTAGTTAAGTTGCAATTGCTCCTTAGGATTTGAGATTTATGCAATTTTATCTCTAATTCCAACAATTTATCCTTCTTATGTTCAAATTTAAAATTGATGAATATTCAAGATAACTCTGAGAAATTTTAGATAAGTTATTGATATTTGATTATTTGTGATTTTACCCCTCGCTAAAATACAATTTCAGCCTTAGATTTGAGTGACTTTTCAATTTGAGTTCTTGGTTTCTAATTTGACCAATTTGGTCCTTGATAGGTCAATAAAAAAATGTTTTTCTTCAATTGAGTCCCTAAGATTGTTGACTTTGGTCCTTACGATTGTGCACATTTCTCAGATTAGCTCTCGATCTTAAATTTGTTTAGTTAAGTTGCAATTGCTCCTTAGGATTTGAGATTTATGCAATTTTATCTCTAATTCCAACAATTTATCCTTCTTATGTTCAAATTTGGTCCCCAAATCTTGATAAAACACAAACTTTGCACAAAACTAATTTTCTCTAGTAATTTACGCTTTTCTCTTGTGATTTTGCACAATCTATCCTCTTGTAACAGTGATCAAACTAATTTTTATTCAAATTTGAATTTTATTTTTGATTTGATTTGAATTAACTTTTATTTTTTTTAAATAATTTTGATGTGTTGATTTCGAGAACATTTTTTTTAAATAATATATATTATTTGAATGTATTTCTATACCAAAAATATTTGAAAAAACTCCACCACAGTAATTAACACTCATGCATTACCGAAATCACATGATATTTTTTTTTATTAAGGAGTTATGTAAGAAAAGGTATGGTACAAAAAGTCTTGCTATTTCCCTATAAATAGCCTTCCTCTGATGATTTAGGTATTCGTGTTGGGTCTGTTAGGAATTGGTTCAGTCAGTTAAATTTTAGTTAGTTGTTTTAGTTTGTTATTTCATTTTCTTGTTATTTGTTTCTGTTAAGTTGTTTGTTGCGTCTGTTGTCTTTTCTGTAAACATCTCTATAAAAGAGAGCTGAATTGATGAATACAAGGGGGATTGAGTTTTGGTTTACAGTAAGAAAGAAATTGTTTCGTCAAACTCAACAATTGGTATCAGAGCTCCCAAGAAGGGACCTGATCAGGGTGAAAAGAAAAGGGAAACACAGAGTGACTGTGAGAAGAGTGAGAGAAAGAAATTGGGGAAAACATTTGGGAAACACTGAGTGAGTGAGTGTGAGTGAAAAAGAAGAAGAGAAACAAGAAATCTTGAAGAGAAACAGGATTTCTTGATTGTGAGTGAAGAAGAAGAAGGAAAACCAGTGTGTGTGAAAAGTAACCTGAAGTGTTCGTGAAAAAGTCCCCTGCCAAGTGTTTGTGAAAAGTCCCCTGCGAAGAAAATGTCTACAAACTCAGAATAGTTTGTGCAAGCCTCCATACCCAAATTTTTGGGCCACTATGATCATTGGGCAATGATGATGGAGAACTTTCTTCGAAGCAAAGAAATGTGGAAGCTAGTAGAAGGAGTTCCAACTGTAGTCTTGGGTCCAACTGCAACCGAAGTGCAAAAGAAAGCAGCGGAAGATGTGAAGCTCAAGGATCTGAGAATTAAGAATTTTCTCTTCCAAGCCATTGACAGAGAAATCTTGGAGACGATTCTGGATAAAGGAACTACTAAAGCCATTTGGGACTCTATGAGGCAAAAATATCAAGGCTCAACTAAGGTACGAAGATCACAGCTGCAAGCCCTTAGAAGAGAATTTGAGTTGTTGTGTATGAAAGAGGGAGAGAAAGTGGATGCTTATGTCTCTCGCACATTGACAGTGGTCAATAAAATGAGAGCTCATGGTGAGGAGATGACACAAAATGCTGTGGTGGGGAAAATTTTGAGGACTATGACCTCAAAATACAACTATGTCACTTGTTCTATAGAGGAATCTAATGACCTAGATACCTTAAGCATCGATGAGCTTCATGGCAGTCTATTGGTTCATGAGCAAAGAATGCTAGATTACAAAGAGGAGGATCAAGCACTGAAAATTGTTCATGACTATCGAGCACCAAGAGGAAAGGGCAGAGGTGCATTCTAAGGGTTTCGAGGCAGATGGGGAATACAATTAGTAGGGGGAAGGCAAGCAGTCAACAGGAGCTAATCGAGTGTTACAAATGCCATAAATTAAGGCATTTACAATATGAATGCCCTAATTGGGAAAGAGGAGTCAACTATGCTGAATTGGATGATGAAGAGGAGATGTTGCTTATGCATCATGTGGAACTGCATCAAGCTCAAAGAAGTGAGGTATGGTTCTTAGACTCGGGTTGTAGCAACCACATGACTGGAAATAAAATGTGGTTTGAGAACTTAGATGAACAATTTAGACAATCTATGAAGCTAGGTAACAACTCTAGAATGATTGTGATGGGTAGAGGAAATGTTAGAATGAATGTAAGGGGAGTGATTCAAATAATTACTTGCATATATTACATACTTGAACTGAAAAATAACTTGCTTAGCATTGGGCAGTTGCAAGAAAAGGGTCTAGCTATACGTATTCAGAATAATGTATGCAAATTGTATCACTTCTCTAGGGGACTCATAATGCAAAGTGAGATGACTGCTAATCGCATGTTTGTAATGCTAGCTTCTATAAATCATAGTGAATCTGTAAGGCATGATGAGTCTGTGAATCATAGTAGTCTTACATGCTTTAGAACTGCAACTGGAAGTGATGTTGGGCTGTGGCACAGTCGAATGGGACATTTGAGTTACAAGGGCTTGAGAGCCTTGTAGTACAAGAACATGGTGAGGGGATTGCCCCTGTTGAAAACTCCAGAAAGGGTGTGTGAAGGCTGCTTGAAAGGCAAGCAACACAGGGAATCCTTCCCCAAGAAGAGTCAGTGGAGAGCTACTGGAACATTGCAGCTGATCCATGGTGATATATGTGGCCCTGTGACTCCATCATCTATGAGTGGGAATAGGTATTTAATTACCTTCATAGATGATTTCTCAAGGAAAACATGGGTTTACTTCCTGTTGGAGAAATCTGAGGCCTTGCACACATTCTAGAATTTCAAAAAACTAGTGGAAACTGAAATTGATGGGAAGATTTTGTGCTTGAGGACTGACAGAGGTGGTGAATTCACCTCAGGAGATTTCCATGATTTCTGCCGAATCCATGGAATAACCAGACAGCTGACCTCTGCATACTCCCCACAACAAAATGGAGTTGCAGAGAGGAAGAATCGAAGCATTATGAACATGACAAGATGCATGTTGATTGAGAAGAAAATTCCTAGGGAATTTTGGGCAGAAGCATCATCTTGGGTTGTGCATATACTGAACCGAAGTCCTACTCTTGTGGTAAGTGACATGGTACTTGAAGAAGCTTGGAGCAACATAAACCTGTCTGTTGAGCACTTCAAGGTATTTGGAAGTGTGGGTTATGTGCACGTGTCTGATCAAAGGAGAGTGAAATTGGATGATAAAAGTGTAAAGTGCATATACTTGGGGGTAAGTAGTGAATCTAAGGCCTATAAAATGTATAACCCAGCCACCAAGAAAATTATCATAAGCAGAGATGTTGTGTTTGATGAGGAGGAGAATTGGGATTGGAACACTGAAGAATCTAGAGCTGAGAAGGATGTTTTTGAGTGGGGAGACAATATGACTGAAACTGAAGGGAGTGAAGACTTCAACAATGAAGAAATTATGGAAGGTGCTGGTGCTGATGGTGTTGGTACTGAAGCAGCCGAAGCAGATGAGCTGCAGTCTCCAAGAGAAATAGAAGATGCACATTGGATTAGTGTTCCAAGTAACACAGCAGCATCAAGCAGTGGTGTAGCAGCTGCATCAAGTAGTGGCATCGCAGATGACAATACCTTGGGGAATGCTAGCAGATCACAGGGAAGAGTAACCAAGCAACCAGCTTGGATGGCTGATCATGTGAGTGGAGAGGACTATCTAATGATGATGAAATACAAGCTTTGGTGATGTATACCGAGTCAGGTGATCCAAGTTCTTATGAGGAGGCAGAAAGGAGTCCTAAGTGGAAAAGGCCATGGAATGTGAAGTGCAGGCCATAGAAAAAAATGAGACTTGGAAATTGACTACTCTCCCAGTGGGAGCTAAGGCCATAAGAGTGAAATGGCTGTTTAAAACAAAACTGAATGAAAAGGGAGAGGTTGATAAATATAAGGCCAGACTAGTGGCTTTGGGGTATGCACAAAAACATGGAGTTGATTTTACTGAGGTGTTTGCTCCTGTCGCAAGGTGGGACACAATTCGGGTGATTTTGGCACTGGCAGCCATGAAAGAATGGGTTGTGTACCAATTAGATGTAAAAAGTGCTTTTTTACATGGTGAATTGAAGGAAGATGTGTATGTAGAACAACCTAAAGGGTTTGTGAAGAAGGGTGAAGAAGGGAAAGTGTTAAAGCTGAACAAGGCATTGTATGGGCTGAAACAGGCCCCTAGGGCATGGTATAGCAGAATTGAGAAATACTTTCTCAAGGAAGGTTTTGAGAAATGTGCAAGTGAACAAACCTTGTTCACTAAATCTAAGGAGGTTGGAAAACTATTAATAGTGAGCATTTATGTGGATGATGTAATCTACACAGGCAATGACAAAGAGCTAATGAATGATTTTAAGGGCTTAATGAAGGAGGAGTTTGATATGAATGATCTTGGGAAGATGAAGTTCTTTCTAGGGGTAGAAGTTACACAGAATGAGGAAGGTATCTACATCAGTCAAAGAAAATATGCAATGGAGATATTGCAGAAATTTCGCATGGAACACAGCAATGGTACAAAGAGTCCTGTGGTACCTGGATTCAAATTAACCAAGGATGAAGGAGGAGCCAAAGTTGATCCCACTCAGTACAAACAGATGATTGGGAGCTTGATGTATCTCACGGTTTCCAGACCTGATTTAACTTATGTGGTGAGCTTGGTGAGTAGATATATGGAGAACCCTACGGCTCTACATATGGTGGCTATTAAAAGGATCTTAAGATACCTTAAAGGTACTTATGAACTGGGTATTTGTTACAAGAAAGGAGGAGGAACTAGCAGTATTGTGGCGTATTCTGATAGTGACTACGCTGGGGATTTGGATGACAGAAGAAGCACATCAGGTTATGTGTTTATGATGGGGTCTGGAACTGTTTCCTGGAGCTCAAAGAAGCAAGCTGTAGTTACACTATCAACCACAGAGGCAGAATACATCTCAGCTGCCTTATGTGCCTGTCAAGTTATATGGATTCAGAGAATTCTTAATCATCTTAGCTGGGATCAAAGAAGCTGTGTTATTTACTGTGATAATTGTTCAACAATTAAACTATCCAAAAACCCTATTATGCACGGAAGAAGCAAGCACATAGCCATACATTATCACTTCCTGCGAGACCTATCAAAGGAAGGAATAGTGGAGCTCAAGTATTGCAGAACTCAGGATCAAATTGCAGATATCATGACAAAGCCATTAAAACTGGATGCCTTTGTCAAATTGAGGGAACTGATGGGAGTAGGGATTATACCTTTAAACTGATTGCTTCTTAGTATTCAGTTTAAGGGAGGGTATGTTGGGTCTGTTAGGAATTGGTTCAGTCAGTTAAATTTCAGTTAGTTGTTTCAGTTTGTTATTTCATTTTCTTGTTATTTGTTTCTGCTAAGTTGTTTGTTGCGTCTGTTGTCTTTTCTGTAAACATCTCTATAAAAGAGAGCTGAATTGATGAATACAAGGGGGATTGAGTTTTGGTTTACAGTAAGAAGGAAATTGTTTCGTCAAACTCAACAATTCGAGCATCAAACCATTTGTTTTCTTTGAAGTAACTAGTGTAGAGTTGTAAGACTAGGGTGAATGAACTTTAGGATTTATCTTTTCATTTTTTTATGGACATGGGACTGTATAAATCTATGTTTTCTTATCTGATCTAAAATAAAACTATATGTAAATTTAATTTTTATAATACCTAGCCCAAAAATATTTGAAATATGATATTATACATTAAACATGAAAGAAGTGGAATTATAAGCACTCATGAAATTAATTATAATATTTTATTTTATTTTTCTAAAAAAATTTCATTCAAGAAAATGGGAATCGGTGCAGATTTAGCAGCAAACACCAATCAACAAAACAATTCTCGTCGAAGTGGAAATTTCCCATCAAGCTTGTGGGGTTGCAGCTTCGCTTCATTTTCCTTTCCACAAACGGTATGCTACCTCTCTTCTATGTGTATAGCAGTGTATTTGTCTTTTAATGATTTTAAGCTTTTAAATTAGTGGGCTCTATCATCCAATTCTGCACTAAGATTATAATCTGATGTTTCACAATATTTTTTTTTTTGTTAATTATATATCACTTCTCTCTCTTTTTTAAATGATAAAATCATATGTATCTCTTTTGCTATCACTCCTCTCAGGTGAATTTTGATGTTAAAGTAGTTATACTTTTGTCTAGCCGTTGATTACTTTTACTTTAAACAAAGACTTCATTTTTTATTTAGTAAACTTCTATAAGAAAAAACATTAACAATGGAGTAGGAAAAAACACAAAAACACGTTAAGGATTTATTCAATGCTATCAGCTCATACTAACTGAATAGTTTACTGCAGGAATTCGAGTCGTACAGCCGACAAGTAGAAGAGTTGAAGGAAAATGTGAAGGACATGTTGATGACATCCAAAGAGAATCTTTCAAAATGTGAAGTATGTGACTCGAAAACATATGTGAACAAAAAAATACCACTAAATATACTTGTTCGTCCAGCTTATAATATCTTTGGAAATAATCTTTCATAATACACAAACATCTTTTGAAAATCTGTTAAAATGTGAAGTATGCTTTTATGAATCAGTTGTGTTCGAAAAGTTCAAGGACATCAATGGAGAGTTTAAGAAAACAATAGATACTGGATGAAGCTTGTATTAAGCTTCATTTTTAAGTGTGCATGGAGAATAGATACTGGATGAAGCCCATGTTTTCACAAAGGCAAACCTGGAGTCTTTTGCTATGCAATCAAGCCCACGTCTAGGAGACCATATTAGGAATGCTTTGTTCCGGCCCTTTCACAAAGGCGTGCCAAGAATAGAAGCCAGAAAATACATCTCTTTCTACGAAGAAGATGAGTCTCGCAATGACACTTTACTCAAGTTTGCTAAGATAGATTTCAATCGAGTTCAGTTACTGCACAAACAAGAGCTATCCATTCTCTCGAGGTATTTTTTCGTTCATGTTCGAGGGAGATATGAGACTAAGGTTCTTACTGGAATTTATTTACTCAGTTTCTATTTACAATTTAGGTGGTGGAATGATCTAAATTTTGCTGAGGAGCTTCCATATGCAAGAGATAGAATTGTAGAGATCTATTTCTGGATGAATGGAATCCATTTCGAGCCTCAATATGCTTTCTCTCGGATGATGGCCTCGAAATATACAAAATTGGTATCACTGGTAGATGATACATATGATGCATATGCATCTTTTGAAGAAATACAACATTTTACTAATGCATTTGAAAGGTTTATTTCTTGTTACCTCATAGTCAATCTTTCTCTTCTAAATCTTTCATAAACATAGATGTTCAGGAAAGGACGTGTAATTTTCTATCACAATTTCAGATGCAGCATGAATGCTATTGATCAATTGCCGGCCGATTACATGAAAGTTCTTTATATGGCTCTTCTGAATCTTTTCAACGAAACTGAGAATGATGAAGGCAGTATTAACTACCTGAAAGTTCTTTATATGGCCGATTACATGAAAGTTCTTTATATGGCTTAGGAGAGGCTGTTGGTGAGTAAGCCACTCACAGATATGCATGATGAAGGCAGTATTAACTACCAGTGCAGGAGAAGAAGAAGAAGAAGCAAAGAAGCAATTCATATACAAACTCTAAATCATGTATTAAATGTGTTGAACATGCATTTAGTGTTGAGAGGTTATTGTAACTAACTAATTAGTTACAATTCAGTTACATTCTGTTAAACATGTAAATAAAACGTGTGTAAAGCCTAAGTGTATAAATAGGCATAAAATCAAACAGATGGTAAGCAAAAATATATAGAAGCTTATCTCTTTCTGAAATCCTCTCTGTCTTCAATTCTCTTCAATTCTTTTTCTCCCAAACACAAACAAAATACCTGCTATTACAGAATGTATAGCATGTATAGGATCATTTCCCTATTGTAATCTCCACAGTAACTATTGTGTGTATGTGCTGCTATAATGTATATAAATAGAAAGGTTGGCTACGGCACAACCTAAGCAATATTATTATTTCCAATTTGGTATCAGAGCGTTAAAACAATTAACCTACTTTTCTCCCAGCCTCTCTTTTTCTATGGAACAGTCGCCAACCTCATCTGCAGCACGGACTTCTTCTCCGGCAGTGCATACTGCCTCCCCTGCAGTCGATCCCCTGTTTTCCTCTGCCTCACAGCCTGGTCTCTCCTCTGCCATGGCTGGTGAACAACCTCTCTTCACCTCTCAAAATACAAATCAACTCTTTCAACTCACATCTAATGCATCTGCCGCAACAAATATTATCTCCCTTTCTCACACTCATCAAGTCATCTCTCTCAAGTTAACAAATACAAATTATTTGTATTGGCGTATGCAGATGCTGCCATATCTCCTAGGCCAAGGAGTTTTTGGTTTTGTGGATGGTTCTACCATATGTCCACCTTCACATGTGCTTGCTGAAGATGGTGTCTCTCTTCAGATTAATCAACTCTTTCTTCGCTGGAAACGACAAGACCATCTCATTCTCAGTGCACTCCTTTCCTCTCTATCCATGGAGGTTCTGCACCTCATTGTTGGTTGTCAAAGTTCATACTCAGCTTGGTGCACCCTTGAGAAAGCTCTTGCTTCCACCTCCAACTCCCGTATTATGCAGCTTCATGGCTCTCTTCAGGAGCTTTGACAAGGTGATGAATCTGTCACTCTTTTTATGCAAAAGGCAAAGGTGTTATTTGATGAACTTGCTGCTGCGGGGAGGCCAATCTCTCTTGCAGATTTTAATTTGTATGTATTTCATGGCTTACGGGGAGAGTTTAAAGACTTAGTTACAAGTCTCATTACCATGGCAGAACCCATAGCATATGCAGAACTTCACAGCCACCTCCTCACGCATGAATTTCTGCAAAAATCTTCAGCTGTAATCCATGCTCCTCTGTTGCCAACTCCATCGTCTGCCATGGTTGCACAACGCCAGCAGTTTGGAAATTCTGGTCGCAACAGGGGCTGTTTCAATGGTGGATGGCGTCCCAACCAATCCAGCAGCAATAGGGGTCGTTTCAGACCTGATTATCACAACTCTCAAAGCTCATGGCAGGGCACTTGGCAGCGTAATAGGGGGCAGAATCCACGCTGCCAACTCTGTCAAACTTTCGGCCATATAGCCCCTCATTGCCCTCAATTTCAGCAGCGAAGTTATGGCCAACAATCCACTGCCAACATGGTGCAGCGCAATCTCTCCCAAACCAGTTCTGTTGATTGGTTTCCAGACACCAGTGCAAATCAACATGTCACACCTGGTCTTGCCACTTTGACCACTTCCGAACCGTATCTGGGTAATGATAATTTGCATGTTGGTGATGGTAAAGGCCTTCCTATATCTCATCTCGGCCATACAAAAATATATACACCACATCGTTCTTTCATTTTATCTAATGTCCTTCATGTTCCATTAATTACAAAACCTTTGCTTTCTGTTCAGAAATTTTGTCGTGATAATAATGTGTATTTTGAATTTCACACTCATGTGTTTTATGTCAAGGATCTCAACACTCATGAAGTACTTCTCTCCGGTCAAAGTAAAGATGGTCTCTATGCCTTGACCTGGTCTTTCGTCAAGTCTTTTCCTCAAGCGTTTTGGTCTTCGTGCACTTCTGCCTCTGTGGATTTATGGCATCGTCGACTAGGTCATCCTACTTCATGTATTTTTCAATTGTTAGTTTCGAAAAGTAAGATCATTTGCAACAACAAACGTCTTAATTTTCAATGTCAAAGTTGTCCTTTAGGAAAATCATCGCGTCTGTCTTTAGGACCTACGGGTCATAAAACTTTTGCTCCACTTGAATTGATTTTTCGCGATGTATGGGGTCCCGCTCCCCTATTTTCTTCTGATAGATATTGTTATTTTGTTATATTTGTTGATGCTTATACTAAATATGTATGGTATTATCCGCTTGTTGCCAATCTAATGTTTACGCGGTATTTCATCAATTTCAAACTCTTCTTGAACATCAATTTTCTTTAAAAATAAAATTTGTTCAAATTGATTGGGGCGGTGAATACCGAAAATTGTCCACATTTTTCCAAACCATTGGTATCCAACATCGTCTGATTTGTCCCCACACTCATGAACAAAATGGAACCGTTGAACGTCGTCATAGGCATATTGTAGAAACAGGTCTCACTCTTTTAGGGCAGTGTAAAGCACCTTTTCGATTTTGGAATTATGCTTTTGAGACCGTTGTTTATCTAATAAATCGCATGCCTACTCCTATCCTTGGTCTTCGTTCTCCATTTGATTGCCTATTTCAAAGGTCTCCTGATTATAATTTTTTGCGTACTTTTGGGTGTCTCCGTTTTCCCTTTTTGCGTCCATATAATAAACATAAATTAGATTTGTTCCTCTCCATGTGTCTTTTTTGGTTATAGTTCCTTGCATCTCGGTTATCAATGTTTTGACATTGCGTCTCACCGCATTTATATTTCTCGTCATGTTCGCTTTCATGAACATGTGTTTCCTTTTGATAACTCTAAACATATTGCAAAGGTTTCGCACATCACCCCCACCCCCACTAAACCTACTACTGTCACACTTCCCATTTTGCAAAATTCTACACCACTACCCAACCACCCAACAACCACCCCACAACCCATACCGTTGCAAACAGCTACCCAACCACAGCCTCCACCCATTCCTTGGCCATCATCACCCGCTTGTTTATCTAACCCTTATGATGCAGGTTCAGTTCATCCCGTGGTCTCATCTTCTCATGGTCCTAAGGCACCTTTCAGTCCAGCTTCAGCCTCTACTTCCAGCCCCTCCTCGGCTGACAGCTCTCCTCTTGCGGCTGCTTCTTCATCATCCACTTCAGCTGGCTTACAACTCATGGTGGATCTATCCTCCTACCAGTTGCCACAGATCCCCTCACTGCAGCTATCGCCCCCTGCGTCTCCATCAGCAGTTAGTAGACATCCTATGATTCTCCGACCGCAGCAGTCGAAGACAACAAATCTAGTTGCTTCCGCTGCTGCCACATCTGACTCCACCCAGGTCTTATATTCTCCTACTTCTGAGCCCTTTGTCTTTTCTGATGCTGACAGGTATGCAGTTTGGCATAATGCTATGTGTGATGAGATCGCTGCTCTGCGCTCTAATTGCACTTGGTCTCTGGTTCCATTTCATCCTCGATGAATGTTGTTGGCAGTCGATGGGTGTATCGAATCAAACGTCATGCTGATGGTAGTATTGAGCGCTATAAAGCACGACTTGTTGCTAGAGGTTTTAGCCAGCAGGAAGGCATTAAGCAGGCCACTGTGCGATTGGTTTTCTCTATTGCAGTGTCGTGAAATTGGGAGATTCATTAGCTTGATATTCATAATGCATTCCTCAATGGAGTTCTGACTGAAGAGGTTTACATGAAGCAACCTCCAGGATTTGTTGACTCTTCTCTTCCATCTCATGTGTGCAAATTGCACAAATCACTGTATGGTTTAAAACAGGCACCGAGAGCATGGTACACTTGTCTCAGTAATTTTTTACTCTCCATTGGCTTCCGGGCATCAAAGGTTGACACCTCTCTGTTCATCTTGTCTAATGATACTCATATCTTCTATCTCCTAGTGTATGTTGATGATATTCTGCTTACGGGTAGCGACTCTGCTATGGTTCATCATCTAATACAGCTACTAAGCTCTGAATTCAAGCTTCGTGACCTTGGTGATGTTCACTTCTTTCTGGGTGTTGAGGTTCAGTCTACTGCTTTGGGTTTAATGCTGCGCCAACATAAATATATTCTTGACATCCTCACCCGAGCTGGTATGACTTCTTGCAAACCTGTTGACACTCCAGTCTCCCCTTCGAAAGTCACCCTATTACCATATCAATCATTCCCTAATCCTACACGATTTTGTCAAATCGTAGGTGCACTTCAATATCTTACCTTTACTCGTCCAGATATATGCTTTGCTGTTAACAAGGTTTGTCGGTTTATGCATGCTCCTACAGATTCACATTGGGCCGCCGTTAAGTGTATTCTACGCTATCTAAAAGGTACAGCATCTTATGGTTTTCATATCACTCAGAGTTCCTCCTTTGCTCTTCATGGCTTTACAGATGCCGATTGGGTTGGTAGTGTTACTGATTGCAAGTCTATAGGGAGCTATCTTGTCTTTTTTGGTCAGACACCGATTTCTTGGAAATCTGGCAAGCAACGCACAGTTGCTCGCTCATCTACTGAAGCTAAGTATAAAGCCCTTGCAGATGGTACCGCTGAAGTCATTTGGCTTCAATACTTGTTAACTGATCTGCAGGTATCTTCCGTTTCTGCTCCCACCATTTGGTGTGATAATCTTGGTGCGACCTATCTTTCAGCGAATCCTATTTTTCATGCTCGTACTAAACATGTTGAAGTGGATTATCATTTTGTACGTGATCGAGTTGCTAAGAAAGAAATTTAGATTCGGTTTGTTCCTTCACATGATCAACTTGCCGATGTCTTCACTAAACCGCTTCCTACTGCGTCTTTTAATGCTTTTAGGTTCAAGCTTCGGGTTGATTCCCCACCCTCAGCTTGAGGGGGCATATTACAGAATGTATAGCATGTATAGGATCATTTCCCTATTGTAATCTCCACAGTAACTATTGTGTGTATGTGCTGCTATAATGTATATAAATAGAAAGGTTAGCTACGGCACAACCTAAGCAATATTATTATTTCCAATTCCTGCAAAGATGAGTTGAATTAATCAGTAACTACAAGTCATAAATTGACAAAAAATCTACAATCAAGCCAACGTCTAGGAGACCATATTAGGAATGCTTTGTTCCGGCCCTTTCACAAAGGCGTGCCAAGAATGGAAGCCAGAAAATACATCTCTTTCTACCAAGAAGATGAGTCTCGCAATGATACTTTACTCAAGTTTGCTAAGATAGATTTCAATCGAGTTCAGTTACTGCACAAACAAGAGCTATCCATTCTCTCGAGGTATTTTTCGTTCAAGTTCGAGGGAGATATGAGACTAAGTTTCTACTGGAATTTATTTACTCGGTTTCTATTTACAATTTAGGTGGTGGAATGATTTAAATTTTGCTGAGGAACTTCCATATGCAAGAGATAGAATTGTAGAGATCTATTTCTGGATGAATGGAATCCATTTCGAGCCTCAATATGCTTTCTCTCGGATGATGGCCTCGAAATATACAAAATTGGTATCACTGGTAGATGATGCATATGATGCATATGCATCTTTTGAAGAAATACAACATTTTGCTGATGCATTTGAAAGGTTTATTTCTTGTTATCTCATAGTTGCTAGGCTATAAATACATAAATGAGTATTGTATGGTATATTAAGTAACTATATATACCTATTATTGTACACACGGGGATGTTATGCAAAAACAAACAAAAAAGTAGAATATATTCAAAATTATTTTTAACATCAACACATAAAAATTATCTAATAATATTAAAAACTTATTATTGTTTTTCTTTTTTGATTTTGAATAATTTTAAAACAGGTATATCGGCCAAGAAAATCTTTTTGAATTTTTTTCAAACTCCGAGCCATAAGCCCATTCCGAGCCATAAGCCCATTGCTGTGTAATGTCATGCCACCGGCATGAAAGAGAAAGTGAACAGATCACAGTTCTTGTCTTGTAACGCATATCGGCCAAGAAAAAAAAGGAACAGTTTTATTTTCCAAGCACCAAAAAAGGACAAGTGTGGAAATAAAAAGAACCACGTTTCAGAATAACTGGTGCTGAAATTGTAATCCTTGTAACATAAACTTGATTTGTAATTCTTCAATTCTTCAATTCTTCATCTTCTCCAGCTTGTGATTCTTCGCAGACCTGGAATCATAATTTCCAGATTTCAACAATGAAGAAGATCAGGATATGGTTGACATTCCAAAAATAGAAGAACCATAAAGAGTAGATCAACCTGCAACGGTCAAAAATAAAGAAGATCAAGATATGGTTGACATTCCAGAAATAAAACCATAAAGAGTAAATCAAGAAGTTATGCTGTATCGCTGCAAGATTGGAAGCTAATTAAATCTGCTGCTGGAAAATAACAATGTAACGGTAACAAAAAGATACTAAGATAGAAACTACAATCGTGGCAAATATATTGCCTTGTCTGTCACCTCCCCTGTTTTCAGAATACGTTCTATATTGTAAAAAGTCTATATATATACTTGTAATTGTAACTCTCTTCTCACGTTGAAAATAATCAAGAACAGAGAAGCCTTCTCACATTTTCCAGTTATTCTTTTTTCTTTTAGTTACTTATTTTTAGATCCCATGTGCTGAAAATGACGAATATTTATCAGAATTTGCACCGATTATTTTTATAGGGTTGCATGAAAATAATTGAAACATTAATGTTATTTTATTTTATAATTGCTTTACTAATTATAATAAGTTTTTATTATAGTAATCTACATTTGATATAAAAAGAAAATGGAATTGTAGAGATCTATTTTTCTTGGCAAATGGAATCCATTTCGAGCCTCAATATGCTTTCTCTCGGATGATGGCCTCAAAATATACAAAAATTGTATCACTGGTAGATGATACATATGATGCACATGCATCTTTTGAAGAACTGCAACATTTTACTGATGCAATTGAAAGGTTTATTTCTTGTTACCACATAGTCAGTCTTTCTCTTCTAAATATTTCATAAACATAAAAATTGAGGAAAGGACGTGTACTTTTCCGTTACAATTTCAGATGCAGCAAGAATGCTATTGATCAACTACCTGCCGATTACATGAAAGTTCTTTATATACCTCTTCTGAATCTTTTCAACGAAACTGAGAATGATATGGGAAGGCAAGGAAGATCCTATGACTCGTATTATGTGGAGGCAGTATGAATATTTTTCCAATCTGATGCGTTCTTTTAAATATTAACTGAAATATTGTCGGTTTTACCACAATCTTTGTTTTATCTGCATGCTATTAGTTCAAAGAAGTGGTGAGATGCTATCACGCGGAGGCGGAGTGGGCAGATAAATGCCATGTCCCAACATTCGATGAGTATGTGCTCAATGGATTAGCCACAAGTACTTATGGGGTAATTATGGGAGCATCCTTTCTTGGTTTGGAAAAAGTAGCAGGAGTGGAGGAGTATGAATGGGTAAAAAGTAATCCAAAAATTATTAAAGCTGCAAAGATGATCGGTCGTTTGATGAATGAGATAGTGGGCCATGAGGTACGATGTCTTTCTATTCAATTTTCTTTGTGTCTAGAGATTGTTCATGTGAAGTCTCTTTTCTAACAATTATAATGTCGTTTGTATAATTGAAGGATGAACAAGAGAGGGGAGACTGTGCATCCGGTGTTGAATGCTACATGAAACAATATAACAACTCCGAGAAAAAAGCAATTGAAGAGATACAAAAGATGAACTCTGCTGCAGGGAAGGATATCAATGAAAATTTCATGAGGCCAGTTACTAAAGCTCCAATGCTTCTCCTTCAACAGCTTGTTAACTTTGTGCGAGTTACAAAATTTTTTTATGGTAATGATGACGATGCCTACACAATTCATTAAGTTTAAAAGATTATGTCACCAGCAAGAGCCTCTGTATGATTAATGGTGTAGAATTTCTCTACTTTGAGCTCATGGTGGAACTCTATGAATGTCGTTGTCGAATGTATTGTAATAAAACGAGCAGTGAATTGTGGATATTATAAGTTTGTACTGTTGTATTTAGTGTGTATTTTGGTATGTATTGAGTTTGATAGTTGAGTTTGAGTTTTATTTAAAAGATTGGAACTTTGATGGTGGTGATTTATTCTTAATTTATATATTATACTTATGTGTTTTTATATCAATATTTTATATAGGATTGGAGATTTTAACACTCTTCCTCACTTTTAACCTATCTTTTAAGGTTTATCTAATAGATTAAGATTTAAGATCTTCACTAGATTGTAAATCATCAATGGGTCCTTATTATATTAAATTTGATAACCAAGTTTGGATTTCATAAGAAAAAATGATGTTCACATGATATTTTCTTAAGCCTCTAATATTTACTTAAATTTAAACGACCATAGATTGTTTAATAAGATGTTTTGAACTCTTGAAAAACAATTAAATTACAATTTTCATTGGATTTATATGCTCAAGAAAACCCAACACTAGTTTGTTATGTTACCTATCACATGACTCAAGCAAGTAAGAGGAAGATGCATTATTATTGCTGTTGTTGTTACTGCTGCTACCACTCATCTCCTCCTTAGTTGCAATGGATCAAAATATACAAGATTGGAAAATCTAATAGTGTTTTTTGATTGATGAAGGCCTTATTTGCAAGAGAAAATCAATTTAAGGAGATAAATTCAAAATTGGATGCTTAAGATTCAATTAAATTTCTCAAAGTTTATCTAAATTTATCAAGGACTTAATTGCATGAAACATCTATTATATGACTCATTATTAAATTTTTCCAATCCAGAAATTAAAACCCTAAATGACATGTCATTCAAACTTAATGAAAAGAAGGTGAATGACACATTGTTTGGCACTTACGCATCCTTGGTTCAACAATTTTGACTGATCAAGTTAACAATTTTGAGAGAATAAATATAGAGCTACAAACCTCCAAATTGGACAGGATTAGATCCAAATAAATTATATGCATCCCCTCTAAAAGCTTTCAATGATTTCAAGTTATGATGATGTCATGATTTCTCCAGCAAAGCCATAAAAACAGGCAACTCAGTTAGCCTTGATAATGAAATCATTGTATATAATCGACGTGTTCTTCATTTTTTTCACACTCAAATAATCCTCAAAGGGTTCCTATTAATGGTATACAACATGTCTCTCAAGATCAAAAGGTCAAAAATGGATTCAAGATATCCTAATATCTTGTCTTTGATCAACATTCACTTATTTTTCAGATTCCAGTCTTATCAGGTTGGCATATTTGAGAGTAAATATATATATATATATTACTTCAAATTAATATTTTAATTTCTATATATCATTTTGATGGGTTGATTTAAAAAATAATAATAATAATTATTTCAATATATTTCCAAACGAAAAACACTACCACAATAATATTAAACAAATTCTGAATAGTAATTTATGAGAGAGCTTACCTTTAAAAATATAAATCGAGTTTGTATGATTTTAGAAGAAGAAAAAATCATGGAAGGGCAATGCTATACTACTTTCAGTGATATTTTCTCTTGTTTCTATACTGAAAATGAGGAGATAAGGCTTTTATATTCAAGGGAGAAAGTAGCATCTATGGTCTAATTCTTTTGAAAATGTAACCCCTAAATAAGTATTAAATAGTAAAACAGTTAATTAATTCAAAGGCTTGAAGATCCATATAAATATCCATTACTGTTGCTACCCAATTTTTGACCCACTTATTTTTATGTTTCGGAAAAAAAATATTAAAAAAGAAAATATCCAAAAAATCTTGTTACAGGGGCAAAATTGAAGAAATTGAGAATTTAACAGTCAATGCAGGGTCAAATCGCAAAAATTGAAAATCAAGGACCTAATTGAAAAAGACGCATAAACTGAGGGCTGGTTTTGAATTTTACCTATGAAAAACTCTATAAATAGAGTGGACCATCACAAAGAAAAGGGCCCAAATAAAAATACACCCCCAAAAAACCCTAAGAGAAAACCCTAAACATATCTCTTTCTCTCCCGGAGGGGGAGGGGGGGGGGGGGGTTGCAGCCGCCAACCCTTTTGTGCAGTTGCAGCCCCGTTTTTCTTTGCCCAAACTTTCCCTTCCCTCTCTTCCCTGCCATCCTCGGAGTTGAGAATAATTAGGAGGCTTAACCTAATAGTTAGTCAACCCTTTCTATATATATGAGTAGGGCAATATACAAGAGTAATGGTGGAGATTACCACACAAGAATATTTACAATATTTTCTATATAGATAAATTTTATAATACGCCCCCTCAAGCTGAGGGTGGAGAATCGACCCGAAGCTTGAATCTAAAAGCAGTGAATGAAGAAGCAGGGAGTGGTTTGGTGAAGACATCGACAAGTTGATCCTGAGAGGAAATAAATCGAATCGGAATTTCTTTCTTTGCAACTCTATCTCAGAAAAAATTATAATCAATTTCAATATGTTTTGTGCGAGCATGAAATGCAGGATTTGAGAACAAATACGTGGCGCCAAGGTTGTCACACCAGATGATAGGAGCAGAAACAGTCAGAATCTAAAGATCTTTTAATAAGTATTGAAGCCAAATAACTTATGTCGCGCCATCAGCTAAGGCTTTGTACTCAGCTTTCGTTGAGGAACAAGCAACAATGCGTTGCTTACCACATTTCCATGAAATCGACGTCTGACCAAAGAACACAAGATAACCACCTGTAGATTTTCTATCCTCAACACTACCTGCCCAATCCACATCTTTGAAACCATGTAAAGCAAAGGAAGAGTTGCGAGTAATATGTAAGCCATGTGATGCCGAACCACAGAGATAACATAGAATGTGTTTTACAGCAGCCCAATGAGATTCTGTACGAGCATGCATAAATTGACATACCCAGTTAACAGCAAAGCAAATATCTGGGCATGTGAAGGTGAGATATTGTAGAGCACCCACAAGTTGCCAAAAACGAGTAGCATCAGAGAACAATTTATCAGGCATGGCAGTGGCTTTGAATGCCGAAATGGTAGTGTCAACTGGTTTGCAAGACAACATACCAGCTCGAGTGAGGATGTCTAGTGTATACTTATGCTGGCAAAGCATAAGACCCTAAGTAGTGGATTGAACCTCAATTCCCAAGAAATAATGAACATCCCCCAAATCCCGGAGTTTAAATTCTGAGCTCAGTAGCTGAATGAAACGTTGAAGCAAAGTAGAGTTGTTTCCCGTAAGTAGAATATCATCCACATAAACCAAAAGATAACAAATATCATAACCAACCGAGAAGATAAACAATGATGTATCCACTTTAGAAGCATGAAAACCAATGGATAATAGGAAGTCATTCAGTCGAGTGTACCAAGCCCGTAGAGCCTGTTTTAAACCATAAAGAGATTTATGCAGTCAACACACATGACCTGGGAGAGTAGAGTCAACAAAACCTGGAGGTTCTTTCATGTAGACCTCTTCATCAAGAATGACATTTAGAAAGGAATTGTGAATGTCAAGCTGATGTATTTTCCAACCACTCGAGACTGCAATGGAAAATACTAATCTGACGATTGCCTGTTTGATAACAGGACTAAAAGTTTCAGAGTAATCAATACCTTCTTGCTGAGTGAAAGCCCCTAGCAACCAGACACGCCTTATACCTCTCAATGCTACCATCAGATCTGCGCTTAATTTTGTAGACCCACTAGCTACCAACAACATTCATGGAAGGATGAAACGGTACTAAAGTCCATGAGCGGTTTGCGCGTAAGGCTTGAATTTCCTCACACATTGCACTATGCCATGCCTCATACCTATTAGCATCATGAAAAATAATGGGTTCATAAGAGGGAGGAGAGGCTACCCGATCGATTTTGCTTCCGCGGTGGAGGTCAGTGCTGTCTTGGGCTGTCTCGGACGTAGAACCATGGGGTGTGTAGGAGCAACTGGACATGGAGCCGCAGGACCTGGAGATGGAATGTTTTGAAGAGGATAAGAAGAGAGGTCAACACAAAGATTCAGACCAGGAGGTGAAACCCTGGAGGGACTGGCCTGCACATCAGCTGATGGTGTTGCTACGGCAGGACTGGAGAGAGCAGCTGCAGATCGTGGCTGTATGGCTACTGAATCCTGCAATTGTGAACCTGTTCCTGCACAATAATCATTGGAAAGACAAGCATGTGGTGATAGTATGGTTGTGGGGGATGGTGAGATGGGGGCGGCTGATGCAATGGGCAAGGGAAAATGTGAGGTGTGAGTGCTGCCAATTGGAGAATTAATTGGCTGAAGAAAAGAAGGGGGATGCAATGACGGAAGAGAGGTAGGTGTGGTGGGAGATATCGGGGATGTTGTTACCTGTTCAGACTTCGAAAAAGGAAAGACATTTTCATGAAAACGAACATGACGGGAGATATAGATACGATTAGACTCTAAATCAAGACACTGATAACCAAGATGAGATGAGCTATAGCCTAACCAAGGGGAAGACCAAATATCTAATTTATGAGCATGATATGGACGTAAAAAAGGAAAACAAAGACACCCAAAAGTACACAGGAAAGTATAATCAGGAGTGCGATGAAACAGACACAAAAAAAGAGATTTATTTTGAAGAACATGAGTGGGCATGTGACTAATAAGATAGACTGATGATTCCATGGCATAGTTCCAAAAACGCAATGGGGCACAACACTGGCCTAAAAGAGTTAAGTCAGTTTCTATAATATGTCTATGATGACGTTCAACTGTACCATTTTGTTCATGAGTATGGGGAAAAATTAATCAATGATGAATACCAATGTTTTGAAAAAAATTATTAAACCTACGATATTCACCACCCCGGTCAGTTTGAACATATTTGATTTTTAGAGAAAACTGACGCTCAACCAGTGTCTGAAATCGTTGAAACGTAGAAAATACATCAGATTTCGTAACAAGCGAATAATACCAGATATATTTAGTATGCGCATCAACGAAGATAACAAAATAACAAAAACCATCAGAAGAAAATATAGGAGCGGGGCCCCAAAGATCACTAAAGATTAATTCAAGTGGGGTAGAAGTTTTGTGACCCGTGTGTCGTAATGACAACCCGGACGACTTGCCTAAAGGACATGCTTGACATTGAGAAAGAGATCGTCTAGCAGTACAAATAATTTTATTCTCGGAAACTAACAAATTTAGAATACGAGGAGTTGGATGACCTAAACGACGATGCCACAAGTCGGCAGACACGGAAATGCAAGGAGACCAAAAAGCTTGAGGTACGGACGTGGCTGACATCTCGGAGAGAACATAAAGACCATCATGACTCCAACCGGAAAGAAGAACTTCCTTGGTAATGAGATCCTTCACATAAAACACAGAATTGTGAAATTCAAAATAAACATGATTATCACGACAAAACTTTTGAACAGATAACAATGATTTTGTAATGACCTAATGTAAACATGCATGTTGGACAGCACCATCGCCACTGATTTCATCGGGAACCAGTTATGATGCTGAAGCGTCGCACACGATCAGCTCCACAGCATCGTGATCTCCATCGCTAATCTCCGCGCACGCTGCCATCAATTTTAACCTAGCTAGAAATCGAGGAGCCAGCGAAAGCGAGGAGGAGAAAATGGTTTTTCTTCTTCCAGTCGCTTGAAATGAAAGCTGAAAGTGACGCCTAACCGGTCAAGGTGTTGTTGCATCGTTGACGTGTCCCCAGGAAACTTCTGTATTGGAATTTATAAACTTTATAAATAATTTTATTTATTTATTATTAATATTAACACACCAAACTAAATAGACAAATATAAAAATTTGAACTTAAAATAAAATAAAAATTGTTTGAAACTTTGATTTCACTGCTTCCATCATAAGTGTGTTTAGTATGTTAGTTGGAAAAAATAGAAAAAAAAAGAATATATTTTTTAGATTATTTTGATATATTGATGTCAAAAATAATTTTTAAAAATATATTTTAAATATTTTTAAACAAAAAAAATAAAAAAACAACATAAATCATTCTAAGAAAAAACATTTATTTGGTCCAATACCCTTCAAGTTATTTTAACTAACAAAAATATTGTGTGAAACATTAATTTCTGTGCTTTTGACATAAATGTCTGTTTAGTATGATATTTCAAAATGAAATAGAGAAAAAAATAAAAATTTATTTTAAGTTTTTTATAATTTTATATTATTTTAATATGTTGATATACAAAATAATTTACATATTATCTCTCTATGTGTATATATATATATATATATATATATCTCTCTCTCTCTCTCTCTCTCTCTCTCTCTCTATCTATCTATCTATCTATCATGGAATCACTCTTTGAAAATCAGAAATATTAACTTTAAAATTTATACTTAAAGTTTTTGAAGAAAATAATTTTTTTATTTTTTACTTTAAATATTTTTTTTGATGTTTTCACATCATTTTCATGTCCTAATGTCAAAATAATTTGTTGGAGTTGGAGCTAGTTTAGCAATATCTATGTTGGTACCAGTATTAGTATTGATAATCCTTTCAATATTAATACTTTTTATGAATGTATTAAAAATAACGAGAAAATAAACGGTCATGACATTGATTTTAATTTATATAGCACATTAGCAAAATATTTATAGACATAATTGTTTTGTAATGTATTTTTTAGTTATTTTGAATCATGTATGAACCATAACTAATAAGTTTTATGGCCATAATTATGTTGTATTATATTCGGAAATATTTTACTTACGATTTTACGATTTTTCTACCTACACGATTTTGGCTATGATTTTACGATTTTTGTACTGAAAAATTCAGGTACAATTTTATGATTTTGCGGTCTGATTTTGCAATCCGATTTTTGAAGCCCCTTCCGTGCCGTGTCAAAATCACGATTTTGACAACCATGATGAGGATTAATAGTTAATTTCAGGTGCTAAATGAAGAAACTACAAGTAGGCTAGCATTTGCATATCTTGAAATAACCAATAAAATTCGCAGGATTATTCTAAGCGGTGACCAATTCCCTTTTCAATCAAAACATTTTTTACGAGGTACAAAATCGCGGAAAACTCATCCATGATAGGTGATCCTTTTAAGGCGTCTACATGGATCTGTTTCTTGATATTTTATTTTGGGTTCATGAACTCATAATAAAATTTTAAAAGCTAAATTTATTCACATGAATAAATACGACCTGTTGAAGCATTCAAAATCACATCAAGATAGACAATACAACTTACCTCAGGTAAGGCGTACTAGGGGTGCTAATACCATTCCTTTACGCAACCAGTCGAATCTCTGATTAGACCAGTGCAAATCGGGTTTTCCTAGTGACCCTTAATAGCCAGGTAGCGATTCCTCAATAACTCCATTACGAAACAAGCAAACCCCTTCTCAGGAAGCCGCGCGGCGACATGAGACAATTACAAATTAATGTTTCTGTACCATGACAAGGTTTTTGCAGTATTTTCCAGAGTAGCAAGGACTAATTTCAAGATTAGCTATCAAAGTTGCATTTCAGTACGTGAAGGTCACAAATAAATTTTCAAAGGAAAAGAAGAATAAAATGGACTGACCCAAAAGGCACGGGTCAAGCCAACAATCCCTGAAGAAAGATGAATAACATAATAGTCAATGACATCCGAGTGAAACAAGAATCATAAGTGCAAACTAAAACATCAAGCAACTAATCTTTGGTAAGCATAATAGGAATGCCAAATCCTTCTCTTCACGTAATCATTCCCTTGCCTTATAATATCTAAGAAGTCAGTCAGATTTCCTAATAACTATAATACTAAGTAGTGACTCCCTTCTCCATAAATAAAAAAAAAATATCATGAATCCCTAATCATGAGAAGGATCACGGGACGTCTTACTCTCACAGAGGGCTATGACAAACATAACCACCATACTAGTCCATGACACCTCAGTGAAACAAGAATCCGCCACCCCACAAGCAAAAGGCACTAACATTGTAAGAGAAAGTGACCCAAAGTTGCACAAAAGCCATCCAATACCTAATAGTCCATGACACCCTAGTGAAACAACAATCATATGGCAAACCAAAACATCAAGTAGCTTACCTTAGGTAGGAGACGTACTAGGGGTGCTAAAACCTTTCCTTTACGCAACTAGTCTGATGCGATCCAACCATCAGAGGATCCATTGGAGGTTCCAGTTGCTCCATTTACTAGGCTTAGGGATAAAGAAGTTCAAAGAAGCTTTCAATGGACTTCTTCAAGATACATGGGCTAAGGTGGACTTCAAGAGGATTTGTAATAATAAAGAGCAAGCCTTGATTAATCTCATTCATGTTCAAGAAGGGCTTGTTGGTGGAACAAAGACCATTACACAAGGATTGGGAGAAGAAGACTAGATTCGGACAGTTTGGCCTTTGGTTACTCTTTTAGTCATAACTGGAGCTACAGATCGAATTTTGATGTAATTATAGTTGGGATGGAAACTAGACTTCAATAACTTTCCAACAGTATATGGAACGCCTTCTAATTCATTAAGACGAGAGAGAACCATCCATTTTAAGTTGGATCTTGCTACTGCCCGACCAACGAACTTGTCTTATTTAATTAGTTGGGCTATCAAATTTTAATTATTTTGAGAGGAGACAATTTGTTAGGGTTTCTAGACTGGTTTATTTGTTTATTTTAATTAGTTTGGGCTAGTTTTAGCTTGCGTTGATTATTATTTATTTTGGGCTTATGTGAGACCCATTAGGAAAACTAGGGTTTTGGCTTGGAGTATAAATACTCTTTAGGAATAATGTTAGGGCAACTTTTTGAACAATATTTTCCAGCATTGTAGCTGTCTTTGGTTGCTTCATCTTGGTTCTTGATTGAACTTTCAACTCTTCAAAGAATTGACCATTCTTTGTTGTGAATTTATACTTCTTTTGCTCGTCTCCAGGTGTAGGCGTTGTGATTGAGTTGGTTTATAGTCTTGTTGCCTTGCAGCAAGTCTTCCATTGTGATAAGCTCATTCAAATCTCCATAAACTGGGGTTAGATTGATCTTGGGGTCGCGAATACCATTAAATTCCTCTAGGGTTCGCATCTGTAGGCGTACTAGGGGTGCTAAAACCTTTCCTTTACGCAACTAGTCCCTTGTCTTAGAATCTCTAAAAAACTAGTCAGGTTTCCTAGTAACCATAATACTAGATAGCGACTCCCTTCTCCACAAACAAAAAAAAAAAAAAATCCAACATGAATCTGCTCATGAGGAGGGTCGCCGCGACGCCGCGCTCTCGCTGAGAGGCGCGACAAACATAACCACCATACTACTCCATGACACCCCAGTGAAACAAGAATCCGCCACCTCACGAGCATAAGGCATTAACAAATAATACATTATTTTTATAAATGGATTAAAACAACTAATACATTACTTGTATAAATGCTTATTAGATATAATACTAAATAATGTGTTTTTTGCTAAGATACATATATCATATTTAAATTTTGACTCATTTATATATGATGGAAAACATGGATATAAACGTTTAAAATATCTAATTAATGATGGATATCTTGACAAAAAGTTCCATAAGAAGATCTGTTTCTTCCAAACACGTGAAAAGCCTTACATATTATTTGCTTTGTTGATGTAAAGAGAATTTATATAATTCAATCTCCTTTTTTAGTGACATGGTAAATGATCTTCTTGTTGAGAACATTACACAAAATATAAAAAGTTGGATAATAAATTAAGACATAACATTGTAATTCTTATGGACATTAATTTATATGAAAATGAAGGAAGAGGTGATAAGTTCGACAACCACTTTTCTTTTTTACCATTAAAACATGACATTTTATAGGTAGAATTTCAAGAACAAGGCTATGTGTAGATCTTAATTACATATAGAAATCTAAGGCTAGAATCAAGCTATAGTTGACTAATCTGCTAAATAAAGAACAAACATACATGACTTTATTAAATACTGATATTTAAGCTAGAATGGAAATACAACTTAGTCCAATAAGATATATAAATCAAACTAGTCCTTCCATTTTGATGAAGTTATAAAGGCTCAATAAGTAATGATATCGCCCTATCCTTAGTCTCAAGATCTCCAACACCATACCCATCTCCATACTGGTACATGCATTGCGCCATTCGTGTAAGGTTCATTGCAACTCCAATGAATGTTTGGGAGGTACAAGGATTACCAAACCGATAATCATTTATTTTTTTCCATGTTTTTCCAATTATATTTTTTATATGATCACGAGCTTTTTCTTCAGAAACTCCAGTTTCATACATATAACATTGAATCGATTTGGAAACATCTCCTCGTTTTACTTCATCCTATGAATAAAAGAAGCAGGAAATTAGCATATATTATACTTAAAAAAACCATCATAGAGAACAATCTTTACCAAAAATAAAAATAAGAGAAGATGATATTACCAAAATTAACAAGTGATATTTTTATCAAATAGATAAACCAATCGATCTTGTTATTTACTTGAAAAAAAATACACCAATTATCTTTTGTTTGGGTTTTAAGATGAAAGAGGAGATACCATGTTGGAGGGCCTTTAAAACAAGTCAACAGTAATTTTAGTGGGCCGAATGAAAACTTAATAAGTGACTTTGTTTATAGATAAATGTTTTGCCTTATATCTTTCAAAACTATACTATTACTAGGGCAGGTAGGGGCCTATGTCATGACAAAGAGGATTTGTGGCTTGTCTTAGGTAACCACACTGAATATATAGCATGAACTAATATATAATTTACCCCAAAAATATGAGGAAAAAAAAAGAAAAAGGGGAAGGACGAAACTATGTCATTGATAAGGTGAATTCTAGCATACCGAGGAGGTTCCAAGATCATCAGCAAGGCGAAAAATCATGGATGACCATCGGATTATATCTGGGTATTCGTCCATTAAGTGTGAGGCCTCCTCTGCTAGTGGACTGGAAATATAAAAGTATGCATGAACTACAATCACTGGTGCTGAAATTGATACCCATGCATTATCCAAGTATTCTTGAAGAGTTGGCGTGTATCCACTATGGTACCACTTAGCCTCCACTAAATATGATTTACATAATCCTGCCCACTAAATATTAACCATAGTATTAAATTCCTAAAAGAGAAAAAAGGTAAAAAATGGAGAAAGGTTATTTGAAAAATAACTATAGCTACCCATCTAGCTCAACCCAATAGGTTGATCAAATGATTTGGAATTCAACCCCGGTTAGAATTTGTTTTGAATCATTAAAAAATGCATCAAAATAATATTTTTTTGAAATTATTTTTGATATGAGCACATAAAAATAATCTAAAAACACTATTTTTTTTAAAAAAAAAATTAAAGTAAAAAATAAAAATAAAAAATTCATTTTTTTTTCAAAATCGCTTTTAAAACATAGTGTCAAACACCCCTCTTAACTTAATATACATAACATGATGGTTAACTTATGATTTAATTCACCTGTTCACACAAAAATTCAAAACCAAAAAAAATTAAAAAAAATAACCAAGATTACCAAATAACATTACACGATACTAAACCTTAAATGAGTAATGAAAACACATAATACGATACTAAAATTTAGAAATGAATAAATACCGCTTTTTTCAAGTGAGGTAGAATGTAAACTCCTTGATCTTTAAGAATATCATAAGCCATTTCATTAACTGAATTGTACAATGAAAGAAAACATAATTTCATATAGTTTGGAAGCTGATCCATGAAATTAAGATCCCATCTGAAATTATAACATGAAAATATTTTAGTCAAGTTACAAAAAAAATAAAAATAAATAAAGGGTGAGCGATACCAATATAGCATTATAAATGTGCTCGAGATCCCAAGACATAGTTGCTGCACATACCTTACGATGGCATCTGTGAATAACTCAAGCTCATCCAAGGTACCATAAACATCGTAAACATCATCAATTGTTGTTATAAGTGAAATGACTTTTGCTAGCATTCTCCGACAATTACTAAACTGAGGTTCAAATATTACCCCCACAGTCCATAAGAAATTCTCCATTGGCCTGTCCCTACTAAAATCCAACTTTTCTCCAAGTCTTGTGCTCTTCCACCACCTATCCATGTCAAGTAATTAAATTATCACCGTTAGATAAAAGCTATATAAAGTAAACTTGATTAAATTTATAATGTTTTTTTCTGTAATGGAATGTCTAGATCATTTTACATGAATTTCAATTAAATTCTATGGTTCTTGTATATTTAACCATAAAAAATTCCCCTACAAAACAAGTTAAGTTACAAATTCTTACATTAAGGAGCATGAAACCAAAAAAAAAGAGTCAAACTTTAAACCTTAAAATAAATATATCTCTTAAACCTAAGATCTTTACCACAAGGCTATCCCATAAGGTTAAAAATTTAAATTTATACTAATAGTGATGAATCATCAAATCTAAATATAGTTTACACTAATAAGTATAATTTAGTAAAATGGTATAAATTTACATATATAGGTTGCAATCACTATCAAAAGAAAGACAAAAGTAAACTTTAGTTAAATTAATAATATTGGAGGATCATCAAAACTAGAAGTTTAAATTATTACATACAATATCGAAGGATCATCAACACTTAGTTAAACAAGAAGTTTACCTAGCTGAATGCTTCAAATCTTCTTGGTGTATTGCCTGTACCATGTTGAAATCCAATTTTGCAAGTTCTAACAAAATAGGTTCCATATCAGTTTTAGTTTCATACACATTGATGAACCAATTGGCCTCCAATCTTAGCATTCTCCAAGCCAATGGAAGCTCCAAGGCATGGCTCACCAATTTTGAAAGATATTCGGAAGAGTTGCACTTCTTGACATATATTTCAAGATTTTTGGAGGTGAAGTCTCTTGCATCATCTAAGATGCTCTCACCTTCTACCAACAAGTGTGAAGCTTCATACAGGTATAACATTCCCTTCACATCATCGTGAAGCCATGCCCTAAAGTTTCCTTGTTCGTCCTTGAATTGATTGAAAACCTCTACAAATGGAGAACACAAACTTTAACATAACTAGTCATGAGAATGAATTCAACCATCAATATCTACGTTGATCAAAAGGCTTACCCTGAGGTGCCTTATATCCATGTTGCCTTAAGAGTCGAAATTCGAGAGCAGTAGCATACAAGTCATTTGCTGTCTTTGTATTCTGTATATGATTTTCATCGAATAAGCTCTTCAAGATGCTCTTAATTTCATCAACAAAATGATATGATAACCCAAGTCTTTGCAAGGTATCGATTAGTTCAAGTTGATCCAAGGGTTTCGATGCATTCGTCAGCCTCGTCCTTATCTCTGCCTTCAGCTTTCTGTTTCGTGCTGTGTTTGGCTCTCCCTAAACAACATCAAATACAAGTATTCAAGTCAAGTTGTCTGAGAATAACATATCATGAGATTATAATAGCAAGCAACCGTACCTTATATTTACTAGTCAGTGACTGAATAAAATCGTACTCCCATGTGGAACTATGATAATTTGCCGACCGCCGGACAATTTGATCAGAAGCTTCGGTGGCAACCATGCATCGGAATTTGGGAGGTAGAGAGCGATAATTCTTGCTTGATACAGGTCCTACTGAGGCGCGAGTTGGAGATGCTAATGTTGGGAGAGTACAAAATGATGAAGCAAAGGGTGTAAGAGCCATTCATAAGTGTTTTGGACTTCTTGGAATTTTTAAGTTGAAGATGGGAATTCCAATTACAGGCCGATTATTTATTGGATTGTCCAGCTTAGCTTCCTCCTTTATTTTTTTTAAAGTCAGTGGAAAAATCAAGAGAAAAAGGTATTGAATTATTCGATACTAGCCACCAACAACTTCAATTTTGATGTTTCCAAACTCAGAGCCATAAGCCCACTTGCTGTTTAATTTCATGTCAGCCTCATAAATGAGAAAGTGAACATGTTAGAGAATAATATAAATCATATTATGGGGCCTCACTTATAAGCTTAAGCTTTTAGGTGAGATGGTTCCTTAAAATGGTATCAGAGCGTTGTTGACCCAGCGGTCACGAGTTCGAATTTCACCACCCTCATTCTATTTGATAAAAATCAAGCACAATGTGATGTGGGCCTGTGCAAGTTTCAAGCCCAAAAAGGCTTTCACTTGAGGGTGTGTGTTAAAGAATAATATAAATCATATTATAGGGCCTCACTTACAAGCTTAAACTTTTAGGTGAGATGGTTCCTTAATAGAACAGATAACATTTCTCTTCTTGTAAAGCATATCGGCCAAGAAAAAAAGGAACAGTTTTATTTTCCAAGCACAAAAAACGTGTATGGAAATAAGTTAATGTGGCTCCTCTGCTGTCGTTGAAATCAACTACCTGCCGATTACATGAAGTTCTTTATATGGCTCTTCTGAATCTTTTCAACGAAACTGGGAATGATATGGGAAAGCAAGGAAGATCCTATGCCTCAAATTTTGTGGAGGCAGTATGAATATTTCTAGCATAATATACTGTTATTGTATATTTCATCGGTTTTACCACACAGTCTTAGTTCAAAGAATTGGTGAGAGGCTATCACGCGGCGGCGGAGTGGGCAGATAAATGCCATGTCCCAATATTCGATGAGTGTTTATGAGGTTGGTAGAAGTTGCAGGAGGGGAGGAGTATGAATGGCTAAAAAGTAATCCAAAAATTATTAAAGCTGGAAAGATGACCGGTCGTTTGATGAATGACATTGTGGGCCATCAGGTACGATGTCTGATTCTTAAAAGTAAAAAAGTACTAGATACATCGAGTGGTGTAGAATTCTTATTTTGAGCTCGTGGTGGAACTCTATGTGAATGTCGTTGTCGAATGCATTGTAATAAAACGAGCAGTGAATCGTGGGTATTATAGAGTGTAATTAACATTCCTAAGAGCTTGTATATCATCGGGGAAAAAAAAACAATGTATCATCAACGTATTACATGCCGACCTTCCTTTATAGTTTGTAAAAGCTACCATTTCTTTTTTCACACACAAAAAAATAATAGCCCTAATTTTTCTTCCACAACTCATAGTTGCCCATACTTTTACAAACTGAATCTCTTTTCCCCCTCTAAATAACCCCTTCACTCAATCTTTAAAAGAGGGATGAGAGAAAGAAAAAAAAAACATTTAATCACTGTCTTCACTAACACCACAACAAACCAACCATGTCTAAAGTATATATAGCAAAAAAATTCAAAAGTTAAAGGAATGCCATTTCAAAGATTTACCAGTCAATCCAGGTTATAGTGCATTAGTGTTTTTTCAATTTCATTCCTCATTTATATATATATATATATAAAACGCGTCCCGGTTTTACTGTGTGAATACACAGTAAAACTTACAATTAATATATATTGTCGTGAAAAATGAATGAGATGTTGAGGTGGTTGAGTTGGTCTAAGACGCGCGAGATTAGGTTTCTTTCCGAAAGGGTGTGGGTTTGAATGAAATGTGATTTTTTTTATTAAAAAAATTGTTTATAAATATATTAAAATGATAATTTTTTAAAAAAAATATTTTTAACATCAGCACATAAAAAAAATTTGTGCAGAAATATATTAAAATGATAATTTTTTTTTTTAAAATTATTTTTAACATCAGCACATGATAATGATCTAAAAACATTCAAAACTTATTATTGTTTTTGTTTTTGATTTTGGATAATTTTAAAACAACTATATAAATTATTTGATATTAATTCCTTTGGTTTTTTATGTCCTTCTTAGACAATGTTTATTTTTTATTCGTATTTATGCATCTATACCTTTTGTTTTTGTTTTTAGTTTTTTTTTGTTTTATTTTTTATTTGGGTTTTATTTTTATTCAGTTTAATCCTTAAATTTTAATTTATGTTGGTGATCATTTTAAAATTAATATTGCTCTCTTTTTCCCTTTGTTCTTTTTTTGTGTTTTCTGTTTTTTTTTTTCCATATCAAATGATTTTATGATTTCATTGTTTGCGCACTAATAATAATAATAATTTTAGTGATTATTTTTATTGTTTTTTTGTAAAAATGTTTATCTTTTTTTATTCTTTGGGGCAATATTATGATTTTAATTGTTTGGACAATAATGTTCATAATAATTTTAACTATTATAGTCATGATAATGATAGCAATGCAGGGATGGATTTTCAATGATGATTTCTTATTTTTATAGACAGAAAACTAACTACTTATTTTTGTTATTTGATTATTGTAGGTGTTTTCAAAATTTATATTTTTTTTTGTTGTGTTTAATTTAAATTGGATTATTAAATGAACTAATTCTAATATAGTGAATTTAATAGTTGAAATATTTGAATCTTCTTGATTTTATAGGAAATTTGCACTCCATAGAATCACACACATATTTATTATTTTGCTCAAACTTATATTATAATACAAACAATCTCACATAATTAATATTTTTTGTATTGAAAAAAATTTGGTTCTGACCGCGGCAAAGCGCGGGAAAATAGCTAGTATATATATATATGAAAATCGTGACACATTATTTGAGCGTGAAATGTATCTATCGAAATGCATGTATAACCTGGAAACTTATACAGTGTTTGCCATCAATCTTGAATCTGATTTTCGGAAAGACAGAATTCAAACCACAAGTTTAAAGGGAAGTGGGTGGGGGGGGTGTATCATCGATCCAGAAAACGAAGTCTTTTTGATTTTTTTCAAACTCCGCGCCATAAGCCCACTTGCTGTTTAATGTCTTGTAACGCAAATCGGAAGAAAAAAAAAGGAACAGTTTTATTTTCCTAGCATCGAAAAAGGACAAGTGTGGAAATAAAAAGAACCACGTTTCAGAATCACTGGTGCTGAAATTGTAATCCATGTATTCATCAAGAAGAGAGGGGGCAAGATGATCTCTTTGGGGTCGTGATGTGTGTCGTTACTTATTTTTAGATCCAATGTGTTGAAAATGACGAATATTTCTCAGAATTTGCACCGATTTTTTTTATAGAGTTGCATGAAAATAATTGAAACATTAATGTTATTTTATTTTATAATTGCTTTACTAATTATAATAAGTTTTTATTATAATAATCTACATTTGCTGCAGTCTATTACGTACTTTGGAAAAATGGGGGCACGTCTGCTTAATGGTGGCTCCACCTGTCTTCATCGTGCATGTTAAGTTTCAAGTTTACAGGGGAGTGGGGTGGGGGTGTGAATAATAGACAGAAAACGATAAATTTTTGTTTTCTCTTTGGGATTGATTGATTGATTTGAGTGCATAATTTCCTATGTACATAGTTGTAAGTGATTTTGCAGTTAAGGCAGAATTATTTTTGAATTAATCATGATTTTTTTATATAAGATTTAACCATTTATTTAAAAATATTTACCGATTGTTTTAGGAAAAAGAGTGGGGATTGATTTCATTGATTCTAGTCTTCGTGGTTTATCCTCCGTTTGGAAGATTCTTAGGAAAGCAAACTAAAGAAGATAAGAATAAAAGAATGGCAAGGAAGATAATAAGTCCAATCTAAAGAAAATATATACACACACACACACACATAAAGGTAAAAAATTAATGGAATATATTAAAATAATAGGAACAATTATTTATGTCATGGTAATTCACAATGGAAGATAATCAAAAAGTTATAAATCCTACGAGAAGCACAAAGCATAGTCCATGCGACCTCATGGAAACAATTACATCATAACTCAACTCCGAATACCAAGCAAAAGAAAACATCGGTTAAATTAATCAATTGTTGAATTAGTAATAATTTTTATTCTATTTAATTAGAATTAAATTTTATATTTAGACCAACATAATAGGAACTTAATAAAGAGATTATATTTCTAGAAAAAAATCAAGTAAAAACTTTATTAACTTAATTTTTAAATTATTCTGAATTTTTATACATGGGTATTATTCAAGGGAAAATTGGTATTTTACAAATTTATAAGTTTTTTATATTCCTTATAAATAGTAAATTAAACCTCTTATTTTCTTGGTTGTTGTCCGTTTGACTTAAAAACTATAGAAGTTACTTAATAGAAAGCTAGCACTATAGGCCAAGCAATCCCTCTCTCTTAAATAGGGATTTCAAAGATGTTTTACTAATAATAGATGACGATTACTATTGATTGTCAAATAATTGGATGACTTATAATTTGTGACTACCTAAAACATAAATGAATTAGTCAAAGGAAAAGAAGATGAGATTTTTAGGTAATAAATCTCTAAACAACTCAAGATTTTTCTAACAAGATCTTAGAGACAACTATATACTTTTATTTTGTTGTTATCATTGCATGTCCTATATTCAAGAACCCAACATTATTACCCTCCCTCAACATATGTGAATACTTTACTAGCTTATAGAAAATATGAATGCATGGATGAAACACATGGAATTTCTATGATATATTAGATTCTAATCATGTAATTGATCACATTGGAAGCATCCAATTCAATTATAATTCTCTTTCGTATATTTATTCTCTAGTAGATGATTGTTCTAAAGCTTTAATCACTGCAATTAACTTTGATTCATTGGAATCCTTAATCCTTACAGGTATAAAGTGTCATAACCTATTTATGGGTTATTCTCCAAATTCATCCCTTTTTCTTCCAAAATAAAATAAAAAATAATAATAGCAAGGGGACTAAAATCGAGGAGAATTGAAATCATAAATTTTGGAGGAAGTCAATACCCTGATTGTACCTAGTTGTGCCCAAGACTGAAGAAACAATTTAAGTTGAAGGTAAAATAAATGGTTATTAGACAAATCAACAAAAACAAATAAATTATGATGGCATAATTTGAGTTTTAATAGGCTAATTTGATTTAATCATAGACCAAGAGAATGCTTGATTTTGTTTAAGAATTATTTTGGGTGAAGTTGAATTATTTAATTAGGTGAAAGGACATAGTTATAGTTTAAATAGGTCAAAATAATTTTATTAGGGGTTTAAATTGGTGAAACATTAAGTTTGAGAATTTAATTAGGGCTTACATAAAAAGATTGAAATTTTAGTAGATGGCATTTAGTTTTTACCATGTCAATTGATGGAAATCATGGGAAAAATTACAAGAAAATCAAAGCTTAAGGTCAATTAGAGGTAAAAGTTAACAAATTCAATGACAAGGACAAATTTATAAAATACATCTAGCTATGGGGATCCAATTGGTTGAAATCAATGGTGAAATTAAATGGACGGTTAAAGAAAACTTAAGGGTTAATGGTCAGTTAGGTGTTAAATTGCATAAATTATAAAGGAACTAAAATACAGGGTGGTGTTAAATTTCAAGAGGCGCATAATTCCACAAAAATAAAAATTAAAAGATGACATCTAGTCAGGTCCATACAAGAAGACTCGTAGCTGCGCAAATGTACGGCAAAAACCATGGAAGAGTCAATATTGGCAGTGTATGGATCTCCACCATAAAAAAAATTTGTTCTAACATATTTGTGTAAGATTTGTTGAGGAAAGTATGGAACAGCTCAGCAAATCGATAGCATCAGAGGAGAATCAGGAAGAAGAGGAGGAGAATCAGGAAGAAGATATTGATGGAGATAAATTAGGAAGAAGATCATGATTGATTAGGAAGAAGATTACGATTGATCTGTTTTGCTGTGATCAATATCTTATGAGAATTAGACTGTACAAAACTCTATATATATTGTAACTTTGTATTTGACGAATTCAATGAAAAACATACACTGTTTACATCAATTGTTTGCTTAAGTTTATAAGATTAGATCTCTGAAGTCAGCATCCTGAGAAGATTGGTAAGGAAGTGTATTTCTTTTCCTAGCAACCATAATTCAAGTTTTAGCTTGTTCTTAAAAATAAAATCACTATAATAAATTTCTGATTTAAACGAAAAATCTATTTTTAACAATCAGATAGAAAACAGGATATATATATAAACTTGTTTGAGAATATTCATAAAACCAAAATCCACGAAATCAATGCCTCACGTGACATTCATAGGACTCTTATATTCGTCTTCTTCCTTGCTAGTTCACGTTGATCACGTTGTAGCCTTCTAAGAGCTCGTTGTGAAGTTCTAGTCTTTGATCAACCATCACTTATTTTTCAGATTCCAGTATTATCAGGTTGGCATATTTGAGAGTAAAATAATATTTCTTGCTCTTAGTAATCTGACAAAAATATCAATTCTAAAATAGCAATCATACTCCCTAATAAGAAAAAAAAATCAAAAGTTTTTTTATAGGGGTGTCACAGTAATTTCATATTTTTAATGAACAGTAACATAAATGTGTAAATACTGATATGCCCCCATAAAAGACAAAATACAAGATTTGACTATAAGGGTGTTTAGATAATTAACCATTATTTAAATATTAATTTATTCCAGAATGAACAATAACATTAATCTATAAATACTTATATGCCCCCATAAAATATAGAATTCAATAATTGGCTGTAAAGGTGTTTAGGTAATTTACCATTTTTAGAAAGAATATTTTTTGGCGAATACTAGAGGCACGTCCATCAGACATGACGAAGATTTTCGACCTCATGCCCCCTTTAGGTGGCACATGCGGGCAAATTAGGCGGTTAAAAATATTCATCCAGCGTGTCACCGGATGCGCCTCCATATCCTCTACCATATGGTGGAGTGCGTTGCGTCCCACATTCGCCGAAAACATGCCGGTTGGTGTTTGAAAGTTTTTTTCTCTCTCTTTTGAAGGTAAAAGTGCTCGACAATCTCGATGTTATTAGTGTTTTCATTTCAATTCCTTATCTTTTAGTTCAATTCCTTATCTTTTAGTAGCTGCGCACATGTTTGTGTTAAGTACGGCCATGGAAGAGTCAATATTGGCAGTGTATGGATCTCCACCATTGAATCCAACCCACCCCATCCATAGTAACCCTGCCCCTGCTAACGTTAGCAGTGCATTGTTTGATGGAAACCTCTCTCTATCCTTTGATGATCTTGGACCTACCTGCATCATTTTCAGAAATTTCTCACCGTCCACGCCTTTTGAAAGATGTTAAGGAACCATAAAAGCGTAAGACTGAAATAACAGTGCAGAGTTATTAGTGATTTGCTTGAAATAACAGTTAAGTTAAGGCAGAATTATTTTTGAATTAACCATTTATTTACAAAAAATTACCATTTTTTTCAGGAAAAAGAGTGGGAATTGATTGCTTTGATTCTAGTCTTCGGGACAAAAAAATTTCAAGACAACAGAAGTAATTGCACTCATACAGTTTATATATCGTATTTCGTAGTTCGTAAAAAGAGTTGACACAAAAAGTAAACAGGAGTAATGTAACAGTCCCGAAGCTCTCATCACAAAATCATGCCACGTTCTTCGACAGCAGCTCGCCAAAGGAGAAGACAACAGTGAGCTTTCCCCATGGTCACAGCCCACACTCGAGCTAAAGGGAGAAGATGAGAAGAAGGAAGAGCTTTCTCTAGAAGACTCGCCAGGCGCAAATCAAGAGGGAATGAAGACCCCGAGAAAGCCCCCCTGCCAAAAGCAAAAGAGAGAGTTAGCGGTAACGGTCGAGATGAAGGAAGAGTACACTTACGTGGGACGGCCGTGATTCAAAGACACCCCGAGGCTGACATCCGGCGGGGAGCAAAATAATAAGAAGGAAGCGGCGTCGCTTTTCAGGGACAAGTGCTTAGGTGGCAAGATCGAACGCCACGGTTAGAAGGGAACCGGGATTACAGGAAATAGAGTCCAAATCCAATTCTAGTCAATGGAAGCACTGATAAATAAGCTGGAAGGAACAGATCCGAGGGCACGAGGGAAATTGCTTTGAAGCAAATCACATGACCAAGGAGGCCCGGGCTACCTCGAATCTGCCCAGAAAATTCTCATTCAATTTTAGTTTAAGCTTTTCTTTTAATTCTCGCAATTTGTTTCTTTAGTCGATTAAACCCCCAAAAACACAAAAAAATATTGTTATTTCTTTATTTGAGAAAATTCAATAGAAAACCCGAGAGAACTTTTTCTCTCACAAAAAAGAAGAACAAATTTTATTACGTGAAGTTTGTTACAAGTGGTATCGAGCCATTCGATCCTCGAGATGGCCGACGAACCCGAAAGTGTCCCAGTTGATAGAGACAGTAACAGGATTGAAACAACAGCAGGAAGCCCAACAACAAAATCAACAAACTCAACAGCAGATACTAGAGGATATAGTGCAGCAATTGCGGACCGTTTCCACAAGGCTAGACCAGTTGACTAAAGCCCAAGGAAAAAGGCCCATGGGCTCCCCTCCTAACTCTCCAACCAGATCGGTCAATGGACTTCAAAGACAGGAGGTAATGCTACAAGACGGAGTGCAGCAGCAAAATCAACAAGTTCAACTCAAATCTATACGTCTGGAATTTCCCCGGTTCAATGGGGATGATCCCATCGGGTGGGTATATAAGGCGAACCAATTCTTTAATTTTCATAACACCCCAACTCAACACAAAGTCGTTCATAGCCGCTTTTCACATGGAAGGGAAGGCAATTACATGGTACCAAGAGTTAGAGGAGACAGGAATCCTCACCAGCTGGGAGGCCTTTGTTAGGGCCCTTCAAGTTCGTTTTGGGGCATCATCGTATGATGACCCAATGGAAGCCCTCATAAGTATCAAACAGACGACCACGGTCGAAATATACAAAACACAGTTTGAGATGCTATCCAACCGAGTCAGAGGATTGTCCGACTCTCATAGGCTCAGCTGTTTTCTAGGGGGACTTAAAGAGGAGATAAAGATGGGTGTTAGGATGCTAAACCCTCAAAATTTGGTGTCAGCGTATGGGCTAGCTAGAATGCAGGAGGAAAATCTGATGATTATGAAGAAATCATGGAAGCCCAACACTGTTGGATTTCAGACCCGAAGCCCAACAACATTCCAGCCCCGAATAGAGAAGCCTGTTCTAATGCAGAGGTTAACTCCGGCCCAGATCAAAGAGAAAAGGGACAAAGGGCTTTGCTTCAAGTGTGATAGCAAGTGGGGGCCCGGCCATAAATGTGGGGGCCCAAAACTATTTCTAATTGAGGAAATAGAGGAGGAGATAGAAGAGAAGGGTCTACCAACGGAGGATCTGATTGACCTGAGGGATTCCGTGGAAGATGGCAGTGAGGGGATAGGCATCTCACTTCACGCCATTATCGGGAGTCCTGACCCGAAGACCATGAGAGTAGAGATTAAAATGTGCGGTCATATCTTTGTGGCCCTAATCGACACAGGTAGTACGCATAATTTCATACATCCCAGAGTAGCCAAAAAGACCGGGCTGAAGGTCACCAAACACCGGCCCATTGGGGTGAACATTGCTGATGGGTCCAGACTATGGACCGAAGGGAGTTGTACCGAGATTACTCTATTAATTCAGGGGGGCCAGTTCCTCACTCGGGCATACATCATACAGCTAGGAGGGTGTGACATTGTGTTAGGGATCCAATGGCTCAAAAGCCTGGGCCCCATTCTGTGGGACTTCTCGGCACTAAAAATGGAATTTTGGAAAGAGGGAAAACCTGTAATGATTCGGGGAATGGGAGTAGAAGACTCAGAAGTGGACAGTAGTCCAACCTTTCTACAGGAGTTAAAGAGAGCAGAAGAGGGCCTAATACTACAAATTTGGGAAATGGGCCCAATCCAGAAAAACATCCCAAGGCAGATTGAGAAGCTTTTGCTAGAGTTTGGGGAGGTTTTCCAAGAACCCAAGGAACTTCCACCAAACAGACCCCATGACCACTCAATAGTATTGAAGGAAGGGACCTCAGCCATAAGTGTCCGCCCCTACCGGTATCCCTACTACCAAAAATCAGAAATAGAAAAACTAATCAAGGAGATGTTGGCAATGGGCACCATAAGGCCCAGCCAGAGTCCTTTTTCCTCTCCTGTGCTACTAGTGAGGAAGACGGACGGATCCTGGAGGATGTGCGTAGACTACCGCGCACTCAACAAGGAGACTGTGAAGGACAAATTCCCAATACCGGTGGTTGAAGAGCTACTAGATGAGTTACATGGTTCTCAAATCTTTTCTAAGCTGGACCTAAGGTCTGGATTTCACCAAATCAGGATGAGGGAGGAAGACATACACAAAACAGCATTCGAGAACTCATGAAGGGCACTCACAATTTACTGGTAATGCCATTTGGCCTCACCAATGCCCCCCTCAACTTTTCAAAGTCTAATGAATGATGTGTTTAGACCATACCTCAAAGGCGGTTTGTGCTAGTATTCTTTGATGATATCCTAGTCTACGACCCGGTTTGAAGGAGCATGAGGAGCACCTAAGGAAAGTGTTTGAAACACTAATCCAGCACCAGTTGTTTGCAAAACATTCTAAATGCAAGTTCGCAAGCAATCAAATAGAATATTTGGGGCACATTGTCACAGGGCAGGGAGTACAAGCTGATCCTAGCAAAATAGAGTCAATGATCAAGTGGCCAAAGCCCAATACACTCAAGGCCCTAAGGGGTTTCTTGGGCCTCACGGGCTACTATCGCAGATTCATTAAGGGGGTATGGGGTGATCGCAGGCCCATCGACTGCACTACTCAAAAAGGGGGGGGCCTTCAAATGGGATCAAGAGGCGCACCATGCATTCACACAATTGAAGGAAGTCGTATCAACCCCTCCAGTCCCTAGCACTACCCGATTTTAACCAAGGCTTTATAGTAGAGTGTGATGCTTCGAGCATCGGGCTCTGAGCAAGATCTTGATGCAAGGAGGCGAGCCCATTTCATATTTCAGCAAAAAGCCTAAAAGGGAGAGAATTGCTATTATCTACCTATGAAAAGGAATTTTTAGCATTAATCATGACCATCCGTGAAATGGAGGCCATATCTACTGGGCCAAACATTCAAAGTGAAGACAGATCAGCAGAGCCTCAAATATCTGCTAGAACAGAGGGTAGGGACACCCACTCAACAAAAATGGCTATCTAAGCTAATCGGGTATGATTTTACAGTGGAGTTTCGAGCAGGAAAAGAAAACCTAGTTGCTGACGCACTCTCTAGACTAGAAGACACAGCAGAAGGAGGCACACTGTGGGCCATCTCTTCACCAACAGCCACGTGGGCCGAGCAACTAAAAGAGAGTTACAATGATGATCCCGAGATACAGGATATCTTGCATAAAATAAATCAAGAAACAATAGAGTCCCTAAAGTTCCAAGTTAGGGGGGGAATACTTTATTATAAGAAGAGGATTTATGTCAGCAAAGCCAGCCCACTGAAACAGACCATTCTGGGCTACATCCATGACAACCCCACCTCAGGACATACTGGAATGGAAAGGACCCTAAAGAGAGCAAGGAGGGATTTTTTCTGGAAAGGAATGAAGGCTGAAGTCCAGGACTACATCAAACAATGCGAAATCTGCCAAAGGGCAAAAGGGCTTAACACTAAGGCCGCGGGGCTCCTACAGCCACTACCTATACCCACCAGGCCATGGTCCTCTATATCGATGGACTTCATCGAAGGATTGCCCAAGTCCAACCAGTATACAGTAATCATGGTGGTCGTCGACAGGTTCACTAAATATGCTCATTTTATTCCATTATCTCACCCTTATAGTGCTACTAAAATAGCAAACCTTTTTTCCCAAAATATCATGAGACTACATGGATTACCCGAGACCATCATATCAGACAGGGACCCTACATTCACCAGCAAGTTTTGGGGGGAACTATTTCAAATCCAAGGGGTGAAATTACTACTGTCCACGGCTTACCACCCTCAAACGGATGGACAAACCGAAGCAACCAATAAAACCCTAGAGGGCTACCTAAGGTGTTACGTGGGGGACAACCCGAAAGCTTGGTCAAGCTGGTTAACTATGGCTGAGTACTGCTACAATACTAGCTATCACACTTCCATTCAAACTACCCCGTTTGAAGCCACCTATGGCTACCCACCCCCTAGCATCACAAATTATGTTCCAGGTTCCACAAACAATCAAGCAGCAGAGGAGCAGTTATCACAAAGAACAGAACAGATTACAAAGATAAAAGAACACTTGACAGCAGCTCAAGCAAGGCAGAAAAAGCAAGCAGACAAAGGCAGGATAGACGTGGAATTTAATCAAGGTGAATGGGTGTACCTTAAACTCCAACCGTTCAGACAGTCCAGCATGCCAAAGCACAAAAATGGGAAGTTAAACTACAAGTATTTCGGGCCTTTTCAAATATCAAAAAGAGTGGGAGCAGTAGCTTACCAGCTAGATCTTCCGAAGGAGTCAAAGATCCATAACACGTTCCACGTCTCACTCCTGAAGAAATGGATCGGAAAAAACTCCACGCCCGAGCCATGGTTGCCCGATCTAGAGCCCCGTCGAGAAACCCAACCCGAACCAGAAGCAATATTGGGCAGAAGACAAAAGGAAGGAAGAAGAAAGAAAAAAGACGAGGTAT
This sequence comes from Salix viminalis, assembly GCA_029228465.1. Classification (NCBI taxonomy): domain Eukaryota; kingdom Viridiplantae; phylum Streptophyta; class Magnoliopsida; order Malpighiales; family Salicaceae; genus Salix; species Salix viminalis. The sequence continues at coordinate 11,733,759 of CM055444.1, read as the reverse complement.
TAGTAAAATGGAAGGGACAACCAGTCGAAGACGCAGAATGGGTGGAAGAGGAATGGGTTAGAATGACTTACCCGAACCTTGAGGACAAGGTTTTCGAAGGGGGAGATAGTTGTAACAGTCCCGAAGCTCTCATCACAAAATCATGCCACGTTCTTCGACAGCAGCTCGCCAAAGGAGAAGACAACAGTGAGCTTTCCCCATGGTCACAGCCCACACTCGAGCTAAAGGGAGAAGATGAGAAGAAGGAAGAGCTTTCTCTAGAAGACTCGCCAGAGCAAATCAAGAGGGAATGAAGACCCAGAAAGCCCCCCCTCGCCAAAAAGCAAAAGAGAGAGTTAGCGTGTACGGTCGAGATGAAGGAAGAGTACACTTACGTGGGACGGCCGTGATTCAAAGACACCCCGAGGCTGACATCCGGGCGGGAGCAAAATAATAAGAAGGAAGCTGGCGTCGTTGGGGACAAGTGCTTAGGTGGCAAGATCGAAACGCCTACGATTAGAAGGGAACCGGGATTACAGAAATAGAGTCCAAATCAATTCTAGTCAATGGAAGCTAGTCGATAAATAAGCTGGAAGGAACAGATCCGAGGGCACGAGGGAAATTGCTTTGAAGCAAATCACATGACCAAGGAGGCTCGGGCTACCTCGAATCGCCCTGAGAAAATTCTCATTCAATTTTAGTTTAAGCTTTTCTTTTAATTCTCGCAATTTGTTTCTTTAGTCAGATTAAACCCCAAAAACACAAAAATATTGTTATTTCTTTATTTGAGAAAATTCAATAGAAAACCCGAGAGAACTTTTCTCTCACAAAAAGAAGAACAAATTTTATTACGTGAAGTTTGTTACAAGTAAACTGTGACGACTTCCCTATTTGAAATGTATCTATAATTTGGAACCTTTTTAAAAGAACTCCGCTTATAAATGGTAGTGTAGAACAAATCAGCTCTTGTACCAATAAATACATAAATTAATCTAGTCGAAATTCAATAATTTAATTTAAGTTACACTGTGATCCAACCCAAGTTTAATAACTAAACCTCTACGTGATTTGCATTGTCAAAATCAGTATACGTTTGCTGCGGTCTATTTCTTTTCTCCAACTGTCTTCATCAAGCATGTTAAGTTTCAAGTTTACTGGGGAGTGGGATGGGGGTGTGAATCATAGATACAGAAAACGACAAAAATCTGTTTTCTCTTTGGGATTGATTGATTGATTTGAATGCATAATTTCTTGTGTATATAGTTGTAAGTGATTTGGCAGTTAAGGCTGAATTTTTTTTGAATTAATCATGATTTTTTTATCAGATTTAACCATTTATTTACAAATATTTACCAATTTTTTGAGGAAAAAGAGTGGGGATTGATTTCTTTGTTTCTAGTCTTCGTGGCTTATCCTCCGTTTAGAAGATTTTAGGAAAGCATACTAAAGAAGATAAGAATAAAAGAATGGAAAGGAAGATAAGAAGTCATATCTCAAGATTGATTGGTTAAACATTGAGAATTTAATTTGGGCTTACATAAAAAGATTGAAATTTTAGGAGATCACATTTAATTTTTACCATGTCAATTGATGGAAATCATGGGAAAAATTGAAAGAAAATAAAAAATTTAAGGTTAATTAGGGGTAAGACTTAACAAATTCGACGACAAGGACCAATTTATAAAATGCATCTAACTATGGGGATCCAATTGGTTGAAATCAATGGTTAAATTAAATGGACGGCTAAAGAAAACTTAAAGTTTAATGGCCAGTTAGGTGTTAAATTACATAAATCCAAAACCAAGAATGAAAATGATAAAAAAAAACTAAAATCTAGGGTGGTGTTAAATTTTAGGAGGCATATAATTGCACAAAATTAAAAATTAGAAGTCAATCACGGGTGTAAATAAATGAAATAAGAAGATGAGAGACTAAATTGAACTTTGGACAATACCCATAAATTGAAGTCTAAAACAGAGTTATTTTGAATAAGAAAGAGAAAAAAGGTGAGGACTAGACGACGCATCTTCTGGTCCACAAAAGGAACTATGTGACACGTCGTCTCATTACTATTAATTGTCTTCTTCTCTGGCCAAAAAGACAACTCAATGGTCTACTTTTCAATTGCATGTAATGCTTCATATATTTACAACATTTGACAAAACATGCACCACCATAATGTCCTACATTGTATTAAACTCCAACATGGTTCATTCTAGGTGATTGACACAACAACCACCGCGACAACCTTTAGTGACCAAATTAGACAACCTTTAGCTACAAAATTTGTCAGTTCATGATAGAAAATTTTAACCTACGGTTGGGATCCTTTCGGTTTAAATGAAGGGTCACTATATGGCATTAGTAAGGAAAAAATATCCCACTTGGGTGAATTACATGTCGTGAGTGTCGCGACGGCGATTTTTTACGCGCTTCGCACCCCGCCATCCCCCCATATTGGGGAGACAACGGCGCACGGTGAAAATAGGGTGTGCTTTATAGTCATAAAAATTACGACTATAAATATTAGGAGTCGTCATCTAGTATTAAGGTTACTAGGAACCTATTGGTCTGCGAGAGTCTTGGGGAAGGGGACTTGTTGTGCAAGGGGAAGACGCATCACCCTCAACGCACCCTACCTAAAATAAGTTGCATTGTTGGTTGATTGTTTTTCTAAGTTAAATTTTTTACACTGCATTTTCAAACAAAAACAATTGTCTGCTGGTGTACTTTACAATGTAATTTTACACCGCAGTTACAAACTTTTTATCTACGGATGTACTTTACAATGTAAATTTACACCGTATCTGAAAATCTTTTTTATTATCTATGGATGTACTTTACAATGTAAATTTACACCATAGTTAAAAGCCTATTTTTTATCCATGGATGTACTTTACAATGTAAATTTACACCCTAATAGATAAAACAAAAATATTTATAATTATTTTTGATGTTTTGCCAAATTCCAACGGATCATCGTAAACCGGTTCACGATATCCAATTTTCGTTTCAAAACATGAGAAAGATGCAATATGTTTTATTTTACGAAAAATATGATGGAAAAAAATCTTGGAATCCGGCCGTATGCAGGAAAGCAACACTTTTTATTTTTTTTTAATTTTGTATTTTATATTTTTATATTTAAAAAAAAAGTAAAAATAAATAAATAAAAATAATGAAAAAGAAAAATCTAAAATATCAATTCTAAAATTTCGTTTTCAAACCTTATTTCCAGTCTAACGTTAGCAGTGCATTGTTTGATGGAAACCTCTCTCTATCCTTCGTTGATCTTGGACCTATCTGCATCATTTTCAGAAATTTCTCTCCTCACGTCAGGGAAAAAATCTTAAGAGCCAAACAAAAACATTACATTCTTCTCTTAGTAATCTGACAAATATATGAATTCTAAAATTACGTTTTCAGAACTTTTTAAGAGTTCCGTTGTTTATGTGTGATATTTTTATGTATTGATATTAAAAATAATAATAAAAATTATTTCAATATATTTCCAAGTGAAAAACAACTATTGCAATAATATCAAAATGAGGAAATAAGTCTTTTATATTCAAGGTAGAAAGTAGTATCTATGGTTTAAATTTTTTGGAAATGTAACCCCTAAATAAATATTAAAAATTATAAAAAGTTAGTAAGTAATTTTTGCTTCAATCAATCACTAAAACAATTAATTAATTCAAAGGCTTGAAGATCCATATAAATATTCACTACAAATTAATGTTTCTGTACCGTGACAAGGTTTCTATAATATTTTCCAGGGTAGCTTTCAGTGCGTGAAGCTCACAAAGAAATTTTATATAATGTTTCTGGAAGGACGCATGGATATAACATGGTCATTCAATTTTTTTTTATTAATATAGGTATCCGATTTATTTGTATGCATGACTAATCCCACAAATTCTAAAGTTAATGACTATATAAATTTATAGTGATCATCATATTAGCAATTACAAGACTTTTAGATGATTTTCAAATCTAAAATCTTAATTATAGGAATGATTGCATGGAAAATTACAATTTTATATATATAAATTTAAAAAAAATTCGATTTTAGAATAACATTTTATTATTATTATTACTACTATAATGACAAATACTACTTGAAAAAAAAGTCACGCAACGGTTCGTAATGTTGCCATGATGTTTAGAGAGTAACATAACACAAGATCGAGAACATAGTAAACAGTTCGTAATGTTGCCATCTGTGACATTACAGTGTTTTGAAAAATTCAATCCTCGGTAAAATGTGGTGGTCGTGCTAGGCATAATGGTATTCCTGAATTATCAATCGCATCAGTCAAAAGTATATGCAGTCAATATATGACAAGACTTAAATTCATCCATTCTTTTTAGCTTTGAAGAAACGTGCTGCGTGAGGGTTGAAGATTTGAAACCACAACGAATCAAAACATATATCCACCTTGATGATTTTAATTTCCTTACTATGAAATTTTTGATATTAAAAAATTATTTTATTAAAAATTTAAGTTGTTCGGTAAGACCATAAAATATGATTTATATTATTTTCTAATATATTTATTCAAATAAAAGTCATTTGGGCTTTAATTTGCAAAAATACACACTACTTTTTGCTTGATTTTTATCAAATAAAATTAAGATTGTTAGATTTGAACTCAATTTGGTGATTATTCTATATCTTCTGGTATGGTATATTAGTTCTTTTATTATTATTATAAGTTTTACTTTCTTGCTCATTTGGTCAATTTTAGATAATGTATTTGTCTTCTATGGATTTCAACTTAGTTAGAAAATTCTTTAATGTTTTAGTTTTGAATGACCATTTTATTTACTTTCAAGTTTTTCTTATTTCATGAATGAATACATATTATTTGCTTTGTTGACATAAAGAAAATTTATATAATACAATCCCTTTTTTAGTATCATGATTAATGATCTTCTTGTTGAGAACATTATACAAAATATAAAAAAAAAGGATAAATTAAGACATAACATTGTAATTATTACCATTAAAACATGACATTTTATAGTTATAGGTAGAATTTAAAGAATTACATATTGATAAATAGACCAGAATCAAGCTATAGTTGACTAATCTTCTAAACATAGAAGAAACATACATGACTTTATCACATATTGATATTTAAGCTAGAATGGAAATACATGCATGTTTCTACTAGTCCTTCGATTTTGTTTTTGATGAAGTTATAATAAAGGCTCAATAAGTATGGATTTCACCCTATCCTTGGTCTCAAGATCTCCAACACCATGCCCATCTCCATACTGGTACATGCATTGCGCCATTCGTGCAAGGTTCATTGCAACGCCAATAAAAGTTTGGGAGGTACGAGGATTAGCAAATCGATAATCATTTATTTTTTTCCATGTATTTCCAATTAGATTCTTTATATGATCACGAGCTTTTTCTTCAGAAACTTTGGTTTCATACATATAACATTGAATTGATTTGGAAACATCTCCTCGTTTTAGCTCATCCTATAAATAAAAGAAGCAGAAAATTAGCATATATTACACTTGAGAAAAAACCATCACAAAGAACAATCTTTACCAGAATGAAAATGAGAGAAGATTGATATATTTACAAAATAGATAAACTAATCGATCCTGATATTTGTTTTAAAAAAAATACACAATCATCTTTGTTGTGGATTTTAAGATGAAAGAAGAGATACCAAGTTGGAGATTGATCAGGCCTTTACAAACAAGCTAAAAGTAGTGTGAGGTATGAATACCACTGAATATATAGCAAGAACTAATATATAATTTACCATAAGAATATGAGAAAAAAAAAAAGAAAAAGGAGAAGGATGAAACTATGTCAATGAGAGGAGTAATTCTGGCATACCGAGGAGGTTCCAAGATCATCAGCAAGGCGTAAAATCATGGATGACCATCGAATTATATCTGGGTATTCCTCCATGAAGTGTAAGGCCTCCTCTGTTGTTGGACTCGAAACATAAAAATATGCATGAACTAGAAATACTGGTGCTGAAATTGAAACCCATGCATTATCCAAGTATTCTTGAAGAGATGGCGTGTATCCACTGTAGTACCACTTAGCCTCCAATAAAAATGATTTACATAAATCTGCCCACTGAATATTAACCATATTATATTAATCTTCTATTCCCAAAAGAGAAAAAAAGTATAAATGGAGAGAGGTTATTTGAAAAATAACTATAGCTACCCAATCTAGCTCAACCCAATAGGTTGATCTAATGATTTGGAATTCAACTCAGGTCAGAATATGTTTTGAATCATTTTTTATATTGATTTAATGCTTGTTTGAGAGTGTGGTTGAGACTGCTTTTGAAAGCATTTTTCATTCAGATATGCATCAAAATAATATTTTTTTTTCAAAAAATTATTTTTTATATCAGCACATAAAAATTACCTAAAAACACCATTTTTTTAATTTAAATAAAAAATAAAAATATTTTGTTTTAATTTTTTTTTCAAAAGCACTTTTAAAACGCAGTGTCAAACACCCCCTTAACTAAATATAGATGTGATGGTTAACTTATGATTTAATTCACCTGATCACACAAAATTTAAACCTAGTCATGCCAAAACCAAAAAAAAAAAATTAAAATAAACAAATAGTACCAAATAACACATACCTTAAACCAATAATGAAAACACATAATACGATACTAAAATTTAGAAATGAATAAATACCGCTTTTTTCAAGTAAGGTAGAATGTCAACTCCTTGATCTTTAAGAATATCATAAGCCATTTCGTTAACCGAATTGTACGATGAAAGAAAACATAATTTCATGTAGTGTGGAAGTTGATCCATGAAATTAAGATCCCATCTGAAATTATAACATAAAAATGTTTTAGTCAAGTTACAAAAAGTAAAATAAATAAAGGGTGAGCGATACTAATATAGCATTGTAAATGCGCTCGAGAGCCCAAGATATAGTTGCTTCACAAACCTTACAATGGCATCTGTGAATAGCTCAAGCTCATCTAAGGTACCATAAACATCATAAACATCATCAATTGTTGTAAGAAGTGAATTAACTTTTGCTAGCATTCTCCGACAATTACTAAACTGAGGTTCAAATATGACCCCCACAGTCCAAAAGAAATTCTCCATTAGTCTATCCCTGGCAAAATCCAACTTTTCTCCTAGTCGTGTGCTCTTCCACCACCTTTTCATGTCAAGAAATTAAATTATCAACGTTAGATAAAATCTATATAAAATAAACTTTATTAAATTTATATTGGTTTTTTTTTTGTAATGGAGTGTCTAGACCAGCTTACATAAAATTTAATTAAATTCTATGGTTCTTGTATATGTGACCATAAAATTTTCCCATATAAAAACAAGTTAAGTTACTAATTCTTATATTAAGGGGCATGACCCAAAAAAATATAGTAAGACTTTAAAACTTAAAATAAATATATCTCTTAAACCTAAGATCTTTACCACTAGGCTATCTCATAAGATTAAAAATTTAAATTTATAATAATAGTGATGAATCATCAATCTAAATATTGTTTAAACTAATAAATATAATTTAATAAAATGGTATTACTTTACATATATAGGTTGCAATCACTATCAAAAGAAAGACAAAAGTAAACTTTAGTTAAATTAATAATATAGGAGGATCATCAAAACTAGAAGTTTAAATTATCACATAGAATATAGGAGGATCATCAAAACTTAGTTAAACAAGAGGTTTACCTAGCTGAATGCTTCAGATCTTCTTGGTGTATTGCCTGTACCATGTTGAAATCCAATTTAGCAAGTTCTAACAAAATAGGTTCCATATCAGTTTTAGTTTCATATATATTGATGAACCAATTGGCCTCCAATCTTAGCATTCTCCAAGCCAATGGAAGCTCCAAGGCGTGGCTCACCAATTTTGAAAGATATTCGGAAGAGTTGCACTTCTTGACATATTTTTCAAGATTTTTGGTGGTGAAGTCTCTCGCATCATCTAATATGCTCTCACCTTCTACCAATAAGTGTGAAGCTTCATACAGGTATAACATTCCCTTCACATCATCGTGAAGCCATACCCAAAAGCTTCCTTGTTCGTTCTTGAATTGATTGAAAACCTCTACAAATGGAGAACACAAACTTTAACATGACTAGTTATGAGAATGAATTCAACCATCAATATCTACGTTGATCAAAATATTGGATCATTAATCCAACATTGGGCTTATATAAAAATAATTATGTGTTTGTGAACTGTTAAATAAGGTGAAACCTAATTAAAAATGATCTGCTAAGTATTTTTAGGCAATTGAGTTTTTGGTGTATCTAATAGGGTGTCGACCTTTAATGTGTAGAGATTAAAAGGTTATTTCTATTTTAGTGATGGCTAAAATAGGAATACAAAAGGGTGGGAATGCCAAAAGGCATGAATACCAAAAGGTACCCGATTACCTATATATAGGGTCATGGTCCCCAGATTACACGGGATACATTCTCATACTGATATCCCATTATCAGAGAGAAAACTAAGGTTAAGGTAGAGAGAATCAAAGGGCTCTCGAAGGTGAACGTGTTAATCTGGAAGACCATCTGTACGACTCTAAATAGCGACTTCCAGATATGGATTCAGGTATGCTTCCGCTTTATAGTATATGCAGTTTATGTGTTCTTGATAATTCGACATGAACATCATTTCTCTATGCTATAAAATGCTAGATCTAACACAAAAGGCTTACCTTGAGGTACCTTATATCCATGTTGCCTTAAGAGTCGAAATTCGAGAGCAGTAGCGTACAAGTCATTTGCTGTCTTTGTATTCTGTATATGATTTTCATCGAATAAGCTCTTCAAGATGCTCTCTATTTCATCAACAAAATGATATGATAACCCAAGTCTTTGCAAGGTATCGATTAGTTCAAGTTGATCCAAGGGTTTCGATGCATTTGCCAGCCTCATCCTTATCTCTGCCTTCAGCTTTCTGTTTCGTGCTGTGTATGGCTCTCCCTAAACAACACCAAATTCAAGTATTCAAGTCAAGTTGTCTGAGAATAACATATCATGAGATTATAACAGCAAGCAACCGTACCTTGTATTTACTAGTCAGTGACTGAATAAAATCGTATTCCCATGTGGAACTTTGATAATTTGCCGACCGCCGGACAATTTGATCAGAAGCTTCGGTGGCAACCATGCATCGGAATTTGGGAGGTAGAGAGCGATAATTCTTGCTTGATACAGGTCCTACTGAGGCGCGACTTGGAGATGCTAATGTTGGGAGAGTACAAAATGATGAAGCAAAGTGTGTAAGAGCCATTCCT
>CM055444.1:11679255-11723987 GCA_029228465.1 Salix viminalis | reverse complement strand
GATACACATCATTTTGTATTTTAATCAGATTCCATATGACCAAAACGGGTAAAATGAGAAACCCATCAAAGTAAAAATTGTTATAAGAATGCTAAGTCATCGTCTAATATAAAAAAAATAAAATAGAGGTATCCTCAACTTAAAACCTCCAAGAAGTCCAAAACACTTAGGAATGGCTCTTACACACTTTGCTTCATCATTTTGTACTCTCCCGACATTAGCATCTCCAAGTCGCGCCTCAGTAGGACCTGTATCAAGCAAGAATTATCGCTCTCTACCTCCCAAAGTTCGATGCATGGTTGCCACCGAAGCTTCTGATCAAATTGTCCGGCGGTCGGCAAATTATCAAAGTTCCACATGGGAGTACGATTTTGTTCAGTCACTGACTAGTAAATATAAGGTATGGTTTCTTGCTATATTAATCTCATGTTCTGTTATTCTCTGACAACTTGATTTGAATACTTGAATTTGATGTTGTTTAGGGAGAGCCATACACATCACGAGCCATAAACCTGAAGGCAGAGATAAGGAGGAGCCATTTTTATTTTTCAAACTACAAATATTATTTTACTCTCAAATATGCCAACCCTGATAAGATTTAGGTAAGATGGTTCCTTAACATGGTATTAGAGCCTAGTTAACCCAGCGGTCACGAATTCGAATCTCATCACCCTCATTCTATTTGATAAAAAATCAAGCATAAAAGTAGTGTGGGTCTGTGCAAGTTTCAAGCCCAAAAAACTTTCACATGAGAGGGGGTGTTAGAAAATAATATAAATCATATTCTGGAACCTTTCTTATTAGCTTAAGTTTTTAGGTGATATGGTTCCTTAACAGCACATGCACCTTTAATTAACATAAAATATTTTTAATTGCCTACAATTTAAGCCCCGCCATACTCAAACATCAGCCTTAAAGTTTAGCATCATTTTTATTTTAATTCTTGGTTTCTAATTTATACAATTAGACCCCTAACTAGCCATTATAGTTTTATTTTTCTTCAATTTAGACCCTGATTTCATTGATTTCAATCCCTAAAGTCCCGTACTTCTTGCAAGTCCCGTACTTCTTGCAAGTTCATCCTAGATTTTAGATTTCTATAATCAAACCCCTGATTGGATCGAGAACATGCATAATATGGCAAGGGAAGTCGAAATTACCTGCACCAGGAGAACAACACAAATGACAGAAGGTTTCTCGAAGAAGATGACATCTAGCCACGTCCATACAGGAAAACTAGGAAGAGTACGGCCATGGAAGAGTCAATATTGGCAGTGTACGGATCTCCACCATTGAATCAAGCCCATCCCATCTAACGTTAGCAGTGCATTGCATGATGGAAACCTCTCTCTATCCTTTGATCATCTTGGACCTACCTGCATCATTTTCAGAAATTTCTCACCATCCACCATTTGAAAGATTCTCTCCTCACGTCAATATTGTATTTGTCTTATGTGGATTTCAACTTAGTTAGAAAACTCTTTAATGTTTTAGTTTTGAATGACCATTTTATTTACTTTCAAGTTTTTCTTATTTCATGAATGAATAAATGTTACTTGCTTGGTTGATATAAAGAGAATTTATATAATACAATTCCCTATTTAGTATCATGATTAATGATCTTCTTGTTGAGAACATTATACAAAATATAAAAAGTTGATAAATTAAGATATAACATTGTAATTTTTAAATAACCCCTCTTATGGACATTAATTTATATGAAAATGAAGGAAGAGGTGATATGTTAGACAATCATTTTTTTTTACAATTAAAACACGATATTTTATAGGTAGAATTTCAAGAACAAAGCTATCTGTAGATCTTAATTACATATTGATATCAAGGCTAGAATCAAGCTATAGTTGACTCATCTTCTACACAAAGAAGATAAATACATACATGTTTCTACAACTTAGTCTAATAAGATATATAATCAAACTAGTCCTTCCATTTTGATTTTGATGAAGTTATAAAGGCTCAATAAGTATGGATTTCACCCTATCCTTGGTCTCTAGATTTCCAACACCATACCCATCTCCATACTGGTACATGCATTGCGCCATTCGTGCAAGGTTCATTGCAACTCCAATGAAAGTTTGAGAGGTATGAGGATTAGTAAATCGATAATCATTTATTTTTTTCCATGTATTTCCAATTAATTTTTTTACATAATCACGAGCTTTTTCTTCAGAAACTTCGGTCTCATGCATATAACATTGAATTGATTTGGAAACATCTCCTCGTTTTAGTTCATCCTATAAATAAAAGAAGCAGAAAATGAGCATATATTACACTTAAAAAAAACCATCACAGAAAACAATCTTGACCAAAATGAAAATGACAGAAGATTGATATATTTACAAAATAGATAAATTAATTGATCTGGATATTTACTTTAAAAAAAAATACACCAATCATCTTTGTTGTGGATTTTAAGATGAAAGAGGAGATACAATGTTGGAGATCGATGAGGCCTTTACAAACAAGCTAAAAGTAGTTTGAAAACTTAATAAATGATCCATTTATAGTTAAAAGTTGATGCCTTATATGTTTCAAAACTATACTATTACTTGGGCTAGTTAGAGGCCTATGCCTTGAGAAAGAGGATTTGTGGCCTATACTTAGGAACAAAACCATAACCGCACTGAATATATAGCAAGAACTAATATATAATTTACCATAAAAATATTAGGAAAAAAAAGAGAAAAAAGGGGAGGACGAAACTATGTCAACGAGAGGGTGAATTCTGGCATACCGAGGAGGTTCCAAGATCATCAGCAAGGCGTAAAATCATGGATGCCCATCGGATTATATCTGGGTATTCCTCCATGAAGTGTGAGGCCTCCTCTGCTGTTGGACTCGAAACATAAAAATATGCATGAACTAGACTTACCGGTGCTGAAATTGAAACATATGCATTATCCATGTATTCTTGAAAAGATGGCGTGTATCCACTATAGTACCACTTAGCCTCCAATAAATATGATTTACATAAACCTGCCCACTGAAATTTAACCATAGTATTATATTCTCAAAAGAGAAAAAAAGAAAAACTGGAGAGAGGCTTTTTGAAAAATAACTATAGTTACCCAATCTAGCCTAACCCAATAGGTTGATCTAATGATTTGGAATTCAACCCACGTCAGAATTTGTTTTGAATCATTTTTTATATTGACTTAGTGCCTATTTGGTAGTGTGGTTGAAATTGCTTTTAAAAGTATTTTTTGTTCAGAAATGCATCAAAATGATATTTTTTTAAAAATGATCTAAATAACACTAAAATTATTTAATTTATAGTAAAAAATAAAAAATAAAAAATTCATTTTTTTTCAAAAACATTTTTAAAATGCAGTGCCAAACATCCTCTTAACTATATATAAATAACGTGATGGTTAACTTATGAATTAATTCATTTGACCACACAAAATTCAAACCTAGTCATGCCAAAACCAAACAAAAAAAAACAAAGATTACCAAATAACACAAACCTCAAACTAGTTATGAAAACATATAATACAATACTAAATTTAGAAATGAATAAATACCTCTTTTTTCAAGTGAGGTAGAATGTCAACTCCTTGATCTTTAAGAATATCATAAGCCATTTCGTTAACCAAATTGTACAATGAAAGAAAACATAATTTCATATAGTGTGAAAGCTGATCCATGAAATTAAGATCCCATCTGAAATTATAACATAAAAATGTTTTAGTCAAGTTACAAAAAATAAATAAAAAATAAAAGGGTGAGCGATACTAATATAGCATTATAAATGTGCTCGAGAGCCCAAGATATAGTTGCACAAACCTTACAATGGCATCTGTGAATAGCTCAAGCTCATCTAAGGTACCATAGACATCATAAACATCATCAATTGCTGTTATAAGTGATGCAAATTTTGCAAGCATTCTCCGGCAATTACTAAACTGAGGTTCAAATAAGACCCCCACAGTCCATAAGAAATTCTCCATTGGCCTGTCCCTGACAAAATCCAACTTTTCTCCTAGTCGTGTGCTCTTCCACCACCTTTTCATGTCAAGAAATTAAATTATCACCGTCATAGAAAAGCTATATAAAATAAACTTTAAAAAAATTGTAATGGTTAGTTTTTGCAACGGAGTGTCTAGACTAGCTTACACAAATTTCAATTAAATTCTATGGTTCTTGTATATGTGACCATAAACATTTCCCATATAAAAACAAGTCAAGTTACTAATTCTTATATTAAGGGGCATGACCCAAAAAAATATAGTCAAACTTTAAACCTTAAAAGAAATATATCTCTTAAACCTAAGATCTTTACCACTAGCTAGGCTATCTCGTAAGATTAAAAAGTTAAATTTATAATAATAGTGATGAATCATCGAATCTAAATACTGTAAGCTAATAAATATAATTTAATAAAATGGTATTACTTTACCTATATAGGTTGCAATCACTATCAAAAGAAAGACAAAAGTAAACTTTAGTTAAATTAATAATATCGGAGGATCATCAAAACTAGAAGTTTAAATTATCACATAGAATATCGGAGGATCATCAAAACTTAGTTAAACAAGAAGTTTACCTAGCTGAATGCTTCAGATCTTCTTGGTGTATTGCTTGTACCATGTTGAAATCCAATTTAGCTAGTTCTAACAAAATAGGTTCCATATCAGTTTTAGTTTCATACACATTGATGAACCAATTAGCCTCCAATCTTAGCATTCTCCAAGCCAATGGAAGCTCCAAGGCATGGCTCACCAATTTTGAAAGATATTCGGAAGAGCTGCTCTTCTTGACATATTTTTCAAGATTTTTGGAGGTGAAGTCTCTTGCATCATCTAAGATGCTCTCACCTTCTACCAATAAGTGTGAAGCTTCATACAGGTATAACATTCCCTTCACATCATCGTGAAGCCATGCCCTAAAGCTTCCTTGTTCGTCCATGAATTGATTGAAAACCTCTACAAATGGAGAACACAAACTTTAGCATAATTAGTTATGAGAATCAATTCAACCATCAATATCTACGTTGATCAAAAGACTTACCTTGAGGTACCTTATATCCATGTTGCCTTAAGAGTCGAAATTCGAGAGCAGTAGCATACAAGTCATGTCCTGTCTTTGTATTCTGTATATGATTTTCATCGAATAAGCTCTTCAAGATGCTCTCTATTTCATCAACAAAATGATATGATAACCCAAGTCTTTGCAAGGTATCGATTAGTTCAAGTTGATCCAAGGGTATCGATGCATTCGTCAGCCTCGTCCTTATCTCCGCCTTCAGCTTTCTGGTTCGTGCTGTGTACGGCTCTCCCTAAACAACATCAGATTCAAGTATTCAACTCAAGTTGTCTGAGAATAACATAACATGAGATTATAATAGCAAGCAACCATACCTTATATTTACTAGTCAGTGACTGAACAAAATCATACTCCCATGTGGAACTTTGATAATTTGCCGACCGCCGGACAATTTGATCAGAAGCTTCGGTGGCAACCATGCATCGAACTTTGGGAGGTAGAGAGCGATAATTGTTGCTTGATACAGGTCCTACTGAGGCGCGAGTCGGAGATGCTAATGTTGGGAGAGTACAAAATGATGAAGCAAAGTGTGTAAGAGCCATTCCTAAGTGTTTTCGACTTCTTGGAATTTTTAAGTTGAGGATGGCAATTCCAATTACTGGGCGATATTTATAGATGGATTGTCCAGCTTAGCTTCGTCCTTTATTTTATTTTTTTATATTAGACGACAACTTAGAACTCTTATAACAACTTGTTCTTTCATCGAGAACTTATATGTAAGTTTATAAAAAGATAATTCCTATATGAAGTTTTCACAACTTCATAATTGTTGGGTAACTCAAGGAGGTTTATTAACACAAGGAAGAAACAATAGAATGATTTTTTTATTTTTTTAAAATTAGTTTTTATATATTTTATTGCATGCAAGAAACATTATATTCAAATCATTTGCTAAAAACACTATATTCTTCATTTTCTAAGAAACACTAGAAACATTATATGTAAGTTTGAAAAAACACTATATTTTCACAAAATTTGTGGTTGGTGTGTAAGTGTTTGATGAATTTCTCAAGATTCAAATCATTTCTTATACTTAAATTTTTATTCCCTTAGATCAAATGCCATGAATATGAAGTAGTAGTGTTGATCTCCATCCATTTCGAGCTATAAAACGGGCTCTTTATAATGGTATATTATATAAGAAATGGAAGTGGATTTAATTTGATTTCAATCTGATTTTTCAATTCTTGACATGTTTAAAACCTGATTTAATTTTTTTTTATAAACAATTCTTCAAATAATATTATCTAACTTTTTTAAAAATAAAAATAAAATGATATTACCTTGAATTAACATTTGTTAACTTATTCAACTTGCAGCTTAAAATTTAAATTAAATGTTGAATTCATGGAGTTTAATAACTTTAGCATTAATTAGTTAATAATGGACAATGAAGGTTGGTATTGAGTATCACAGAGCTATAATAAAAGATGGAATGGCAGACAAAAGTAGGTAAACGCTGTTCGAAAGACAGGCATAGCCACGTTTTTTTTTTGTTTTTTTAAATAAAAATTCTATTTTAATATATTTTTAAAAGCAATATCTACACACACAAGTGACTGAAGGAGGAATCGAAGCAACCGAAAGACTGGTGAATTTGCTTAAAAACTATGGCCTGGCCTGCATTCAACCAATATTCTTCCATCAGAATATGAATAAACATTCGAAGCAAACGAAAGAGCGGTGAATTTGCTTAAAAACTATGGCCTGGCCTGCATTCTTCCATCAGAATATGAATAGACACTCTACTAGCCTTTTGACATCCAGACAGTTTTCATCAAGTTGGATATGCAAGTTCCGTAATTTCCAACAAAGTTGACTATATATATATATATACTAGCCAATGCCCCACGCCTTGTTGTGGGCGGCACTATAGTTTTTTCAACGTAAAATAATTAAATATATGAGATTTTTTAATTATAATATAAATTTAGGTGAAATAATTATTGTGGAATGTATTGTAATTTAGGAAATATTCTGTAAAATAGGAAATATACGTAGGGATTATATTGTGTAATAGGGTACACCATAACATATGTAAATTGCCCTACATATATAAATAATAGAGGAGCAGCCGTACAAAGACACACCACCAAGAACCTATTATTCAAACTCTTGTTTCAACTTGGTATCAGAGCTAATATACCTTAAACAGTTCTTCTTCGTCTGCAACTTTAAAGCAATGTTTCTGCTTCCTCCTCTGTTTTCTCGGCTGTGTCCCCTGCCTCGTTATCTCTATTGCAGGCGTGTTTCTTCTCTTGTTGTTGTGCACTCTCTCGTCTGAAAAGTTGCTGCTTTCTTGCGTCTTCTATCATGAATCATTCAGAAAGTAATGTTGATGTTAATGCCAGCCCTTCTTCCCCAAATTTTGTTGCCACTACATCCAACGCAGCCATGCCTTCCTCTGCACGCAACAATGACCATTGTTCCACTCTCCAACACTCAATAGGTTATTAATCTCAAGCTTACCAACAACAATTACCTGTTTTGGCGTATGCAGATGAAGCCTTATCTGATTGGTCAGGGGGTGTTTTCGTTTGTTGATGGTTCAACTCCATGCCCCTTTTCTCACGTCTCTGCTACTTCTTCATGTTCTACGGTTTTGGCTTGGAAACAACAAGATCAACTTATTCTTAGTGCTTTGTTGTCATCTCTCTCGGTTGAAGTTGTTCATCTGGTGGTTGATTGTTCAACATCTGCTAGTGTTTGGAGCACCCTTGAATGTGCTTTTGCTTCCCCATCAAATTCTCAGATCATGCAACTGCATGGTTCTCTTCAGGATCTTCGACAAGGTGATGATAATGTAACCCTCTATTTACAAAGCGCAAAAGGTTTATTTGATGAGTTGGTTGCGGCTGGCAGACCAATCTCTCTCACAGACTTCAATCTTTATGTGTTTTGGGGGCTTCGCGGTGATTTTCGTGATTTGGTTACTACTTTGTCTACTAAAGCTGATCCATTATCCTATTCTGAACTTCATAGTCATCTATCTACTCATGAATTTATTCATCGAAACTCAATGTCTTCAAGTCTCACGTCTGCTGCACCTTTGCTGCCTACTCCTGTACATCAGCCCTCAGCTTATGCAGTCCAGCATGGATTTTCTGGGTCTCACAACCATGTTTTTTCACGGGATAGAGGATGACGGGGTGGCTGGCGTCAATCTCGCAACAATTATTCTCAGTCTACTGTACAACCCTTCCGTGGTGGAGGAAATAATTCTTCTTGGCAGCAGTCCCATAGCAACAATTGGCAGAATTCCTACCCTATGCAGCCCCAAACCAGTGGCCTCGGCATCAAGTCAAGTGTCGACTTTGCCATATATATGGCCACTCACGCACAACAATGCTCTCAACTTGCTCATCATCATGGAAACCAAGCATCAACCAATCTCTCCTTCAGCACTGCTGAGGTTCTTTGGCTTCGCTATCTGTTGACTGATTTATGTGTTTACCCTAGTTCTGCTACGACTATCTGGTGTGATAATTTGGGCGCTACTTATCTGTCTGTTAATCCAATCTTTCATGCTCGTACAGCATGTTGAGGTAGACTATCATTTTTTCCGTGATCGAGTTACTAAGAAGGAGATTCAAATACGTTCCATCCCCTCCAAAGATCAATTAGCGAATATTCTTACAAAGCCACTTGCCTCGTCGGTTTTTACTTCTCTCCGTTCCAAGCTTAACGTGCATCATCCACCCTCAGCTTGAGGGGATATATTATGGAATGTATTGTAATTTAGGAAATATTCTGTAAAATAGGAAATATACGTAGGGATTATATTGTGTAATAGGGTACACCATAACATATGTAAAATGCCCTACATATATAAATAATAGAGGAGCAGCCGTCCTAAGACACATTGCCAAAAACCTATTATTCAAACTCTTGTTTCAACTATAATAAATATTTGTAGCATTCCTATTAAGATAAAAAAGCACAACATTTTTACTAAAAAAATAAAAAAAAAAATAAGCACTAAAATTATCATTATTATGGCGCAAACAATAAAATCATAAAATCATATGATCCGAAGAATAGATAAAAATAACATAAAACATAAAAAAACAAAGGGAAAAAGATAGCAATATTAATTTGAAAATGATCACCAACAATATTAAAATTTCAGAACTGAGCCAAATAAAAAAAAAAATACCGGATAAAAAATAAAACAATAAAAATTAAAAACAAAAACTAAAAGCATATATCCATAAATACGGATAAAAAAATAAACGCGTTGATAGCGTGAATGACAAAACAAACTAAAGAAATTAATAACAAATAAAAAATTCAAACAATAAGGACCGAAATGAAAAATAAAATATTTAATTAATTCCAATCGAACAACAAAATTGAAACAAATAAAAAAATTGGGACCAAAACAAATAAATATATTTAAGAAAAAATTAGTGTAATTTTGTTAAAAAAAATAAAAGAATAAGGATTGAAATATGACTGATTTAAATTGGAGTTAACAACCAAAACAAATTAAAACAAACTATATAATTAATTCGATTAAAGAATAAAATTGAAATAAATAAAACCTTCGAAATAAATAAAGATATTTTAAAAAAATTGTAATTTTTTTACAAAATTAAAAAATAAGGACCGAAATGAAAGATAAAATATATGATAAATTTCAATTAGAGGACCCAATTAGAGGCAATTAAAAATTGCATACTGGAATAATTAAAATAACCAAAAGCAAACCAAAAATCAAAAGAATAAGGACTAAATTGAAACTCAACATATATAATCAACTTTAATTGAAGTGCACAATTGAAACAAATAAAAAACTATATTAAAAAAAACAATAATAAAAGAGAAATTAAAAGTAAAGGGACAAAATTAAACATTGTGCAAACATCCAAGACCGACCCGTATTTCCGGCCGGATAGAGAGAGAAAAGGGAGGAAAAACATAAAACCATCCACCAGAGCTTCACCGGACATCGTAACCTAACATGCGCCGCACCGGGGAAAAGAGGACATGGCGACACACCATGTAACACGATGGAAGATGTTTCTGACCTCTATATGAAGGCACACCCGTCGCCCGAATGGAGCGTACATCGGAAGCACTGGAGGCATGTCGTATGAATGCGCCTGCAATATTTTCAAAAAGAAATAATAAAATAATAAACAATTACCTATAAACCCCTGGACCCACCTGATAACCACAAAAAAAACACCATGGAAAACACGGAAACACCCCTGGGTCTAGCACTTGTGTTTTGTCGTTTAGGGGGGCTAATAGCATCGTTTAATTGTGCAACAAATTCTAAAATGCCATCCATGTCCCCTGGAAATTGCAAAAGTACCCCCGTTCTGGTCATGCTTATTTTATCATTTAAAGGGGCTATTTGTGTCGTTTCACTGTGCAACAAATCCAAAATTGCCATCTATGTCTCGTGAAAAATTCAAAAATACCCCCGGTTCCAAGGGTTAAAAATGGTAATTTAACTGTCACAATGAATAGTAACCTGAATCTATGTGAACAGTAGAAATGGCTACAGTAATATAGGGACGCAGTTTATATAGCAAAACTTGTTTAACTAATAAAGGATGCTGAAGTCTTCTTGCTGAATGAGGAAGCTTGGCAGGTACAAATATTAAATGTAAGTCAACTAAAACCTAGTTATACTCGTCAGTAAATATCATCCCCATATATCCCGTTCATCGATATCCCGATCGACTAGCAGGTTTGCTTCTTGTTTTTTAACAATCTACCGGAAGATTTCAAGGGTTTCCTGCCCTTCTGCCTCGCAATTCCAACCCCCTTTTCGAAGGTTTTGTTTTCTCTTCATACACGTCCCCTCCCGTGTCCTCTGTGAAGAGAGTCCATTGCAGACATACTGAAGTTAGTCATTATATGACGTGAAATTAAAATGGGACACTTAAGGGGTCGAGGTTGCGTAAAGGACTCAAATACCAAAAGTCTAGGAATTTAGGCATGATATCATCAGTATTCCATCTGCTAAAATTAGACAATTTCATTTTCACATTGGAGTTCAGCTATCATACACAAATTCCTAGAAAGAAAAGTATAGTGTGGTCTACATTTATTGACAAATCAGGCATTTGGAAAATGTTAATGTTTTTAAGATAAATCTTGAATCCCAGTTCATGATATGGAGTGAGAATATTAACAAACCTCACAACATAATCATTAGTTATAAGAAAATCACCACTTAAGAATCTTTAAAAATACATATGGTGGTACCTTCAAGAGGACTTGATGCATGATTCATTGCTTGTCCATTCTGTCCAGCTTCTTCAGAAAGTGGGGATCCAGAGTTATTAAAACCCATCAACTTTTAATTAATCAGAGGTGAAATTCTTGGATTTATGAAAGACGAACAACTACGAAAGCATTTGCCAAGGATGTTTTCATTAATCAAGAACGAAAGTTGGGGGCTCGAAGACGATCGATATCGTCCCTAGTCTCAACCATAAACGATGCCGCACTCGTGGATTGGCGGATGTTGCTTTTTAGGACTCCGCCCAAAGACCTTATGAGAAATCAAAGTTTTTGGGTTCCGGGGAGTATGGTCGCAAGGCTGAAACTTAAAGGAATTGACGGAAGGGCACCACCAGGGAGTGGAGCCTCGCGACTTAATTTGACTCAACATGGGGAAACTTACCGTGTCCGCATACATAGTAGATGGGAGCTTTGATCAGATGTAAGAGCTCTGAGATATGCGTTTGAGTCTTTCTGATTTCGGGGTGGTGGTGCATGGCCGCTCTTAGTTGGTGGAGCCGATTTGTCCGGTTAATTCCGTTAACTAACGAGACCTCAGCCTGCTAACCAGCTATGCGGAGGTGACCCTCCGCGGCCGGCTTCTTAGAGGGACTATGTCCTTCCAAGCCAAGGAAGTTTGAGGCAATAACAGTGCTGCGGATGCCCTTAGATGTTCCCGGGCGACGCAGCGCTACATTGATGTATTCAACGAGTCTATAGCCTTGGCCGACATGCCTGGGTAATCTTTGAAATTTCATCGTGATGGGGATAGATCATTGCAATTGTTGGTCTTCAACGAGGAATTCCTAGTAAGAGCGAGTCATCAGCTCGCGTTGACTACATCCCTGCCCTTTGTACACACCGCTCGTCGCTCCTACCGATTGAATGGTCTGGTGAAGTGTTTGGATCGTGGCGACATGGGCGGTTCGCCGCTGGCGACGTCGCGAGAAATCCACCGAACCTTATTATTTAGAGTAAGGAAAAGTCGTAAAAAGGTTTCCGTAGGTGAACCTGCGGAAGGATCATTGTCAAAACCTGCCCCAGTAGAACGACCCGCGAACCCATGGCATGACAAGTTGGGCTCGGGGGCACCCGCCCCTCATGTCCACGCGTGCGTGGAGGGACGCATCTGCGCCCGACACGGCTCGCCAACAAACCCTGACGCGAGAAGCGCCAAGGAAATTAAGTACTAGGAGCACGCCCTCATAGCCTCGGTGTCGGCGGCGCGCCTTCTTTTTGTGATAATCCGAACGACTCTCGGCAACGGATATCTCGGCTCTCGCATCGATGAAGAACGTAGCGAAATGCGATACTTATTATTTGCTTTGTTGATATAAAGAGAATTTATATAGTACAATCCCCTTTTTAGTATCATGATTAATGATCTTCTTGTTGAGAACATTATACAAAATATAAAAAAGTAGGATAAATTAAGACATAACATTGTAATTATTACCATTAAAACATGACATTTTATAGGTCGAATTTCAAGAATTACATATTGATATATAGACCAGAATCAAGCTATAGTTGACTAATCTTCTAAACATAGAAGAAATATACATGACTTTATCACATACTGATATTTAAGCTAGAATGGAAATACATTCATGTTTCTACTAGTCCTTCGATTTTGTTTTTGATGAAGTTATATAGGCTCAATAAGTATGGATTTCACCCTATCCTTGGTCTCAAGATCTCCAGCACCATGCCCATCTCCATACTGGTACATGCATTGCGCCATTCGTGCAAGGTTCATTGCAACGCCAATGAAAGTTTGGGAGGTACGAGGATTAGCAAATCGATAATCATTTATTTTTTTCCATGTATTTCCAATTAGATTCTTTATATGATCACGAGCTTTTTCTTCAGAAACTTTAGTTTCATGCATATAACATTGAATTGATTTAGAAACATCTCCTCGCTTTAGTTCATCCTATAAATAAAAGAAGCAAAAATTAACATATATTACACTTTAAAAAAATCCATCACAGATAACAATCTTCACCAAAATAAAAATGAGAGAAGATTGATATATTTACAAAATAGATAAACTAATTGATACTTTTAAAAAAAATACACCAATCATCTTTTTGTGTGGATTTTAAGATGAAAGAGGAGATACCATGTTGGAGATAGATCATGCTTTTACAAACAAGCTAAAAGTAGTTTGAAAAGTTAATAAATGATCCATTTATAGTTGAAAGTTATGCATTATATGTTTCAAAATTATACTATTAATTGGGTCAGTTAGAGGTAATGCCTTGAGAAAGAGGATTTGTGGCCTATAGTTAGGAACGAAACCATAACCACACTGAATATATAGCAAGAGAAAATATATGATTTACCATCAAAATATTAGGAAAAAAAGTAAAAAAGGGGAGGACAAAACTATGTCAATGAAAGGGTGAATTCTAGTATACCGAGGAGGTTGCAAGATCATCAGCAAGGCGAAAAATCATGGACGACCATCGGATTATATCTGGGTATTCCTCAATAAAGTGTGAGGCATCCTCTGCTGTTTGACCCAAAACATAAAAATATGCATGAACTAGAATCGTTGGTCCTGAAATTGAAACCCATGCATTATCCAAGTATTCTTGAAAAGTTGGCGTGTATCCACTGTAGTACCACTTAGCCTCCAATAAATATGATTTACATACTCCTGCCCACTAAAAATTAACCATAGTATTAAATTCCTAAAAGAGAAAAAAAAAAGCATAAATGGAGAGAGGTTATTTGAAAAATAACTATAGTTAACCAATCCATCTCAACCTAAGAGGCTGATCTAATGATTTGGAATTCAACACAAGCCAAAATTTGTTTTGAATCATTTGTATATTACTTAATTAAATATAGATAAAAAAAATTTGGATGTGAGGAAACCTCACCCTCCGGAAAGCGCACTTTGTGGGCCTAGGTGAGTGAGTAAAACCCCGGTTGTCTCATACTCTTACAAATAATGCATGTCCTGACTCAAACTTGAGACCTACTGTGCAGATTGCAAGCTCTTTGTCATGATGTCACACCCCTTGGGGACTAAATATAGAAAACTTGATGGTTAACTTATGATTTGATTCACTTGATCAAACAAAATTCAAGCCTAAACATGCCAAAACCAAAAAAAAATTAAAAGTAAACGAAGATTACCAAATAACACAAACCTTAAACTAGTAATGAAAACACATAATACAATACTAAAAATTAGAAATGAGTAAATACCGCTTTTTTCAAGTAAGGTAGAATGTCAACTCCTTGATCCTTAAGAATATCATAAGCCATTTCGTTAACCGAATTGTACACTGAAAGAAAACATAATTTCATATAGTGTGGAAGTTGATCCATGAAATTAAGATCCCATCTGAAATTATAACATAAAAATGTTTTAGTCAAGTTACAACAAATAAATACAAAATAAAAGGGTGAATGATACTAATACAGCGTTATAAATGTTCTAGAGAGCCCAAGATATAGTTGTTGTTCAAACCTTACAATGGCATCTGTGAATAGCTGAAGCTCATCTAAGGTACCATAAACATCATAAACATCATCAATTGTTGTTAGAAGTGAATTAACTTTCTCTAGCATTCTCCGACAATTACTAAACTGAGGTTCAAATATGAACCCCACAGTCCATAAGAAATTCTCCATTGGCCTGTCCCTGGCAAAATCCAACTTTTCTCCTAGTCCTGTGCTCTTCCACCACCTTTTTATATCAAGAAATTAAATTATCACCATCACATAAAAAGCTATATAAAATAAAATTTACTAAATTTAAAATTTGTTTTTGTAACTGGAGTGTTTGAACTAGTTTACGCATATCTCTACTACATTCTGGAGTTCTTGTGTCTGTGTCCACATGACTTTCTCATATAAAAACAAGTTAAAATTATTACATACAATATTGGAGGATCATCAAAACTTAGTTAAACAAGAGTTTTACCTAGCTGAATGCTTCAGATCTTCTTGGTGTATTGCTTGTACCATGTTGAAATCCAATTTAGCAAGTTCTAACAAAATAGGTTCCATATCAGTTTTAGTTTCATAGACATTGATGAACCAATGCGCCTCCAATCTTAGCATTCTCCAAGCCAATGGAAGCTCCAAGGCATGGCTCACCAATTTTGAAAGATATTCGGAAGAGCTGCTCTTCTTGACATATTTTTCAAGATTTTTGGTGGTGAAGTCTCTCGCATCATCTAATATGCTCTCACCTTCTACCAATAAGTGTGAAGCTTCATACAGGTATAGCATTCCCTTCACATCATCGTAAAGCCATGGCCTAAAGCTTCCTTGTTCGTCCTTGAATTGATTGAAAACCTCTACAAAAATGGAGAACACAAACTTTAACATGACTAGTTATGAGAATGAATTCAACCATCAATATCTACGTTGATCAAAATGTTGGATCATTAATTCAACTTTGAACTTATATGAGAATAATTATGTGTTTGTGAACTATCAAATAAAGTGAAGCAAGTGTAATTATGCTAAGTATTTTTAGGCAATTGAGTTTTTGGTGTATTTAATAGGGTGTCGACCTTTAATGTGTAGAGATCAAAGGGTTAGTCCTATTTTAGTTATGGGCTAAAATAAGAATACAAAAGGATGGGAATGCCAAAAGGCATGAATACCAAAAGGTACCCGATTACCTATATATAGGGTCATGGTCCCCAGATTACACGGGCTACATTCTCATACTGACATCCCATTATCAAAGAGAAAACTAAGGTTAAGGTAGAGAGAATCAAATGGCTCTCTAAGATGAACGTGTTAATCTGGAAGGTCATTTGTACGACTCTAGATAACGACTTCCGGATATGGATTCAGGTATGCTTCCGCTTTATAGTTTATGCAGTTTATATGTTCTTGATAATTCGACATGAACATCATTTTTTTATGCTATGAAATGCTAGATCTAACACAAAAGGCTTACCTTGAGGTACCTTATATCCATGTTGCCTTAAGAGTCGAAATTCGAGAGCAGTAGCATACAAGTCATTTGCTGTCTTTGTATTCTGTATATGATTTTCATCGAATAAGCTCTTCAAGATGCTCTCTATTTCATCAACAAAATGATATGATAACCCAAGTCTTTGCAAGGTATCGATTAGTTCAAGTTGATCCAAGGGTATCGGTGCATTCGTCAGCCTCGTCCTTGTCTCCGCCTTCAGCTTTCTGGTTCGTGCTGTGTACGGCTCTCCCTAAACAACATCAGATTCAAGTATTCAAGTCAAGTTGTCTGAGAATAACATAACATGAGATTATAATAGCAAGCAACCATACCTTATATTTACTAGTCAGTGACTGAATAAAATCGTACTCCCATGTGGAACTTTGATAATTTGCCGACCGCCGGACAAT
This sequence comes from Salix viminalis, assembly GCA_029228465.1. Taxonomy (NCBI): domain Eukaryota; kingdom Viridiplantae; phylum Streptophyta; class Magnoliopsida; order Malpighiales; family Salicaceae; genus Salix; species Salix viminalis. Next base: position 11,707,316 of record CM055444.1, on the reverse strand, counting down.
TTGATCAGAAGCTTCGGTGGCAACCATGCATCGAACTTTGGGAGGTAGAGATCGATAATTCTTGCTTGATACAGGTCCTACTGAGGCGCGAGATGGAGATGCTAATGTTGGGAGAGTACAAAATGATGAAGCAAAGTGTGTAAGAGCCATTCATCAGTGTTTTGGACTTCTTGGAATTTTTAAGTTGAAGATGGGAATTCTAATTACAGGCCGATTATTTATTGGATTGTCCAGCTTAGCTTCTTCCTTTATTTTTTTAAAGTCACCAACAACTTCAATTTTTTTAAAAATCAAGAGAAAAAGGTATTGAATTATTCGATACTAGCCACCAACAACTTCAATTTTGATTGTTTCCAAACTCAGAGCCATAAGCCCACTTGCTGTTTAATTTCTTGTCGGCCTCATAAATGAGAAAGTGAACAGATAACATTTCTCTTGTTGTAACGCATATCGGCCAAGAAAAAAAGGAACAGTTTTATTTTCCAAGCACAAAAAACGTGTATGGAAATAAGTTAATGTGGCTCCTCTGCTGTCGTTGAAATCAACTACCTGCCGATTAGAGGAAGTTCTTTATATGGCTCTTCTGAATCTTTTCAACGAAACTGGGAATGATATGGGAAAGCAAGGAAGATCCTATGCCTCATATTATGTGAAGGAGGCAGTATGAATATTTTTCCAGTCTCATGCATTCTCTTACTATTTCTAGCATAATATATTGTTACTGTATATATATATATATTAATTGAAATATTTCATCAGTTTTACCACACAATCTGTAGCTATTAGTTCAAAGAAGTGGTGAGAGGCTATCACGCGGAGGCCGAGTGGGCAGGTAAATGCCATGTCCCAGTATTCGATGAGCATGTGCTCAATGGATTAGCCACAAGTGCTTATGAGGTTGGAAGAAGTTGCAGGAGGGGAGGAATATGAATGGCTAAAAAGTAATCCAAAAATTATTAAAGCTGGAAAGATGACAGGTCGTTTGATGAATGACATGGTGGGCCATTAGGTATGATGTCTGATTCTTAAAAGTAAAAAAGTAATAGATACATCGAGTGGTGTATAGAATTCCTATTTTGAGATCGTAGCGGAATTCTATGAATGTCGTTGTCGAATGAATTGAAATGAAATGAGTAGTGAATCGTGTGTATTATAAGTATGTACTGTTGGATCTAGTGTGTATTTATAACATGCAAACTTTGATGGTGGTTGTTAATCACTGTAATATTCAGTGATAAATGAACTGAAGAACAGGATTGAATTTAGGGATTGGGAGAGAAGGAGAGAGAAAGAAAGGAAAACTTAATATCGGTATTACTGTTCTTTACAGAAAATAGACTTCACACATATTGCATGTGTATCTCACAGCTATTTATACGTATTTATATTTCATACGTGTACATACTCTATCATCCCCCCTCAATCGCATGCATAGACAAACTAAGCATGAGATTGGAACAATGAGACTGAAACAAAGGAGAGCTGAGACCCTTAGTAAGAATATCAGCAAATTGTTCCTGCGATGATACAAACTGAACACAAAGCTGATCATTGGCAACCCTTTCCCTAACAAAATGAACATCAATCTCTATGTGCTTGGTCTTCTGGTGTTGTACTGGGTTGAAAGATAGAGCAATTGCTGATAAATTGTCACAGAAAAGAACTGGTGTTTGGGAAAGTGGAAAGCCCAGAAAAACCAAAATTTGCTTAATCCAGTCAATTTCAGCAGTGGTAGTAGATAAAGCCCTGTATTCCGCTTCAGTGGATGATCTCGAGACAGTGTGCTGCTTCTTAGAAGACCAAGAAATAGGACTAGAGCCAAGGAATACAACCAAACCTGTCGTGGATCTCCTATCATTGGGATCCCCTTCCCAATCGGCATCACTGAAAGCTTTGAGATCCAAACTGCCTTTAAGATAATTGAGCCCGAGATGGATAGTACCTTTGAGGTATCGAAGGATCCTCTTGACAGCTGTGAAGTGAATAACCATAGGGTTCTGCATGAACTGACAGACTTGATGTACAGAGAATGCAATATCAGGTCTTGTAAACGTCAAGTACTGTAAAGCACCCACAATACTGCGATACAAGGTAGGATTATCATAGGGAAGACCATCATCCTTTAACAACCTCTGATAGGGGAGACATGGAGTAGCACATGCCTTGGCATCAAACATGTCAGTTTTAACAAGTAGATCATGAATGTATTTCGACTGAGATAGAAACAAACCATTAGCTACCGAGGAAATTTGAACACCCAAAAAGTAGTGAAGATCACCTAAGTCTTGAATCTGAAACTCAGTTGTAAGAGACTTAATGACAGAATGAATCTCACTAGAATTACTACCCGTGATGATTATGTCATCAACATACACCAGCAAAATCACAACACCAACACCAAGAGGTTTCACAAATAGAGAAGAATCAGAATATGTGTGATTAAAACCCAAGGTGGGTAAGAAGGATGTGAACCTGTCATTCCATGCTCTTGGGGCCTGTTTAAGACCATAAAGAGACTTATGAAGTCTGCACACTGACCTCGGATGAAGGGGATCTTCAAACCCTGGGGGTTGAGCCATATAAACCTCTTCATTAAGGATGCCATGCAGAAAAGCATTCTTCACATCAAGTTGTCGCAGCACCCATCCAAAATGAGCTGCAAGAGCCAATACAATCCTGACTGTAGTAGGTTTAACAACAGGGCTAAAAGTCTCACCATAATCCAGTCCTGGTTCTTGACTGAAGCCCTGTGCAACAAGCCTGGCCTTGTGTCTAGCAATGGTACCATCAGCATGCCGTTTCAGTTTGAATATCCACTTGCAACCTACCAAGTTCTTGTCAGCAGGCAATGACACCAAACTCCAGGTGTTCTGTGAATGTAAAGCAGCCAATTCCTCTTGCATGGCAAGCAGCCAAACTGGCTCTTTTAAAGCCTTCTTATATGATACCGGCTCTGCTAAAGAGAGATCAACAGATGGAGATGACACAATAGAAGTGAGGCAAACCTTCTTCTTCACAATCCCATTCTTACTACGAGTTTGCATGGGATGCACATTCATAGAAGGAAGTGTATCCATTACTGAAATAGCTTCAGGTTGAAAAGTGTCATTAGAAAGTAAAGAATCAGTGAGCATACCTTCGGAACTGGATGCAGGAGCCACAGGAAGAGGAAGGGCTGAGGAAGATGATGAAGTAATGGACAGTGGAGACAAAGGAGCAGTTTCAGTTCTAGGTATCACAGAAGGTGGAGGGATAATCACATTAGTTGTAGAAACAATAGGAGTGACAGACACATGATTAGGTGCAGGAGAAGACAGGGGTGTAGAAGAATGAGAAGCAATATTTTGAAATGGAAAAAGCAACTCATCAAAGATAACATGTCTGGAAATATAGAAATGGTTCTTAGAAACATCAAGACATATATATCCCTTATACCTTGCAGCATATCCCAAGAAAACACACATTATTGTCTTTGGTTGAAGTTTATTTGTAAGGTAAGGTCTAAGAAGGGGAAAGCAAGCACATCCAAAAATTCTCAAATGAGATATGACTGGGACATCTTCAAATAGAACCTCAAAAGGTGATTTATTGTCTAAGACAGTAGAAGGCATCCTATTAATTAAATAGGAGGCAGTCTTAACAGCATATGTCCAAAAAGAAGAAGGAATATGAGCATGCTGTAACAAAGTGATAGTGGTTTCAATTAGATGTCTATGCTTACGTTCTGCAAGACCATTTTGTTCAGGAGTGTAAGGACAAGAGATGTGATGAACTACACCCTTTTCAGCAAGAAAACTTTGCATTTTGTGATTAACATACTCTCCCCCCCCATCACTTTGCAAGATATGAATGGATTTTGAGAACTGAGTCTGAATATAAGTATAAAACTTAACAAACACAGAATATAAGTCACTTTTGTTGATTAAAGGAAACAACCAGCAATATCTCGAAAAATCATCAACAAAAATCACATAATAACGAAATCCATCAACTGAAACAGTTGGAGAAGGTCCCCACAAATCAGTATGTATTATATGAAATGGTATTACAGACCTTTGAACCTTGGACTGAAAAGGTAGTTTGCAAAACTTACCTTGAAGACAACTATGACACATGACTGAATTACAATCTTTGGGACATTCAATATGTGCCTTATTTAACATCATAGTTACAACTTTATTTGTCGGGTGACCTAATCTATGATGCCAAGTGGAAGTAAGAACTAACTGACCAAGATAAGACCGAAAGGAGTGATTGTGGACTGATTTTCCAGTGTGTAGAGACACAAAAGGAAGAGGATAAAGGCCATTACTGCACATTCCTCTGTAAAGTATCCTCCCTGTGGCTTTGTCCTGTATCCAAAAACGAAAAGCATCAAAGATTATTCGACAATCATTGTCTAAGCACAATTTATGAACTGATAACAGATTCTGGGCTAACTTTGGAACATGTAATACTGATTTCAGTTGAATTGGCTTAACATTGGTAGAAATAATAGAGTTACCAATATGTGACACAGGCAAACCTTCACCATTAGCTGTGTGGACAGTATCATCCGTAGGGAAAGGAGTACTGAGTGACAGATTTGACAAATCAGCAGTCATATGATTTGTGGCCCCAGAGTCAGTAATCCATACTGGAGTAGATTGCTGAGATGATAATGGAGACACATTGTGCAATACAGTATTCATAGCTTGCATAGCAGGTGGTGGAGGAGCAGTATAATCTGAAGAGTAACTTGCAGCACCAATGAAGTTGGGACCATTATCATTATAGTAGCAATTCCATGTGGTATGATTCGGCTTACCACATATAGTACAACTGAATCTCTCCTGCCTCTTTAGACCACAATAGGGGGCAATATGTCCTTCATTATTGCATAATTGACATACTTGAACAGAGGGCACAGGAGGGGCAGAATAATGACTAATACTGCGTGGATGTGGAGGTTGCATAACATTTGGCTTGACATATGTATGTGATTTAGGAGGAAAAGATCTGAAATTAAATCTACCTCTACCTCGACTCCTATTAGCAGTTTTATATCCCCCATGACCATAAGAAATAAAACTGTTATGTCCATGTGTGTCACGAGACTGATGATGTAAAGGAGATGAGGAAGCAGATGGTCTATAGTTGGTGTTCATGGCAGACATGAAAGAAGGTGTTTCAGATACATGATTCTCAACAATTTTCTCTTCTGCAAGTAGTTGAGCTCTAAAATCTTTTAGACTAATAACACTTTCTCTTCCCCTAACAACACATCTAAAAGTATTGTATTCAGATGACAAACCATTCAAAGCAAGAATCACAATATCCTCCTCTGCAAAATATACACCCACTGCAGACAAATAATCCCTAGCCTCTTTTATCTTTAGAAGATACTGACTAATGGTGTCGGTGCCTTTTCGAATATTCTGTAAATTCGATTTCATCTGAAATATACTAGTTTTTGACACAATAGAAAATTGCTCTTTCAGACGAAACCACAAATCTTTAGAACTACAACTGCCAATAGCACACGACATAGCCACAGGTGAAAGTGTTGCAGTAATAAGCTGCATAATTGCCCTATCATGCATTTTCCACACCAATACTTCATCACATTCTACAATAGAAGAAGAGTGAGGAATATGTGTACCGAATTCACCAGTGGAAGACGAAGAAGGACAGGAATGGGATCCATCAACAAACCCAAATATTCCGTTGCTTTCCAACAATAATTGCATTTGAAAATGCCAATTAAGGTAGTTCGAATCATCCAATTTCACATTCACAGATGTAGAAATTGTAGAAATAAGAGCTGTAATAGGTGATTGTAAAATCTGGAGCTGTGCTACAGTAACCATTTTTGTGAAGGAACAGTAAATTTTTGAATCGGGCACAAATTTGTGGAAAAAAGAAGAAGAAATTTCCAGATGAACACCTTTAAGATCTTTAAAGGTGAGAAGTAACGCAGTTATGAACACTGAGTTACAAGAATCAAAGAAAATCAAATATTTGTCGAAAAAATGAGGAACACGATCAAATATTTGTGGCTACAGATTTTGGAAGCAAATGTCTGGATCATTTAATCTGCGCGAGCACTTGATTGAGCTCTGATACCATGTTAATCACTGTAATATTCAGTGATAAATGAACTGAAGAACAGGATTGAATTTAGGGATTGGGAGAGAAGGAGAGAGAAAGAAAGGAAAACTTAATATCGGTATTACTGTTCTTTACAGAAAATAGACTTCACACATATTGCATGTGTATCTCACAGCTATTTATACGTATTTATATTTCATACGTGTACATACTCTATCAGTGGTGATTTATATTATTCTTATAAAAATATTTTATATCACTATTTTATATAGGATTAGAGATTTTAACACTCTTCCTCACTTGTAACCGTTCTTTTAAATTACCATAGATTGTCTAATAGGATGTTTTGAACTCTTGAAAAAATTTAAATTACAATTTTCATTAGATTTATATGCTTAAGAAAACCCAGCACTAATTTGTTATGTTACCTATCATTGAAAAATTCATTGAAAAATCCATCAAAAGAAAAAAAAAAAAATTCGAAGAAAATAACAAAAATATCAATGAGAAAAGTATACCAGAATGCCTGACAAATAATGGAATGCATCAAAATAAAAATTCAGGGGAACATTGATTTTTTATAAATTTATAGTTTTTTCAAATTTCCCTATAAATAATAAATTATGTCTCTTATTTTTTTGGTGGTTGTCCATTGTCTTAAAAACTATATAAGTTACATAATAGAAAGCTAGCACTCTAGGCCAACCAATCCCTCTCTCCTAAATAGGGATTTCAAAGATTTTTTACTAATGATTGATGAGGATTAATATAAAATGACTTGTAATTTATGACAACCTAAAACATAAAATGAATTATTCAAAGAAAAACAAAGATGAGATCTTCAGGTAATAAATCTCTAAACAACTCTAGATTTTTCTAATGGGAAATTAGAGACCACTAAATACTTTTATTTTATTGTTATCATTGCATGTCTTATATTCAAGAACCCAACATTATTACCCTCCCTCAACATATGTGAGTACTTTACTAGTCTCATGCTTATACAAAATATGGATGCATGGATGAAACACATGGAATTTCTATGATATATTAGACCCTAATCATGTAATTAATCACATTGGAAGAATCCAATTCAATTATAATTCTCTTCCGTGTATTTTCTTCTCTAGTAGATGATTGTTCTAAAGCTTTAATCACTCCAATTAGCTCTGATTCAATGGAATGCTTAATCCCTACAGGTATAGAGTGTCATAACCTATTTGTGAGTTATTCTCCAAATTCATCCCTTTTTCTTACAAAATAAAATAAAAAATAATGATAGTAAGGGGACTAAAATTGAGGATAATTGAAACTATAAATTTTGGAGGAAGTCAATACCCTGATTGTACCTAGTTGTGCCAAAGACTAAAGAAACAATGTAAGTTCAAGGTAAAAATAAATAGTTATTAGACAAATCAACAAAAAGAAATTAAGTATGAAGGCATAATTTGAGTTTTAATAGGCTAAGTTGATTTAATCATGGACAAAAGTGAAGTTGAATGATTTAATTAGGTGAAAGGACATAGTTATAGTCTAAATAGGTCAAAATAATTTTATTAGGAGTTTAATTGGTGAAACATTAAGTTCAAGAATTTAATTTAGGCTTACATAAAAAGATTGAAATTTTAGGTGATCACATTTAATTTTTACCATGTCAATTGATGGGAATCATGGGAAAAATTGTAAGAAAATCAAAAGTTTAAGGCCAATTAGGGGTAAAAGTTAACAAATTCAACGACAAGGACCAGTTAATAAAATGCATCTAACTATGGGGATACAATTGGTTGAAATCAATGGTGAAATTAAATGGACGGCTAAAGAAAACTTAAAGTTTAATGGTCAGTTAGGTGTTAAATTGCATAAATTCAAAACCAAGGACAAAAATGATAAAGAAACTGAAATCCAGGGTGGTGTTAAATGCTAGGAGGCGTATAATTGCATAAAATTAAAAATTAGAAGTCAATCAAGAGTGTAATTAAATAAAATAAGAAGATGAAGGATTAAATTGAGCTTTGGACAAAACATATAAATTAAAGTCATAAACAGATCTATTTTGAATAAGAAAGAGTAAAAAAAAGGAGGACTAGACGATGTATCGAAATTGGTATCGATAATTGTTAAGAAAAAATAGTTGTGGTTGATTTTGTGGAATTCCTAATTGGAAGTTAAAAATATAATGTGATACATGTTTCCCTTTTTAAATTTTTGGATATCTGTGTTATTAAACTTAGTGTGATATTCATGTTTCGATAATATGTGTTTTGTTTCAAGACCTTTGCATGCACGTCAAGAGTAGATTTTAGATATTATTCACTTTTTCGTTATCTAGTTCTAGGGAGTATATTCTTGTATTTTGTAATATGAAAACATGTGGATAACTTAATTTGTATCATTAATGTTTAAACTTGAATAGATTAACTTTACTATGAAATTCATATAATCATGTTCCATGTATACGTGTTTATCTCGTTTGTTCCTCTATAATGAAATTGTTGTTCAAAGTATGTTATAAATATTGTGGTTGTGATGATGATAAATGTTTGTGGGATTGAGACCTAGGATAATTGGGTCATGATTGCGTTATAAGATGGGATATTAGAAGAGTAAACCGATTATATATCGATAACTTAGGACCTCCTGATATAGAGAAGACTATGCAAAATTTTAATAGACCTTATAAAAACAACAAAATTACTACTCTATTTCCATTTGATGTGTGTTTGGTGTTTTATCCCTGGATAAGGGGATGTTACATGTCTAAAATCTGTTACTTTTTAGTTTGTCTAAACTTTATCTAAAGAGAAAAAAATGTCATTTATAGTTTGGTGAGTTTGGTTGTTACCTCTTTTTTGGGTCCCACATAAACAAAAAAATATTGGAAGAAAATCCAAAAATATATCATTGAGAAAATACACTAGAACGCCTTAAAACATATCAAAGAGTAGTTGAAACAGACATAACATTCTAATTTTTAAATAACCCCTCTTATGGACATTAATTTGTATGAAAATTAAGGAAGAGGAGATATGTTAGACAAACATTTTTTTTACCATTAAAACATGACATTTTATAGATAGAATTTCAAGAAAAAAAGCTATGTGTACATCTTACTTACATATTGATATTTAGGGCTATGAATCAAGCTATAGTTGACAAATCCTCTAAACAAAGAAGAAACATACATGACGTTATCACATATTGATATTTAAGCTAGCATGGAAATACATACATGTTTCTACAACTTAGTCTTTATAAGATATATAGATCAAACTAGTCCTTCCATTTTGATTTTGATGAAGTTATAAAGGCTTAATAAGTATGGATTCCACCCTATCCTTGGTCTCAAGATCTCCAGCACCATGCCCATCTCCATACTGGTACATGCATTGCGCCATTCGTGCAAGGTTCATTGCAACGCCAATGAAAGTTTGGGAGGTACGAGGATTAGCAAATCGATAATCATTTATTTTTTTCCATGTATTTCCAATTAGATTCTTTATATGATCACGAGCTTTTTCTTCAGAAACTTCGGTTTCATGCATATAGCATTGAATTGATTTGGAAACATCTCCTCGTTTTAGCTCATCCTATAAATAAAAGAAGCAGAAAATTAGCATATATTACACTTGAGAAAAAACCATCACAAAGAACAATCTTTACCAAAATGAAAATGAGAGAAGATTGATATATTTACAAAATAGATAAACTAATCGATCCGGATATTTGCTTTTAAAAAAATACACCAATCATCTTTGTTGTGGATTTTAAGATGAAAGAAGAGATACCAAGTTGGAGATCGATCAGGCCTTTACAAACAAGCTAAAAGTAGTGTGAGGCGTGAATACCACTGAATATATAGCAAGAACTAATATATAATTTACCATAAAAATATGAGAAAAAAAAAAGGGGAAGGACGAAACTATGGCAATGAGAGGAGTAATTCTGGCATACCGAGGAGGTTCCAAGATCATCAGCAAGGCGTAAAATCATGGATGACCATCGAATTATATCTGGGTATTCCTCCATGAAGTGTGAGGCCTCCTCCGCTGTTGGACTCGAAACATAAAAATATGCATGAACTAGAATTACCGGTGCTGCAATTGAAACCCATGCATTATTAAAGTATTCTTGAAGAGATGGCGTGTATCCACTGTAGTACCACTTAGCCTCCACTAAATATGATTTACATAAACCTGCCCACTAAAAATTAAACATAGTATATTAATCTTCTATTCCCAAAAGAGAAAAAAAGCATAAATGGAGAGAAGTTATTTGAAAATAACTATAGCTAGCCAATCTAGCTCAACCCAATAGGTTGATCTAATGATTTGGAATTCAACCCGGGTCAGAATATGTTTTGAATCATTTTTTATATTGATTTAGTGTTTCTTTTTATATTGATTTAGTGTTTGTTTGAGAGTATGATTGATGTTGTTTTTGAAAGTGCTTTTTGTTCAGATATGCATTAAAATAATATATTTTTTCAAAAAATTATTTTTTATATCAGCACATAAAAATTATCTAAAAACACCATTTTTTTAATTTAAAATAAAAAATTAAAATATTTTTTTTTAATTTTTTTCAAAAGCACTTTTAAAACGCAGTGTCAAACACCCCCTTAACTAAATATAGATGTGATGGTTAACTTATGATTTAATTCACCTGATCACACAAAATTCATACCTAGTCATGCCAAAACCAAAAAAAATAAATAAAAATAAATAAACAAATATTACCAAATAACACATACCTTAAATCAGTAATGAAAACACATAATACGATACTGAAATTTAGAAATGAATAAATACCGCTTTTTTCAAGTAAGGTAGAATGTCAACTCCTTGATCTTTAAGAATATCATAAGCCATTTCGTTAACCGAATTGTATAATGAAAGAAAACATAATTTCATGTAGTGTGGAAGCTGATCCATGAAATTAAGATCCCATCTGAAATTATAACATAAAAATATTTTAGTCAAGTTACAAAAAATAAAATAAATAAAGGGTGAGCGATACTAATATAGCATTGTAAATGTGCTCGAGAGCCTAAGATATAGTTGTTGCACAAACCTTACAATGGCATCTGTGAATAGCTCAAGCTCATCTAAGGTACCATAAACATCGTAAACATCATCAATTGTTGTTAGAAGTGAACCAACTTTTGCTAGCATTCTCCGACAATTACTAAACTGAGGTTCAAATATGACCCCCACAGTCCAAAAGAAATTCTCCATTAGCCTATCCCTGGCAAAATCCAACTTTTCTCCTAGTCCTGTGCTCTTCCACCACCTTTTTATGTCAAGTAATTAAATTATCACCATTAGATAAAAGCTATATAAAGTAAACTTGATTAAATTTATAATGGTTTTTTTTTGTAATGGAGTGTCTAGACCAGTTTACACAAATTTCAATTAAATTCTATGGTTCTTGTATATGTGACCATAAAATTTTCCCCATACAAAAACAAGTTAAGTTACTAATTCTTATATTAAGGGGCATGACCCAAAAAAATATAGTAAAACTTTAAAACTTAAAATAAATATATCTCTTAAACCTAAGATCTTTACCAACAGGCTATCTCATAAGATTAAAATTTTAAATTTATAATAATAGTGATGAATCATCAAATCTAAATATTGTTTAAACTAATAAATATAATTTAATAAAATGGTATTACTTTACATATATAGGTTGCAATCACTATCAAAAGAAAGACAAAAGTAAACTTTAGTTAAATTAGTAATATCGGAGGATTATCAAAACTAGAAGTTTAAATTATCACATAGAATATCGGAGGATGATCAAACTTAGTTAAACAAGAAGTTTACCTAGCTGAATGCTTCAGATCTTCTTGGTGTATTGCTTGTACCATGTTGAAATCCAATTTAGCTAGTTCTAACAAAATAGGTTCCATATCAGTTTTAGTTTCATACACATTGATGAACCAATTGGCCTCCAATCTTAGCATTCTCCATGCCAATGGAAGCTCCAAGGCATGGCTCACCAATTTTGAAAGATATTCGGAAGAGCTGCTCTTCTTGACATATTTTTCAAGATTTTTGGCGGTGAAGTCTCTCGCATCATCTAATATGCTCTCACCTTCTACCAATAAGTGTGAAGCTTCATACAGGTATAACATTCCCTTCACATCATCGTGAAGCCATGCCCTAAAGCTTCCGTTTGTTCGTCCTTGAATTGATTGAAAACCTCTACAAATGGAGAACACAAACTTTAACATGACTAGTTATGAGAATGAATTCAACCATCAATATCTACGTTGATCAAAATGTTGGATCATTAATTCAACATTGGGCTTATATGAGAATAATTATGTGTTTGTGGACTGTCAAATAAGGTGAAGCCTAATTAAAAATGATTTGCTAAGTATTTTTAAGCAATTGAGTTTTTGGTGTATCTAATAGAGTGTCGACCTTTAATGTGTAGAGATTAAAAGGGTTATTTCTATTTTAGTGATGGGCTAAAATAGGAATACAAAAGGGTGGGAATGCCAAAAGACATGAATACCAAAAGGGTTCCCGATTACCTATATATAGGGTCATGGTCCCCGGATTACACGGGCTACATTCTCATACTGACATCCCATTATCAGAGAGAAAACTAAGGTTAAGGTAGAGAGAATCAAATGGCTCTTTAAGGTGAACGTGTTAATCATGGAAGGACCATCTATACGACTCTAGATAGTGACTTCCGGATATGGATTCAGGTATGCTTCCGCTTTATAGTATATGTAGTTTATGTGTTCTTGATAATTCGACATAAACATCATTTCTTTATGCTATAAAATGATAGATCTAACACAAAAGGCTTACCTTGAGGTACCTTATATCCATGTTGCCTTAAGAGTCGAAATTCGAGAGCAGTAGCGTACAAGTCATTTGCTGTCTTTGTATTCTGTATATGATTTTCATCGAATAAGCTCTTCAAGATGCTCTCTATTTCATCAACAAAATGATATGATAACCCAAGTCTTTGCAAGGTATCGATTAGTTCAAGTTGATCCAAGGGTTTCGATGCATTCGCCAGCCTCATCCTTATCTCTGCCTTCAGCTTTCTGTTTCGTGCTGTGTATGGCTCTCCCTAAACAACATCAAATTCAAGTATTCAAGCTCAAGTTGTCTGAGAATAACATATCATGAGATTATAATAGCGAGCAACCATACCTTATATTTACTAGTCAGTGACTGAATAAAATCGTATTCCCATGTGGAACTTTGATAATTTGCCGACCGCCGGACAATTTGATCAGAAGCTTCGGTGGCAACCATGCATCGAACTTTGGGAGGTAGAGAGCGATAATTCTTGCTTGATACAGGTCCTACTGAGGCGAGACTTGGAAATGCTAATGTTGGGAGAGTACAAAATGATGAAGCAAAGTGTGTAAGAGCCATTCCTAAGTGTTTTGGACTTCTTGGAATTTTTAAGTTGAGGATGGCAATTCCATTTACAGGCCGATATTTATAGTTGGATTGTCCAGCTTAGATACCTCTATTTTTATTTTTTTTTATATTAGACGATAACTTTATTAAGTTCTTTTATAGCCAGAAAGATAATGACTATACAAAGAGAACAGGAAACAAATAAATTAAAATTGTAATAAGTTTTTTATTAGAATAATCTGCACTTGATAATAAAGATGATGTTTTGATTCCAAGACAGTCTTCATTAAATTAAAAAATTCATAAATACCATAAAACAAATAATTTTTTAACATTAAATAAATAAATAAAATATGATAATAAAAACAAAGTATTCATTCTAAATTTTTTCCATGTAGAATCTCTAATTTTCATAAATTCCTAGTAGATTTCAGTCATGATTTCAAACATATAGTTCTCTCTCGTATGAATAATTTATTGATTTTATCATATATATTTGAAAATATTGAGATGTCAAGTTTCTCTCTTATCTAAAATTGCAATAAAATTTTATTTGTAACTCCAGATATGTCCAAAACAATACATGAATATCTTGTTTGACAGATTTGACAAGATTTATCTAGTAACTTTGACTCTCTAAAATAATATGTTTTTGAACTTTGTTTAATCTAATAATTTTAAAAAATATATTTTCATATATCTAATATTTTCCTCATAAAATTTCAACTAGATCCATTATATAGTTTGAAATATATGTTTAATCTCACAAAATTGTCAACAAATATTATAAGGTTAAATTCAAAACTAACTTGGTTTTTCATATCACAAATTTATTAAACTCGTAAAATTGGACCAATTTTTATTGATTTTACCTATTTTGCACGAGTTAAGACCCGATTTTACTAGTTTTCAAGTTTAGTCATATTTAGCACATAAATACATGTTGACTCGTAAAATCATAAGATTTTAAGAGTTAACTCATGATTTTGATAACCTTGATTGTGATAAGTGATATTTTAATAGTGTACCCCTTCCAAACAAACACTTCACTTAAAAGTTAGAACCCCACAAATTTCATCGCCAACATTAGCTGCCCAACAACACAAGTGGCCCAACCCAAGGGGTCCTAGTGTGAGTGGTGAGGGCGCTCTCATCCCTTAAGAGAGGTCAGGGGTTCAAACCCTCATCCTGTATGGAGCAGGTCATTTGGGGAGCACTTTCACCCCTTCGGGGCCCACCCGTGCGAATGTGGATTAGTCTGGGTCAGTGCTTTGGGACACCACGTGGTTTATACCAAAAAAAAAACACAAATGGCTCACATTCACTTTTATACATGGAAAACACGGGAGATATGATCCAATGTTAGCTGAATTTAAAATAGCATTTGAATTAAAAAAAACATGGGATAAATCAATTTGCCCACATCTTTCTCTCTCCAAATCAAATCTTACAATATATAATTATATTTTATCATTAAAAGATGAAATCTATCCTCTCAATACATAGGCCCTGTTTGGGAGTGCGTTTCCAAAAAAATTGATTTTTATTTTATTTTAAATGAATATGTTTTGGTGTTTTTAGATCATTTTGATGTGCTGATGTTAAAAATAATTTTTTAAAAATAAAAAAAATATTATTTTGATATATTTCGACACGAAAATCACTTTGAAAAGCTACCACAATCGCACTCCCAAACAGGCCCTTAACATTCAACTAATAATTAATAACTTTACTATAGACTCACGAAAAGAATTTAACATGCTCCTAAATTCTTTTGTCAACACTCTCGTACACAGGTTAAATCATCGAGTTTTTTCAACGGAATAAAGAACGGAGAAAATTAAGAGAAAAAGGTGTTGAATTATTGGATACTAGCCACCAACAACTTCATTTTTCATGTGCCTGTATTTTTCTTCAAGAACGTAGCGCAATGGAGATGTTTCAAACCCAGAGCCATAAGCCCACTTGCTGTTTAATGTCATGTCACCGTCAAAAAAGAGAAAGTGAACAGATCACAGTTCTAGTCTTGTAACGCATATCGGCCAAGAAAAAAAAAGAACAGTTTTAATTTCCATGCACAAAAAAAGGAAAGTGTGGAAATAAAAGATCATGTTGTTAAGGAAATATCTGATCTAAAAGCATAAACTTATAAGTGAAGTTCTATAATATGATTTATATTATTCTCTAACACACCTCCTCAGGTGAAAGTTCTTTGGACTTGAAACTTGCACAGGCCCCAATTCACCTTGTGCTTGGTTTTTATCAAATAAAATAGGGGTGGTGAG
This sequence comes from Salix viminalis, assembly GCA_029228465.1. Taxonomy (NCBI): domain Eukaryota; kingdom Viridiplantae; phylum Streptophyta; class Magnoliopsida; order Malpighiales; family Salicaceae; genus Salix; species Salix viminalis. The sequence goes on along the minus strand of CM055444.1, from coordinate 11,691,544 downwards.
ATTCGAACTCGTGATTGCTGGGTCAACAAGGCTCTGGTACCATATTATTAAATAACCATCTCAACAAGGCTGTGATACTTTATTGAGCTTTCATTGATATATCTTTGTAACCACTTGAACAATTCTTGCCATAATATAACCCACTCCATAAGAATCATCTAGCTTTAGGCAGAAATAAAAAATCCCAAGAAACTTTACAGATTTTTCAAGTATCCATATCTTCACTACATAAGAATCGTCTTTGTAAAGAGACAATTTTCTTTGCAAACATTATATGGTATTCTGAACAAGGACATATAATAGAGAGGAAGATTACGCAACACTGATTTTAATAAAGAAAGTCTTTTACCTATAATGACACCCTCTCTTTCCAAGCTCTAAGACGAGGCTTGTTCTTCTCTGTAACTAGTTTCCAAATGGAGTGAAGTACTTGTTAGAGAATAATATTGTTGGCGTGAGCTGTAATACATGAGTGATAGGAGAGATTATAGGAACAGAGATGGAAAGAAATATTTCTTTCCATCTCTGATAGCATCATTACAAGAACGTAATATGTATAGCCAAAAATAGAAGATTTACTCTGTCATTATAAATATGTAACGTAGGGCTGTGTAAATGTATTCATTGAGAAAATACAGAGTAATTATTCTAACATGGTATCAGAGCATCCCATTTTTTTCTACTTCCATAACCCCTAACCCTAATATTTTTTTTTTACCTAGCCAACCATGGCTTCAGAGACTGATACAGAGCAGTCTGATATACCTCAACCAGAGTCTATGTTTTCAGAAATCACCGTAAAAATCACTGAAGCCCTTAGTAAAATCCAAACACCTAACAACACAAGTGGCCCACATTCACTTTTATACATGGAAAACACGGGAGATATGATCCAACGTTAGCTGAATTTAAAATAGCATTTGAATTAAAAAAAAAACTGGGATAAATCAATTTACCCACATCTTTCTCTCTCCAAATCAAATCTTACAATATATAATTATATTTTATCATTAGAAGATGAAATCTATCCTCTCAATACTTAGATCCTGTTTGGAAGTGCGTTTCAACTGGTGTTTCCAAAAAAAAATGATTTTTTTTTCATTTTAAATGAATATATTTTGGTGTTTAAAGATCATTTTGAAGTGCTGATGTCAAAAATAATTTTTTTAAAAAAAAACATTATTTTTAAGTATTTCGAAACGAAAAGCACTTTGAAAATTTACCGCAATCGCACTCCCAAACAGGCCTTAGCATTCAACTAATAATTAATAACTTTACTTCAACTAATAATTAATAACTTTACTATAGACTCACGAAAAGAATTTAACATGCTCCTAAATTCTTTTGTCAACACTCTCGTACACAGGTTAAATCATCGAGTTTTTTCAACGGAATAAAGAACGGAGAAAATTAAGAGAAAAAGGTGTTGAATTATTGGATACTAGCCACCAACAACTTCATTTTTCATGTGCCTGTATTTTTCTTCAAGAACGTAGCGCAATGGAGATGTTTCAAACCATAGTTATTGATCCCGTCCCGGTCCCGGTTCCGGATTTGTGTTTGGAACGGAACGTTCCGGTTTCGGTACCGTTCCGGGTACCGTTCCGGTTTTGTACTGTTCATTTTTATTTAATTATATATATGAAAAAAATAAAATATTAATTTAACAAGTATAATTTAAATTCAAGATAAATGAAATTTAAATTATACAATACAAACATAATCTCAAAATTAGAAACATCTTTGAAATTCCAAAATATTATGAAAGTAAAATGTTCTAAAATAAAAGAAAAATACATCAAACATCCTCTACTACATCATTAATATAAAAGTAAGGATCTTGATCTGGCTGTGGAACATTAGGAAATTTTATTATTAACATATAATATAATTAAAAATGTAAAATTTATGTTGAAGATTCAAACTTGCTGTTAGAGAATTTCAATTCCCTAAAAGATTTTTTTAATAAAATCCCTGCACTGGCCAGGAAATCAAAAGGCGGAGAAGCAATCTGGATTTCTTACAATTCCCTGCAAATCAGATTCCAACACGTTGATAGTACCACCTAACCATTCAAAAACCCTCACACCAAATCCCACTAAAGCCTCTCTCAGTTTTCTTTTTTTATTATTATTCTAGAAGAAACCTAAAACACCATGGAGACGACACACCATCCAGCTAAAACGACTGAGCCGCACTCCACCACCACGAAGTTCTGCTATTACAACAAACTATAACCTGTCTCAACTCTCAACCTCGCCATTTCTGCAAGTCATGCCGCCGCTACTGGACACAAGGTGGAACTCTCCGTGATGTCCCTGTTGGTGGCGGTACACGCAAGAATTCCAAGCGCTCTCGCTCAACTTCAAACAATTCTCCATCAATGTCTACCTCTTCTTCTAACTCTTCTTCCTCGAATTCTGCACCCTTGACTGCTTTCACCACCACTCATGAGCCCGAATCCATGCCTGTGGTTTTACCCTCAACTACTGACTCTGGTTTAGCTAGTGTGAAAACTGAGGTACCAGCCGGGTTAGAAAATAAACGGCGTCGTTTTGATGAATGCCCGGAACGGAATGCCCGGTACGGAACCGGGGCGTTCCGGCCGGAATTTGCCCGGATTTTCCGGGACAGGCCGGGATTCTAGCCGGGACAAAAACGTCGCCGTTTTGTCCCGGATTAGGCATTGGGATCGGAGTGCCGCCGTTCCGACGGAACGGGCTGGGATCAATAACTTTGTTTCAAACCCGTAGCCATAAGCCCACTTGCCGCTTTAATGTCATGTCACCGCCAAAAAGAGAAAGTGAACAGATCACGCTTCTAGTCTTGTAACGCATATCGGCCAAGAAAAAAAAAGAACAGTTTTAATTTCCATGCACAAAAAAAGGAAAGTGTGGAAATAAAAGATCATGTTGTTAAGGAAATATCTGATCTAAAAGCATAAACTTATAAGTGAGGTTCTATAATATGATTTATATTATTCTTTAACACACCTCCTCAGGTAAAAGTTCTTTGGGCTTGAAACTTGCACAAGTCTCACATCACCTTGTGCTTGGTTTTTATCAAATAAAATAGAGGTGGTGAGATTCGAACTGGTGATTGCTGGGTCAACAAGGCTCTGGTACCATATTATTAAAGAACCATCTCAACAAGGCTGTGATACTTTATTGAGCTTTCATTATTATATCTTTGTAACTACTTGAACAATTCTTGCCATAATATAACCCACTCCATAAGAATCATCTAGCTTTAGGCAGAAATAAAAAATCCCAAGAAACTTTACAGATTTTTCAAGTATCCATATCTTCACTACATAAGAATCGTCTTTGTAAAGAGACAATTTTCTTTGCAAACATTATACGGTATTCTGAACAAGGACATATAATAGAGAGGAAGATTACGCAACACTGATTTTAATAAAGAAAGTCTTTTACCTATAATGACACCCTCTCTTTCCAAGCTCTAAGACGAGGCTTGTTCTTCTCTGTAACTAGTTTCCAAATGGAGTGAAGTACTTGTTAGAGAATAATATTGTTGGCGTGAGCTGTAATACATGAGTGATAGGAGAGATTATAGGAACAGAGATGGAAAGAAATATTTCTTTCCATCTCTGATAGCATCATTACAAGAACGTAATATGTATAGCCAAAAATAGAAGATTTACTCTGTCATTATAAATATGTAACGTAGGGCTGTGTAAATGTATTCATTGAGAAAATACAGAGTAATTATTCCTGACATGGTATCAGAGCATCCCATTTTTTTCTACTTCCAAAACCCCTAACTCTAATATTTTTTTTTTACCTAGCCAACCATGGCTTCAGAGACTGATACAGAGCAGTCTCATATACCTCAATTAGAGTCTATGTTTTCAGAAATCACCGTAAAAATCACTGAAGCCCTTAGTAAAGTCCAAACACCTACCCTATCTACTGAGTCCCCTGCGGCTCCGATCGGCATCAAGTTGAACAAGACCAACTATGCCCTCTGGTCCCAAGTTGTTGAGATGTACATCTCAGGCAAAGACAAATTGGGATATATCAATGGTGACCTTCCACAACCACCATTAACAGATCCTTTCTTTCGCAAATGGCGCACAGACAATGCCATTGTCAAAGGATGGCTAATCAATTCAATGGATCCCTCATTGATAGGGAATTTTATTCAATTCCCTATTGCAAAAATGGTGTGGGACTCCATTGCTACCACTTACTTTGATGGAAGTGATACATCTCAGGTTTATGATCTGAGACGAAGGGTGACGCAGCTGAAACAAGCAGGAGGATCTTTGGAACAATACTACAATGACCTCCAAGGGTTATGGCGTGAAATTGATTTTAGACGTCCTAATCCAATGGAGTGTGCAGTCGATATTCACAAGTATAATGCTATTCTTCAAGAAGAATGGGTGTATGTTTTCTTGGATGGACTGGACAACCGATTGGGCAAGATAAGAGGAGATGTATTGTAGATTTGTCCATTTCCTACTGTGGAGCAAGCTTATGCTCATGTCCGTCGTGAAGCAACTCGCCAAACTGTGATGACCTTAGACAACGAGAACATTTCTGGGGCTGTTCTCGCTACCAAAGCACTTCGACTTGACCTTACACAATGGGAGGCAGAAATTCTGAACATCAACTGAAGGCCTGAAGTGCACTCACTGTGGGAATCAAAGGCATACACGAGAAAATTGTTTCAAGTTGCATGGATATCCTGAGTGGTGAAATGATCTTCAGACCAAAAAACATAGAGCCACAGCTAGCAAAGAAGATGGTCCTGGTACTGCAGCAATGACTACTACAAAACCTCACCTATCCTTTACACCACAAATTGCCCACAGTTCTTCATCCTCAGATGCAGGTAACCTCGGTTGCGCTTGTGTTAACTCATCATGTGAAGATAAATGTGATGAATGGATACTGGACTCTGGCGCCACTAACCATATGACGTTTGATGTCAGGATTTCATCCAAACGTCCTTACCAAAAAGTACCAATATCGCAAATGCCAATGGCGTCATCTCTCTAGTCACTGGTGCAGGCATAGTGATATTAACACATACATTGCATCTGCCTAATACATTGCTTATTCCATCTCTCACTCATAAGCTCCTCTCCGTAAGCCAAATGACTTCTGATCTAAATTGTCTAGTACTCATGTATCCTACTTTCTGTCTTATCTAGGACATTCTCACCAAGGAGATCATTGGGCGTGGTACTAAGAGGGGGGTACTCTATTATGTGGAGGACTTCAGTACAGGAAGAGCATATCATATGCAGCATTCGGTTGGAATTAAAGAGAAGGAGATATGGTTGTGGCACTATCGTTTAGGACACCCTTCCTTCACTTATATGAAACACTTGTTCCCAAAATTGTTTTCTCAAGTGCAACATTCTGATTTTCAATGTGAAATTTGCACTTTAGCAAAAAGCCATAGGGTCCCTTATCCTATGCATTTGAATAAAAAGGATACTCCATTCTCCTTGATTCATTCTGATGTGTGGGGTCCTTCCCCAAGTCATACCATATCCAGGTTCAGATGGTTGGTGTTCTTCATCGATGATTGTACCCGCATGACTTGGCTCTATCTACTAAAACATAAAGATGAAGTATTTAGTGTGTTTAAATCATTTCATGCCATGGTAAACACACAATTTTCTACCAAGATTCAAGTGCTTCAATCGGACAATGGGGGTGAATATGTGAATCACCAATTTCATGATTATTTCAATCTTCACGGCATTATCCAGAAACATCATGTCCTCAAACTCCTCAACAAAACGGTATTGCTGAGCGGAAAAATCGGCATGTTCTTGAAATTACCAGAGCTCTTCTGCTAAATGCCCATGCTCCCTCTCAGTATTGGCCTGATGCAGTCACTACTGCTGTGCATCTTCTGAACAGACTGCCATCTAAGGTGTTGGGTTTCCAAACTCCATTACAAGCTCTTGCGAAACATACTCCACTGCCCTCGGTTTTGATGCTTCCACCTCGTGTGTTTGGGTGTGTTGCGTATGTCCACCTTCATAAAAATCAGCGAACTAAGCTAGATCCATGTGCTCGTCGATGTATGTTTGTGGGATATGCATTTCATCAAAAGGGATATAGATGTTATGATCCTACTTCTAACCGCACCTATATCTGTATGGATGTCACATTCATGGAAACATAAACTTTCTTTCCATCCAATTCTCCTCTTCAGGGGGAGACTAAACAAGAAAAGTTGAAGTGGATGGAATTGAACTGGCCGGGTCTGTCTGAAGCACATATTGAATCAACACAATCAGGGTATGCCTCACACAAAGGTGGAGTTCTAGAAGCTGTAGAAGACAATACTTGTCTACAAGCTGTTGAAATTCCAAAAGCTGCTGCAGAAACAGAGGGTGCAGAAAATACAGCCTTAGAAGTTCTAGAAGATGTAGTTCCAGAAGCTGTCTCAAAAGCTGGAGTTTTGTCCCCCTCCAAAGTACCCGAATACCCAACTCCTGAGAATCCTGAGGTAAGCCCTTTAAACACCAATGTCATGGAACCTTCTGCTGGTTATGAATTACCTTACAGGCACAATCGTGGGAAACCACCAAGGAGATATTCACCAGATGTTGAAGAAAGAAGATCACGGTACCCCATTGCTAATTATGTGTCTACACAGGGACTACCAGAACCAATCAACACTTTTATGCACGACATCTCTTGCAATCGAGTCCCTACAGGAGTGGAGGAAGCCATAACACACCCAAAGTGGACGTAGGCCATCAAAGAAGAAATGGAAGCCTTGATGAAAAATAAAACATGGAACTTAGTATCACTACCAAGAGGAAAGAAGACGGTAGGGTGCAAGTGGGTGTTCTCTATTAAATATAAAGCAGATGGATCCGTGGAAAGGTACAAAGCAAGACTCGTGGCAAAAGGGTATACACAGGTATATGGTGTAGACTACCGAGAAACTTTCTCTCCGGTAGCCAAACTGAACACTATCAGAGTGTTATTATCTAATGCAGCGAATCTGGATTGGCCATTACATCAGTTTGATGTAAAGAATGCCTTTTTACATGGTGATCTTGAAGAGGAGGTGTATATGGATATTCCTCCAGGCTACTCAGTAACTACTGGAGAAAATAAAGTGTGTAAATTGCAGTGAGTCTTGTATGGACTAAAGCAATCGCTACGAGCATGGTTTGGAAGATTTAGCTTAGCAATGAAGAAGTACGGCTTCACACAAAGCAACTCAGACCATACTTTATTTCTCAAAAGGCAACAGGGCAGAGTAATAGCCTTAATTATCTATGTCGACGATATGATTATCACAGGAGATGATAAAGAGGAGATATCCCGACTTTAGGGGCAACTAGCCAGCGAATTTGAGATGAAAAATCTAGGTGGGTTAAAATATTTTTTGGGAATAGAAGTTGCCAGATCAAATCAAGGCATTTTTCTGTCCCATAGGAAATATATCCTAGAATTGTTATCAGAAGTAGGACTGCTGGAGTGCAAACCAGTAGACACCCTGATCGTCCAGAATCACAAACTTGGGATTTATCCGGACCAGAAACAAACTGACAAGGGGAAATATCAACAATTAGTTGGCAAACTAATTTATCTAAAGCATTAAACTTGAATATATTTTAGTTTGTTAATCTAAAAAGGATAAAATATATTTATACCGTGCAGTTTACAGACGACTTCACTTCAGTCCCTATGAAGCTCTTAATGTTAGCTCCATAGTTTCCAAAAGTATCAATCTAGTCCTTTTATGTTAAGTAGCTATAGGCAATATATATTGTCTTGATGTATTTATATATTGAAGGATTGAAAGTTAGTGGAAATAGAAAATAAATTAGTAATAATAATAATTTTGAGAGATAATTAAAAATTAATTGATGTGTATTTTGAGAGAACAAAACAATAACAATGCTTGGAGGGTCACGATTATCTTATATAAAAAAACACTAATTTATAGGGGTAATGATTACCCTTATTAACAATTCATCTCCTAATAAATAAATAAATAAAAGTATACTTCTAAAAAATTTAACACCCTCTTAACCTCTACTTATTAATCATGATAAGAGTAGTAATTTTTAGGTGGAGATATATCCATTTTGTTATAGTAACAAATAGCTAAGAGATCAGTTAATGTAAATTTTGATATAACTATTGAGTAAATTTTTTATGGTAAACTTTTTGGATGCTATGTAATGAATTAGATCTTTTGAACTCAATTTGGTAATTATTCTATATCTTATGGTATGGTATATTAGTTCTTTTTTTTATTATTATAAGTTTTACTTTCTTGCTCATTTGGTCAATTTTATATAATTTATTTGTCTTCTATGGATTTCAACTTAGTTAGAAAATTCTTTAATGTTTTAGTTTTGAATGACCATTTTAATTACTTTCAAGTTTTTCTTATTTCATGAATGAATACATATTATTTGCTTTGTTGATATAAAGAGAATTTATATAATACAATCCCCTTTTTAGTATCATGATTAATGATCTTCTTGTTGAGAACATTATACAAAATATAAAAAAGTTGGATAAATTAAGACATAACATTGTAATTATTACCATTAAAAAATGACATTTTATAGGTAGAATTTCAAGAATTACATATTGATATATAAACCAGAATCAAGCTATAGTTCACTAATCTTCTAAACAGAGAAGTACATGTATGTTTCTACTAGTCCTTCGATTTTGTTTTTGATGAAGTTATAAAGGCTCAATAAGTATGGATTTCACCCTATCCTTGGTCTCAAGATCTCCAACACCATGCCCATCTCCATACTGGTACATGCATTACGCCATTCGTGCAAGGTTCATTGCAACGCCAATGAAAGTTTGGGAGGTACGAGGATTAGCAAATCGATAATCATTTATTTTTTTCCATGTATTTCCAATTAGATTTTTTATATGATCACGAGCTTTTTCTTCAGAAACTTCGGTTTCATGCATATAACATTGAATTGATTTGGAAACATCTCCTCGCTTTAGTTCATCCTATAAATAAAAGAAGCAAAAATTAGCATATATTACACTTTAAAAAAAACCCATCACAGATAACAATCTTCACCAAAATAAAAATGAGAGAAGATTGATATATTTACAAAATAGATAAACTAATTGATCTGGATATTAACTTTTTAAAAAATACACCAATCATCTTTTTGTGTGGATTTTAAGATGAAAGAGGAGATACCATGTTGGAGATAGATCATGCCTTTACAAACAAGCTAAAAGTAGCTTGAAAACTTAATAAATGATCCATTTATAGTTGAAAGTTATGCATTATATGTTTCAAAATTATGTTATTAATTGGGCCAGTTAGAGGTAATGCCTTGAGAAAGATGATTTGTGGCCTATACTTAGGAATGAAGCCGTAACCACACTAAATTTATAGCAAGAACAAATATATGAGTTACCATCAAAATATTAGGAAAAAAGAAAAAAAGGGGAGGACAAAACTATGTCAATGAAAGGGTGAATTCTAGTATACCGAGGAGGTTGCAAGATCATCAGCAAGGCGAAAAATCATGGATGACCATCGGATTATATCTGGGTATTCCTCAATAAAGTGTGAGGCCTCCTCTTCTGTTTGACTCGAAACATAAAAATATGCATGAACTAGAATCGTTGGTCCTGAAATTGAAACCCATGCATTATCCAAGTATTCCTGAAAAGTTGGCGTGTATCCACTATAGTACCACTTGGCCTCCAATAAATATGATTTACATACACCTGCCCACTAAAAATTAACCATAGTATTAAATTCCCCAAAGAGAAAAAAAAAGCATAAATGGAGAGAGGTTATTTGAAAAATAACTATAGTTACCCAATCTATCTCAACCTAAGAGGCTGATCTAATGATTTGGAATTCAACACAGGCCAAAATTTGTTTTGAATCATTTGTATATTACTTAATTAAATATAGATAAAAAAAATTTGGATGTAAGGAAACCTCACCCTCCGAAAAGCACACTTTGTGGGCCTAGGTGAGTGAGTAAAACCCTGGTTGTCTCATACTCTTACAAACAATGCATGTCCTGACTTAAACTTGAGACCTACTATGCAGATTGCAAGCTTTTTGTCATGATGTCACACCCCTTGGGGACTAAATATAGAAAACTTGATAGTTAACTTATGATTTAATTCACTTGATCACACAAAATTCAAGCCTAGTCATACCTAAACCAAAAAAAAAATTAAAAGTAAACGAAGATTACCAAATAACACAAACCTTAAACTAGTAATGAAAACACATAATACAATACTAAAAATTAGAAATGAATAAATACCGCTTTTTTCAAGTAAGGTAGAATGTCAACTCCTTGATCTTTAAGAATATCATAAGCCATTTCGTTAACTGAATTGTACACTGAAAGAAAACATAATTTCATATAGTGTGGAAGTTGATCCATGAAATTAAGATCCCATCTGAAATTATAACATAAAAATGTTTTAGTCAAGTTACAACAAATAAATACAAAATAAAAGGGTGAGTGATACTAATAAAGCGTTATAAATGTTCTAGAGAGCCCAAGATATAGTTGCTGCCCAAACCTTACAATGGCATCTGTGAATAGCTGAAGCTCATCTAAGGTACCATAAACATCATAAACATCATCAATTGTTGTTAGAAGTGAATTAACTTTCGCTAGCATTCTCCGACAATTACTAAACTGAGGTTCAAATATGAACCCCACAGTCCATAAGAAATTCTCCATTGGCCTGTCCCTAGCAAAATCCAACTTTTCTCCTAGTCCTGTGCTCTTCCACCACCTTTTTATATCAAGAAATTAAATTATCACCATCAGATAAAAGCTATATAAAATAAAATTTACTAAATTTAAAATTTGTTTTTGTAACTGGAGTGTTTGAACCAGTTTACGCATATCTCTACTAAATTCTGGAGTTCTCGTGTCTGTCTCCACATGACTTTCTCATATAAGAACAAGTTAAACAAGTTTAAATTATTACATACAATATCGGAGGATCATCTAAACTTAGTTAAACAAGAGGTTTACCTAGCTGAATGCTTCAGATCTTCTTGGTGTATTGCTTGTACCATGTTGAAATCCAATTTAGCTAGTTCTAACAAAATAGGTTCCATATCACTTTTGGTTTCATACACATTGATGAACCAATTGGCCTCCAATCTTAGCATTCTCCAAGCCAATGGAAGCTCCAAGGCGTGGCTCACCAGTTTTGAAAGATATTCGGAAGAGTTGCACTTCTTGACATATTTTTCAAGATTTTTGGCGGTGAAGTCTCTTGCATCATCTAAGATGCTCTCACCTTCTACCAACAAGTATGAAGCCTCATACAGGTATAACATTCCCTTCAGATCATCGTGAAGCCATGCCCTAAAGTTTCCTTGTTCGTCCTTGAATTGATTGAAAACATCTACAAATGGAGAGCGCAAACCTTAACATGACTAGTCATGAGAATGAATTCAATCAGCAATATCTACATTGATTAAAAGACTTACCCTGAGGTACCTTATATCCATGTTGCCTTAAGAGTCGAAATTCGAGAGCAGTAGCATACAAGTCATTTGCCGTCTTTGTATTCTGTATATGATTTTCATCGAATAAGCTCTTCATGATGCTCTCTATTTCATCAACAAAATGATATGATAACCCAAGTCTTTGCAAGGTATCGATTAGTTCAAGTTGATCCAAGGGTTTCGATGCATTCGCCAGCCTCATCCTTATCTCTGCCTTCAGCTTTCTGTTTCGTGCTGTGTATGGCTCTCCCTAAACAACATCAAATTCAAGTATTCAAGTCAAGTTGTCTGAGAATAACATATCATGAGATTATAACAGCAAGCAACCGTACCTTGTATTTACTAGTCAGTGACTGAATAAAATCGTATTCCCATGTGGAACTTTGATAATTTGCCGACCGCCGGACAATTTGATCAGAAGCTTCGGTGGCAACCATGCATCGGAATTTGGGAGTTAGAGAGCGATAATTCTTGCTTGATACAGGTCCTACTGAGGCGCGACTTGGAGATGCTAATGTTGAGAGAGTACAAAATGATGAAGCAAAGTGTGTAAGAGCCATTCCTATGTGTTTTGGACTTCTTGGAATTTTTAAGTTGAGGATGGCAGTTCCAATTACAGGCCGTTATTTATAGATGTATTGTCCAGCTTAGATACCTCTATTTTTTTTTTTTATTTAACGATGACTTAGCATTCTTATAACAATTTTTACTTTGATTGGTTTCTCATTTTACCCGGTTTGGTCATATGGAATCTGATTAAAATACAAAATGATGAATCTGATTT
>CM055444.1:11658325-11678755 GCA_029228465.1 Salix viminalis | reverse complement strand
AAAAAGACAAATACATTATCTAAAATTGACTAAATGAGCAAGAAAGTGAAACTTATAATAATAAAAAAAGAACTAATATACACATCAATTAATTTTTAATTATTTCTCAAAATTATTATTATTACTAATTTATTTTCTATTTCCACTTCTTTTAATCCTTCAATATATAAATAATCAAGACAATATATATTGCCTATAGCTACTTAACATAAAAGGACTAGATTGATACTTTTGGAAACTATGGAGCTAACATTAAGAGCTTCATAGGTACTGAAGTGAAGTCGTTTGTAAACTGCAGGGTCTAAATATATTTTATCCTTTATTTTAGATTAACAAATTAAAATATATATATATATATATATATATATATATATATATATATATATATATATATATATATATATATATATGAAAAGAGATATAGCGTTTTGTTAGATGAACATAAAATATCCGAAAATAATTTAACTTCCCTCACTCTCGGAATTGTAACAGAACTCGACTTCCCTCTCCTCCTGTCTCCCCCACGACAAAACCTCCTCCTCCGCCACCACAGTCGCTATTCTCCGTCGTGCCTCCACGACGCCACAATGCTCCTCCTCAGGCTCTACTTTCATCCTTACTCACTACACTAGAAAGATTAAAAAACAAAACCCAAGTTTCTTTCTTTTTTAGCTCATTGTCAGCAACAGACCCATGAATACACCAATTATTTGTCAGCTCTCTCTCCCTTTCATACGAGAGAATTGTGGTTTAAAAATAAACAATACAAATTTTAAAAATCATCCCTTATCTTGTTTGGCTCAAATTGATAGATATTTGTAAGTAAATGGTTCAAAAAATTTCATGAAAGATCTCAATCACCTGAAACTGTGAGGTAATAATTTCATGCAAGCACAAAAGCAAACTGCATACAGGAAACTGCATCTGAAACACAAGGAAAAGAAAACAAGAAGGTAGTAGAAGGGACAAGGGTATCTTACTTCGATTTTTCAGAATCAAAACCAATAACTATAACTGACAAAACCCGTTTAATCACAGCCTCAATGAATTGATAACACGAACACGAATTCGCCCAGCAACCTGTTCAAAATACAGGGTCTTTTGCATCACATAGCAATGATAGAAGTGTTTTTCATTATCCCTTTCATTAGTTGTTTCAACTAGCAATTAAAGATGGCCATAAGTCAATTTAATCAACTGAATCTCAGTCATTTTTCAGTGCAATTAAAAGAAATGCACTCGGAGAGAAAAGAAATAATCAGCACCTGTGACATGTAAGCGTCCCCATCAATTTTGTTATCTGAAAATATGATATTTCAAGAAAAGGGAATACAATAAAAACGACATGAGTTTTGAAACTAATACACTTTGATCCTAAAAATAAGAAATTAAGCAAATTATATGATTTTGGTACATCATTGTTTGTCAAATTCAATTTTAGAATGAAAATTTATTTTTGTTATTTTTAGTTCCTGACTGAGAGATGTAATTAAAGTGTTAGTAAGTAAAATATAGTAAACAAATATAGTAAAGATATATAAGTATAATATAGTAAAATATAGCAAACGATATGCAAGTCGGCAAAATCGATCTAATAACATATCAACATTTCTCTCGTTTTGATTACCAGTCATTATCGGTATGATGAGCCATACAAATAAATGAAGCCTCTAATTCAAATCAATCAATCAGTCCCAAGAGAATACAAAAAATTATCGATTTCGGCGTCTATTATTCATACCCCCACCCCACTCCCCTGTAAACTTGTGGTCTACATGCATTGATGTAATGGGTCTTTCTTTCCGAAAAGCAGATTCAAGATTGATGCTTGTCAGGGTACACATGCATTTGGATCGTGACTACATTTCACGCTTAAATGTTGTCACGATTTTCATATATTTAAACTTATAAATGAGACTTGAAATTGATAAAACAATAATGAACTATCAACTGGATTTATTGGCAGATATGCAGAAGATATGCACGATATGCAGATTTCATGGATATGCAGGAAAATGGTAATATGCAGATATGAAGGAAGGAAATATGCAGATATAATGGCAGATACGCAGATGAAGACATGATGCATCTTGAGTGATTCTTCTTTCCTTTACAATTCACTAAACTGCAGATTCTTAGGCATAATCTTAGAAGAAATATCAGTGATCATATCTGCCAATATTCAGAGCTGATTCATATTTACCAGTCTCTTATATTATTCTTTGTTTGAACAAGTTTCTTCTTGGATTGAAAATTATGGAGAATTCTTCTTCATCACAGAATCCCCATTCTTCTCCACCACAAAACCCTCCATCACAAAATCAACGTCAGTTTGCTGATTTGAATCTTCCTGATATGAATTCAAATCAGCGACTGTGCTCAGTTCAATTGAACGATTCTAATTACCTTCCTTGGTCAAGGGTTGTGTCATTAGCTCTTGGTGGAAGGTCCAGAATTGAATTTATTGATAAAAATTCCTCTGTTCCTGACAGGCAATCTTCCCAGTACAAGTCATGGTTTGCTAATGACCAGATGGTAAAGTCATGGCTGCTCAACACTATGGAAGAACACATTGCAGAAATTTTCAGCTATTCTGAATCTGCTGCAGATTTATGGGACGCAGTTAAAGAGATGTATGGAAATCAAAACAATGATGCCCGTGTGTTTCAACTCAAAAAGGATATTTCATGCATGCATCAAGAGGGTAGACCATTTGTTCAATACCTTGGGAACATGAAGAGCATGTGGAACAAATTGGCAATTTATCGACCCCATACCACAGATGCTACAATTATGTTGAAACGAACTGAAGAAGATAAAATTTTCCAACTGTTGGCAAATTTATCTCCTAACTATGAGGATCTTTGTAGCCGTATACTCATGAATTCTGAATTACCTTCCTTTCCCAATGTTTGTGCAACAATTCAAAGGGAGGAAACCAGAAAAAGGGTCATGAACCGCAACACTAAAGCTGATTTATCTGAAGCCAGAGCATTTGCATCTCATCAAAAATGATATGAAGAAAAGGGGTACAAAGGTAGAAGACCCGATCTGAAATGCAGCCATTGCAGCAACATCGGGCACTCAGTGGACAGATGTTGGGAGCTTCATCCTGAACTTAAACCAAAGTTTCCAAGAGATAGCAAAGGAGGGTATAAACCATTTAAACCATCAGGGTATAAAGCCAACATAGTATCCAACTATTCTGGAAATGGATTTACTTCCAGTCCAATTGATCTCATCAACGAGTTTGCATCTTATATTCATGCAAAACAAGGAACAAAGAAGAACACAAACAATGTAGAGGAGAATAAAGACTCGTCAGCATTGATTGGCCAATTTGCAGGTTTTCTAGCTGCAAACAAAAGTGTCCTGACTGAAGATACACAAGGTATTTTGAATGTTTTTTCATCTGCTCTTATTATAAGTAATGTGCATGATTTATGGATTATAGATTCAGGTGCCATTGATCACATAACCAACAAACACGATCCACTACTTGATTTTCAAAAATTTCTTCCACCAGCTCAAATTTCCGTGGCCAATGGTAAAAATGCACCAGTTCTTGGGGAAGGGAAAATTAAATTGCTCTCTCAAACAATTGCATCCCCTGTGTTATATGTCCCCTCTTTTCCATTTAAACTGCTCTCTATTAGCAGAATCACATCCTCACTAAATTGTCGTGTTATCTTTTACTCTCACAATGTTGTGTTTCAGGATCTAACCACCAAGAAGACGATTGGTGAAGGATTCCTATTTCAAGGTCTCTACTATCTATCTAAAGATTTTTGCATTCCCAAGAGTTTTCAAGTTACGGGTTGCCTAGTCTCAGAGCAACAGTTATGGCATAAGCGTTTGGCTCATCCTTCAGAGCCAATTTTGGCAAAAAAATTTCCAAACTTGAAAATCAATTCAATAAATTGTGATGTTTGTCATTTATCAAAATCTACTCGCCTACCATTCCCTATTTCTACATCGCATTTAGTTAAACCTTTTGATTTAATTCATTCTGATGTTTGGGGTCCAGTAATTGAGTCATTCGATGGTTATAAATACTTCGTTTCATTTGTTGACGATTTCTCCCGATTTACCTGGCTATACCTGTTAAAAGAAAAAAGCGAAGTTGTCACAGCATTTAAAGACTTCCATAACCTAGTCCTTACCCAATTTTCATCCAAAATCAAAATTTTGCGATCAGATAATGGCCTTGAATATATGTCAAACATCATGTCACAATACTTGAGCATGCATGGAATCATTCATCAAACTAGCTGTATTTATACTCCGCAACAAAATGGAATAGCTGAAAGAAAGAATCGAGATTTGCTAGAAAAAACTAGATCTTTGTTATTCCAAATGCATGTTCCCAAATTATTTTGGTCTCAAGGGGTGCTCACTGCAGCCTACCTTGTGAACCGACTGCCCAGTAAGCATCTCAAATTTGTTTCTCCAGCTGAGTTGTTGACAGGGAAAAGGCCAACTTTAGCACACCTGAAAATTTTCGGTTGCTCTTGTTATGTTCGCATTCCATCATCCCAGCGTGATAAGTTAGATCACCGAGCAGTCAAAAGCTTGTTCTTGGGCTACTCTCCAACCCATAAAGGGTATAAGTGTTATAATCAGAACACTCATAAACTGGTGGTCACCAGGGATGTTCGGTTTAATGAAACCACATTATTTTTCATCTTGTGAGAGCAGTCAACAGGGGGAGTTTACAATGGAGTTATTTCCATTGCCAGTAATTGAAGTATGTCCTGCTCCAACAGTAACAGAAAGGGCTACTCCAGTAGTGATGGAAAGAACTGATTTACAGATTGAAAATCAGTATGAACTGCAGATTGAAGCCGCAAATGAAGAGAGGATCGAAGGGGTTGACCAGCATATTGAAAATGTTGACCAGCAGATTGAAAATCAGGGGGGTCTCAGGCGAAATCCCATGCGTAACAGAAGACAATCATCAAGACTGAGTGATTATGTCATGTATACAACAAGACACCCTATCACTAATGCTCTAGCCTACCATAGGCTTTCTTCAGCTTATGGAACATATCTCAGTGCCATCTCCAAAGCAACAAAACCACAAATCTTTCATGAAGCATACCATCAAGACGTTTGGAAGAAGGCTATGGACGAAGAACTTCAAGCTTTGAATGATAATCACACTTGGAGCGTGGTATCACTTCCACAGAATAAAAAGGCTGTTGGGAGTCGTTGGTTTTATAAGATCAAGTTCAAGTCAGATGGTTCCATTGAAAGACATAAAGCAAGATTGGTTGCACAAGGTTTCACTCAAACATATGGCATCGACTACAAGGAAACTTTCGCACCAGTTGCGAAAATGAATACCATTCGAACTTTGCTCTCAGTTGCTATAAATCATGGCTGGTCACTGTCTCAAATGGACGTGAAAAACGCCTTTTTACACGGCGATCTCCAAGAAGAAGTGTATATGAAGCTTCCCCCTGGTTATCCACAGAGTAGTGATCCAAAATTGGTCTGCAAACTGCATAAATTGATCTATGGCTTCAAGCAATCTCCTCGTGCGTGGTATGCAAAACTCAGTACTGTCCTCACTAAACTTGGGTTCACAAGAAGCTATGCTGATAACTCACTATTTGTTCGTCTTAAATCCCATGAGCGGTTGATGGTTTTAATTTATGTTGACGATCTTATTATTACTAGTAATAATCATGCAGCCATTACCAACCTTAAGAGTATTCTGCGTCAGCAATTTTCTATTAAGGACTTGGGAGCTCTTAAATATTTCCTTGGGATAGAAATGGCTACTTCTCACAAGGGATTGTTTTTAAATTAGCGCAAGTATGTCATGGATTTACTGCGTGAAGTGGGTAAGCTTATTTATCTTACAATTACACGACTTGATCTAAGTCATGCCGTGAGTATTGTAAGTCAATTCATGCATTCACTGATTGTGGCTCATATGCTGATAGTCAAACGAATTCTTCGATATCTCAAGGGTACTATTGGACGGGGAATTCTTATGCAAAATCATGGCCACACACAGATACTTGGTTATACTGACGCGGATTGGGCTGGAAATAATCTTGATCGCAAATCTACCACGGGGTACTGTATATTTGTTGGAGGCAATTTAGTTTCATGGAAAAGTAAAAAACAATCAGTCGTTGCTCGCTCCAGCGCTGAAGCTGAGTATCGTGCTATGGCCTCTACTGCTTCCGAATTAATATGGTTGAAAGCATTGCTTGCTGATTTGGGTATTTGTCACTCTCAACCTATGTCCCTTTGTTGCGATAATCAAGTTGCGATGCACATCGCGTCTAATCCAGTATTCCATGAACGAACCAAACACATCGAAGTGGACTGTCATTTTGTTCGGGAGCAAGTTCAGTCTCAAACAATTGTTACCAGATACACTAAGAGTCAGGATCAACTTGTAGACTTGTTCACCAAAGCCTTACCTTCTGCTCGGTTCCAATCGCTACTTTCCAAGCTTGGCTCAATCAACCTGCTTGATCCAGCTTGAGGGGGAGTATTGGCAGATATGCAGATATGCAAGATATGCAGATTTCATGGATATGTAGGAAAATGGTAATATGCAGATATGAAGGAAGGAAATACGCAGATATAATGGCAGATACGCAGATGAAGACATGATGCATCTTGAGTGATTCTTCTTTCCTTTACAATTCACTAAACTGCAGATTCTTAGGCATAATCTTAGGAGAAATATCAGTGAGCATATAATTGTAACAATTATAATTCTGTATAAATATGTAATAGCTTGTATTACAACAGTTACGAAATATACAATACAACTTGTTCTTTGTTGTTCATCTTCTATTTTTCTACAGGATTGAATAGTAAAATTAAAAATTTTAATTATGAAAATTATGAAATCCTTGGTCATTATTTTTCTAGTCCTAAGCAATCACAAGTCATGATTAGAGCTTATCTAATCAAGGTTCCCAGGTTATACATGCATTTGATAGATACATTTCACGTTTAAACTTGGAATTTGAGATTGCTCTTTGTT
This sequence comes from Salix viminalis, assembly GCA_029228465.1. Lineage (NCBI taxonomy): Eukaryota > Viridiplantae > Streptophyta > Magnoliopsida > Malpighiales > Salicaceae > Salix > Salix viminalis. The sequence continues at coordinate 11,671,740 of CM055444.1, read as the reverse complement.
TTGTGGCTCAAGCCATTTTATGACTCCCTTTGGAAGCCAGTGAAAGGAACATTTATATTAAGAAGAAGACAAAACGAAGAAGAAGAAGAAGGCCAAGGCAATTAAGGAAGCCTAAACCAAAAATTTATCCATACTTTAAAGTTGTTAAGAATATGACCATGGGGATGGAAATGTAAATGTTCTAGACCAATTTATTTTTATTTAAATATTAAGATTCTCTAAAAAAAAGGATACTTATTAGAATATTTGGTATTATTAGTATTTTGTGTTTATTTGATTATGTTTTTCTATTGAAGGAGATTCGGTATTATTAGTATTCTGTTTTTATATTAAAGGAGATGCAATAGCCTTTTAACCATAATTTTAATGAATAAAGATTGCATATTCTGAATATTTGTTTTTTTAGTTTTGATTTGTAAGAACTCGCAAACGACATGCAGTGGCCTGGCAAGTGGGCAAAATCGATCAAATAACATATCAACATTTCTCTTGTTTTATTACCAGTCATTTATCGATTTCGGTGTCTATGATTGACACCCCCCCACCCCACACCCCTAAAATCAAAAATCAGACTCGTCATTTTGTCCACATGAGCTAAACGTGTAAAATGAGGAACCCATCAAAGTATAAATTGTTATAAGAGTGCTCAGTTATCGTCTAATATAAAAAAAAATAGAGGAAGCTAAGCTGGACAATCCATCTATAAATATCGGCCAGTAATTGGGATTGCCATCCTCAACTTAAAAATTCCAAAACACTTAGGAATGGCTCTTCCACACTTTGCTTCATCATTTTGTACTCTCCCGACATTAGCATCTCCAAGTCGCGCCTTAGTAGGACCTGTATCAAGCAAGAATCATCGCTCTCTACCTCCCAAAGTTCGATGCATGGTTGCCACCGAAGCTTCTGATCAAATTGTCCGGCGGTCGGCAAATTATCAAAGTTCCACATGGGAATACGATTTTGTTCAGTCACTGACTAGTAAATATAAGGTATGGTTGCTTGCTATTATAATCTCATGTTATGTTATTCTCAGACAACTTGACATGAATACTTGAATTTGATGTTGTTTACGGAGAGCCATACACAGCACGAGCCATAAACCTGAAGGCAGAGATAAGGAGGAGGCTGGCAAATGCATCGAAACCCTTGGATCAACTTGAACTAATCGATACCTTGCAAAGACTTGGGTTATCATATCATTTTGTTGATGAAATAGAGAGTATCTTGAAGAGCTTATGCGATGAAAATCATATACAGAATACAAAGACAGCAAATGACTTGTATGCTACTGCTCTCGAATTTCGACTCTTAAGGCAACATGGATATAAGGTACCTCAAGGTAAGCCTTTTGTGTTAGATCTAGCATTTCATAGCATAAAGAAATTATGTTCATGTCGAATTATCAAGAACACATAAACTGCATAAACTATAAAGCGGAAGCATACCTGAATCCATATCCGGAAGTCGTTATCTAGAGTCGTACAGATAACCTTCCGGATTAACACGTTCACCTTAGAGAGCCATTTGATTCTCTCTACCTTAACCTTAGTTTTCTCTCTGATAATGGGATGTTAGTATGAGAATGTAGCCCGTGTAATTTGGGGACCATGACCCTATATATAGGTAATCGGGTACCTTTTGGTATTCATGTCTTTTGGCATTCCCATCCTTTTGTATTCTTATTTTAGCCCATCACTAAAATAGAAATAACCCTTTAATCTCTACATATTAAAGGTCGACACCCTATTAGATACACCAAAAACTCAATTGCCTAAAAATACTTAACATAATTACACTTGCTTCACCTTATTTGACAGTTCAAAAACACATAATTATTCTCATATAAGCCCAATATTGAATTAATGATCCAACATTTTGATCAACGTAGATATTGATGGTTGAATTCATTCTCATAACTAGTCATGTTAAAGTTTGTGTTCTCCATTTGTAGAGGTTTTCAATCAATTCAAGGACAAACAAGGAAGCTTTAGGGCATGGCTTGACGATGATGTGAAGGGAATGTTATACCTGTATGAAGCTTCACACTTATTGGTAGAAGGTGAGAGCATCTTAGATGATGCAAGAGACTTCACCGCCAAAAATCTTGAAAAATATGTCAAGAAGTGCAACTCTTCCGAATATCTTTCAAAATTGGTGAGCCATGCCTTGGAGCTTCCATTGGCTTGGAGAATGCTAAGATTGGAGGCGCATTGGTTCATCAATGTCTATGAAACTAAAACTGATATGGAACCTATTTTGTTAGAACTTGCTAAATTGGATTTCAACATGGTACAAGTAATACACCAAGAAGATCTGAAGCATTCAGCTAGGTAAACCTCTTGTTTAACTAAGTTTTGATGATCCTCCGATATTGTATGTAATAATTTAAACTTCTAGTTTTGATGATCTTCCGATATTATTAATTTAACTAAAGTTTACTTTTGTCTTTCTTTTAATTGTGATTGCAACCTATATATGTAAAGTAATACCATTTTATTAAATTATACTTTTTAGTTTAAACAATATTTAGACTTGAAGATTCATCACTATTATTATAAATTTAAAATTTTAACCTTATGGGATAGCCTGGTGGTAAAGATCTTAGATTTAAGAGATATATTTCTTTTAAGGTTTAAAGTTTGACTATATTTTTTTTTGGATTATGCCCCTTAATGTAAGAATTAATAACTTAACTTGTTTTTATACGGGAAATTTTTTATGGTCACATATACAAGAACCATAGAATTTAATTGAAATTCGTGTAAACCGGTCTAGACACTCCGTTATAAAAAAAAACATTATAAATTTAATAAAGTTTATTTTATATAGCTTTTATTTGACGGTGATAATTTAATTTCTTGACATGAAAAGGTGGTGGAAGAGCACAGGACTAGGAGAAAAGTTGGATTTTGTGAGGGATAGGCTAATGGAGAATTTCTTTTGGACTGTGGGGGTCATATTTGAACCTCAGTTTAGTAATTGCCGAAGAATACTAGCAAAAGTTAATTCACTTATTACAACAATTGATGATGTTTACGATGTTTATGGTACCTTAGATGAGCTTGAGCTATTCACAGATGCCATTGTAAGGTTTGTGCAACAACTATATCTTAGACCCTCGAGCACATTTACAATGCTATATTAGTACCGCTCACCCTTTATTTATTTTATTTTTTGTAACTTGACTAAAATATTTTTATGTTATAATTTCAGATGGGATCTTAATTTCATGGATCAGCTTCCACACTATATGAAATTATGTTTTCTTTCATTATACAATTCGGTTAACGAAATGGCTTATGATATTCTTAAAGATCAAGGAGTTGACATTTTACCTTCCTTGAAAAAAGTGGTATTTATTCATTTCTAAATTTTAGTATTGTATTATGTGTTTTCATTACTGGTTTAAGGTTTGTGTTATTTGGTAATCTTTGTTAATTTTTATTTTCTTTTTTGGATTTGGAATGAATAGGTTTTAATTTTTTGTGATCAGGTGAATTAAATCATAAGTTAACCATCATGTTATCTATATTTAGTTAAGGGGGTGTTTGACACTGCGTTTTAAAAGTGTTTTTGAAAAAAGTTAAAAAAATTATCTTTATATTTTATTTTAAATTAAAAAAATGGTGTTTTTAGATAATTTTTATGTGCTGATATAAAAAATAATTTTTTGAAAAAAAATATCATTTTGATGCATTTCTGAACGAAAAGCACTTTCAAAAGCAGTCTCAATCACACTCTCAAACATATTCTGACCCGGGTTGAATTCCAAATCATTAGATCAACCCATTGGGTTGAGCTAGATTGGGTAGCTATAGTAATTTTTCAAATAACCTCTCTCCATTTATTTTGTAAATAGAAGATTAATATATTATGGTTAATATTTAGTGGGCAGATTTGTGTAAATCATATTTATTGGAGGCTAAGTGGTACTACAGTGGATACACGCCATCTCTTCAAGAATACTTGGATAATGCATGGGTTTCAATTTCAGCACCAGTATTTCTAGTTCATGCATATTTTTATGTTTTGAGTCCAACAACAGAGGAGGCCTTACACTTCATGGAGGAATACCCAGATATAATTCGATGGTCATCCATGATTTTACGCCTTGCTGATGATCTTGGAACCTCCTCGGTATGCCAGAATTACTCCTCTCATTGACATAGTTTCATCCTTCCCCTTTTTCTTTTTTTTTTCCTCATATTTTTATGATAAATTATATATTAGTTCTTGCTATATATTCAGTGGTATTCACGCCTCACACTACTTTTAGCTTGTTTGTAAAGGCCTGATCAATCTCCAACTTGGTATCTCTTCTTTCATCTTAAAATCCACAACAAAGATGATTGTGTATTTTTTTAAAAGCAAATATCCGGATCGATTAGTTTATCTATTTTGTAAATATATCAATCTTCTCTCATTTTCATTTTGGTAAAGATTGTTCTTTGTGATGGTTTTTTCTCAAGTGTAATATATGCTAATTTTCTGCTTCTTTTATTTATAGGATGAACTAAAGCGAGGGGATGTTTCCAAATCAATTCAATGTTATATGTATGAAACCAAAGTTTCTGAAGAAAAAGCTCGTGATCATATAAAGAATCTAATTGGAAATACATGGAAAAAAATAAATGATTATCGATTTGCTAATCCTCGTACCTCCCAAATTTTCATTGGCGTTGCAATGAACCTTGCACGAATGGCGCAATGCATGTACCAGTATGGAGATGGGCATGGTGTTGGGGATCTGGAGACCAAGGATAGGGTGAAATCCATAACTTCATCAAAATCAAAATCGAAGGACTAGTAGAAACATGCATGTATTTCCATTCTAGCTTAAATATCAGTATGTGATAAAGTCATGTATGTTTCTTCTATGTTTAGAAGATTTGTCAACTATAGCTTGATTCTGGTCTATATATCAATATGTAATTCTTGAAATTCTACCTATACAATGTCATGTTTTAATGGTAATAATTACAATGTTATGTCTTAATTTATCCAACTTTTTTATATTTTGTATAATGTTCTCAACAAGAAGATCATTGATCATGATACTAAAAAGAGGATTGTACTATATAAATTCTCTTTATATCAGCAAAGCAAGTAATAAGTGTTCATTCATGAAATAAGAAAAACTTGAAAGTAATTAAAATGGTCATTCAAAACTAAAACATTAAAGAAATTTCTAACTAAGTTGAATCCATAAAAGACAAATACATTATCTAAAATTGACCAAATGAGCAAGAAAGTGAAACTTATAATAATAAAAAAAGAACTAATATACCATACCATAAGATATAGAATAATAAATCGTGACCCTCCAAGCATTGTTATTGTTTTGTTCTCTCAAAATACACATCAATTAATTTTTAATTATTTCTCAAAACTATTATTATTACTAATTTATTTTCTATTTCCACTAACTTTTAATCCTTCAATATATAAATAATCAAGACAATATATATTGCCTATAGCTACTTAGCATAAAAGGACTAGATTGATACTTTTGGAAACTATGGAGCTAACATTAAGAGCTTCATAGGGACTGAAGTGAAGTCGTTTGTAAACTGCAGGGTCTAAATATATTTAATCTTTTATTTTAGATTAACAAATAAAAAAAAAATATATGAAAAGAGATGTAGCGTTTTGTTAGATGAACATAAAATATCCGAAAATAATTTAACTTCCCTCACTCTCGGAATTGTAACAGAACTCGACTTCCCTCTCCTCCTGTCTCCCCCACGACAAAACCTCCTCCTCCGCCACCACAGTCGCTATTCTCCGTCGTGCCTCCACGATGCCACAATGCTCCTCCTCAGGCTCTACTTTCATCCTTACTACGCTAGAAAGATTAAAAAACAAAAACCAAGTTTCTTTCTTTTTAATCTCATTGTCAGCAACAGACCCATGAATACACCAATTATTGGTCAGCTCTCTCTCCCTTTCATACGAGAGAATTGTGGTTTAAAAATCAACAATACAAATTTTAAAAATCATCCCTTATCTTGTTTGGCTCAAATTGATAGATATTTGTAAATAAATGGTTCAATTTTTTTCATGAAAAATCTCAATCACCTGAAACTGTGAGGTAATAATTTCATGCAAGCACAAAAGCAAACTGCATACAGGAAACTGCATCTGAAACACAAGGAAAAGAAAACAAGAAGGTAGTAGAAGGGACAAAGTAGACAAAGAAATCTTACTTCGATTTTCAGAATCAAAATCAATAATTATAACTGACAAAACCCGTTTAATCACAGCCTCAATGAATTGATAACACAAACAGGAATTCGCCCAGCAACTTGTTCAAAACAGGGTCTTTTGCATCATATAGCAATGATAGAAGTGTTTTGCATTATCCCTTTCATTAGTTGTTTCAACTAACAATTAAAGATGGCCATAAGTCAATTTTCATTGCAATCAAAAGAAATGCACTCGGAGAGAAAAGAAATAATCAGCACCTGTGACATGTAAGCGTCCCAATCAATTTTGTTATCTGAAAATATGATATTTCAAGAAAAGGGAATACAATAAAAACGACATGAGTTTTGAAACTAATACACTTTGATCCTAAAAATAAGAAATTAAGCAAATTATATGATTTTGGTACATCATTGTTTGTCAAATTCAATTTTAGAATGAAAATTTATTTTTGTAATTAAAGTGTGAGTAAGTAAAATATAGTAAAGATTTATAAGTAATTTAATATTATTTTAATTATTTTTTCATGCAAAATATTATTGGATGTCTAGTTGACACACCGACAATTTTTTTCTACCTCATGCTCCACGCCGCGTGTGCCGGCGTTATACGGCGGTTAACCTAGATGCTATTTTCGTAAGAACTCGCAAATGCAGTGCCCTAGCAAGTGGGCAAAATCGATCTAATAACATATAACATTTCCCTCGTTTTGATTAGCCATACAAATAAATGAAGCCTCTAACTCAAATCAATCAATCAATCAGTCCCAAGAGAATACAAAAAATTATCGATTTCGGCGTCTATTATTCACACCCCCACCCCACTCCCCTGTAAACTTGTGGTATACATTCTTTCTTTCCGAAAATAAGATTCAAGATTGATGCTTGCCAATATGTATCAAATTTTATCTATAACTCTACTCAATCAAAATTCTTGACCATGTTTATCTATAACCAAATCAAGTCTGTCAAGTGGCCAGGGTAAACATGCATTTGGATTGTGACTACATTTCACGCTTAAATGTTGTCACGATTTTCATATATATAAACTTATAAATGAGGATTGAAATTGATAAAACAATAATGCACTATCAACTGGATTGAATAGTAAAATTAAAAATTTTAATTATGAAAATTACGAAATTTGGTCATTATTATTTTAGTCCTAAGCAATCACAAGTCATGATTAGAGCTTATCTAATCAAGGTTCCACGTTATACATGCATTTGATAGATACATGTCACGTTTAAACTTGGAAATTTTGAGATTGCTCTTTGTTTTGTGGCTCAAGCCATTTTATGACTCCCTTTGGAAGCCAGTGAAAGGAACATCTATATTAAGAAGAAGACAAAACGAAGAAGAAGAAGAAGGCCAAGGCAATTAAGGAAGCCTAAACCAAAAATATATCCATGCTTTAAAGTTGTTAAGAATATGACCATGGGGATGGAAATTTAAAAGTTCTGGACTAATTTATTTTATTTAATTGTTAAGATTTTCTAAAAAAATGATACTTATTAGAATATTCGGTATAATTAGTATTTTGTGTTTATTTGATTATGTTTTTCTATTGAAGGAGATTCGTTATTATTAGTATTTTGTATTACAGGAGATGCAATAGCCTTTTAACCATAATTTTAATGAATAAAGATTGCATATTCTGAATATTTGTTTTTTAGTTTTGAGAGTTTTGATTTGTAAGAACTCCCAAACGACATGCAGTGGCCTGGCAAATGGGCAAAATCGATCAAATAACATATCAACATTTCTCTTGTTTAATTACATGTCATTTATCGATTTCGGTGTCTATGATTGACACCCCACACTCCTGAAAACAAAAATCAGACTTGTCATTTTGTCCATATGAGCAAAACGAGTAAAATGAGGAACCCATCAAAGTATAAATTGTTATAAGAGTGCTCAGATATCGTCTTGTAGATTCAATACGGAAAACTTACTTGTGATATTCCGTTTTCTTGTTCCTAGATCTTTGCTTCAAGACCACTTCGATTACTAGAACCAAAGTCGTGTTTCATGGCACGAACGTCTTAACAAATCGTAGCAAGTTGAATGTAGAGTAATGAGAGAGATAGCTATCTTATCTTCACTTATGTGCTTAACTTGTATTTATTATGTAGAGGGAGGTCCCTATTTATACTAGTGGGGAGAAGTTACTTAGCGGTCACCAATAAGTAACACCCCTAGATAAATAGACTTGGTTCATCCCTCATGGGTGAACCATTGCCAAATCGCACCTCTAGATAAATAGACTTGGTTCATCCCTCATGGGTGAACCATTGCCAAATTGCACCTCTAGATATATAGACCGGGTTCATCCTTCATGGGCGAACCGGATCAATCCCAATAACCAACATCTCTCACTCGCCCATGAAGGGCTAGATTTATCTAATACATTATTTTACAAAACTTGCATAGAAATTTCATACTTGACGAACGGACCGTGCGACCTGAAGCACATAGAGAAAGGAGCTCCAATCTATACAAACCTAATATAGGCCATATAGGAGACATCAACTTTATGATTAATTATTCCTTAGAATGTACTCATATACCCCAAGCACTTTTAGTTACACACGAATAAGTACAATTCAATCCCTCAAGAATTTCGTACTCAATCCATCGTGACAATTGCATGTATTCTAAATCATATCAAATTTATTTAAATGATATGATCCCGGCCGGTGAATACAAGTAACAAGTGTAGAGCTAAAATTACTTTTTCTTTCACACTCACATCATTTAGATCTAAATTAACTCGCTTTCCTAAGAGTATTCCTTCAAGTCGAATCATTCCATGACCATGGGATATACTCCTAAAGTAGCGATCATTTATTCATCACCTCATGATAGTCAAAAGTCACAAAGGGTAAGATTTTGAGATCTTAGATATGATCTCCAGGACTCACATAATAAAGAAGCAGGGATCCATTCTTTACTCCTGTAATGGTCGTCAGCACATGTAGTATGAAATACATGTTATAGTGGAGCGTATTCTTTTTCTTTTCCAAAGACAAAGAGTGTATGTCGTTGCCTCCTTGTTAGGGGAATACACTATACGAGTCTTAGTCTTGTCACCAAAAACAAAGACTTCAAATCAGAAATTCTCATTTGCTCATCGTCATTAATGACAAATGAATAATTTCATACTCAGCTTCAATCATAATAGACACATGAATGGTGGGAATTCATTCATGTTGATTCTTTTATTTAAGAATCTCATCTTGGTTCCAACCAAGGCGACTCTTTAATAATCATTTTGAGTTAAAATCGCTCCCACTAAGCCCAAGTCGCTTTTTGAGCATTAAAACTCAAATAGTCTCATCTCTACGCATCTTACAAATGCTAGAGGCGATTGCTCATGTGAGTGAGCCAATCTTAGTCTATTGACATACTTTAACAAAATGTACTATACGATACTCAATATATCCATAAACAAATAATGAATAAAATGATATCCAAATAATATTTATTCATTACTTAATTACATTCTACACAAACCAAGGGATCTCACATGTCTAATAAATGCATCCCTTGCTATTGGTTTTGTGAGTGGATCTGCAACCATAGAATTTGTAGAAATGTGTTTAAGGATCACATCATGGTCATTAATCGCTTCTTTAATGTAGTGATATCTAATCTTGATGTGTTTGGTCTTTCCATGGTATTTTGGATCTTTGGCCACAACTATTGCAGCAGTGTTATCACAATAAATTGTCACTGGATCTGATGCTGATTTGACAATTTTCAAGTGATCCAGGAATTTTTTTAACCAAACAGCATCTTGTGTTGCTGCGGAACAAGCTACATACTCAGCTTCCATGGTAGATAAGGCTATGCAGGATTGTTTCTTGCTCCTCCATAGTATTGCACTATCATTAAGCAAGAAAGCACATCCTGAAGTTGATTTAGATTGGTCGACATCTCCTCCCCAATCAGCATCGGAGTATCCAATCAATCGTAAATCTTTCTTTCCTTGGTAACATAGCATGCAATTTGAAGTTCCTTTTAGATGTCGTAGAATCCTTTTGACTGCCATCCAGTGTTTCTGACCAGGATTTGATTGATATCGACTGACCAATCCAACAGCATAACATATGTCGGGACGTGTGCACATCATTGCATACATCAAACTACCGACAGCACTGGCATAAGGTACTCTGGACATTTTCTCTTTTTCTTCTAAAGTCTTGGGACACATATCACTGCTTAGGCTCAAACTTTTATCAACAGGGGTGTCTATTGGCTTACTGTCTTGCATGATAGCGCTCTAACATCTTTTTGATATAAGTCTCTTGACTTAAACCCAAAAGTCTTTTAGCGCGATCTCTAATGATTTTCACACCAAGAACAAAGCTGGCCTAACCCATGTCTTTCATGTCAAAGTTTGATGATAACCACTTTTTGGTAGTATCAATCATCTCTTTGTTATTTCCAGCTATTAATATGTCATCAACATATAAGGACAATATTACAAAACTATTGTCAGAACGCTTTAAATATACACAATGATCTTCTTCCATCATTGCAAAACCATCCTTCAAGATAGCTTGATGAAACTTGATGTTCCATTGTCTAGAGGCTTGTTTTTAAGACCATATATAGATCTATTAAGCTTGCAAACTTTGCGCTCTTGTCCTTTAGTCTCGAATCCTAAAGGTTGATCCATATAGATCTCCTCCTCTAGTTCTCCATTGAGAAACGCAGTTCTAACATCCATTTGGTATAACTCTAAGTCCATATATGAGACTATAGCTAAAATAAGACGAACTGAAGTAATTCTCACAACTGGTGAGAATGTATCTTCATAGTCAATTCCCTCTTTTTGAATATAGCTTTTCACTACTAGTCGAGCCTTATAGCGTTCTATTGACCCATCCGCCTTACGTTTAATTTTAAGAACCCATTTATTTCCAATGGATCTTCGTCCTGACGGTAAATCAACCAAGTCCCAGACTTGGTTAGTTTTCATCAACTCTATTTCTTCTTCCATAGCTTGAATCCATTCTTTGGCTTTGTGACCAGATAAAGCATCACTTAATGTTTGTGGCTCTTCATCATCTTGTGAAGCAATCATGAACGTTTCCCCTTCAATCTCAAATCAACGACGGGGAATTGGTTCACGAATGCTTCGACGAGGTTGAGATTGCTCATGATCTTGCTCCATGAGAGTAGGAATAGACAAAATATCACTCCCACTGTTACTAGGAGGATTACTTGTTTCATTTAAATCCTCAACATAATGGCTTATTGTGCCATAGTCTAGATTTTCCATTTCATATAATTGAAAATCTTGTTTAACCTCACCTGTTTTCGGAAAAACCTCTTCTAAGAATACAACATCACGGGACTCAATCTCTGTCACTCTTCCATCAACTTTTTCACCAATAAATACAAATCCTTTGGAATGTTCAGAATAGCATATAAAAATACACTTTTTCCCCCTAGGACCAAGTTTTCCATATTCATGAGAAGTATTGTGAATATAAGTTGCACACCCCCATGGATGGAAATAACCTAGATTAGGTTTGATTCCATTCCATAATTCATATGGGGTGGATGGGACAGATTTAGAGGGCACACGATTAAGTATGTAAGCAGCAGTTAACAATGCATCTCCCCAAAAGGAAATTGGTAAGTTAGCTTGCGCCATCATTGACCTAACCATGTCAAACAAGGTTATATTCCTTCTTTCCGCCACACCATTTTATTGTGGAGTATAAGGAATAGTTAGCTGTCTAGCTATACCTTTTTTATCACAAAAACTTTTGAACTGATCAGACAAGTATTCACGTCCTCGATCTGTTCTTAAAGTTTTAATCTTAGTGCTTAGTTTATTCTCCACCATTTTTGTGTATCGAATGAAGCAATCCAATGCTTCAGACTTATGGGAGATTAAATAAGCATGGCCATACCATGTGAAATCATCTATAAATGTGATGAAATAATTTCCTCCATGTCTTGCCCTCAAATGTCCGAATGGATAAGCTGTAATGGACTACTAGCTCTTTTAGCTTTGCCAAATGGTAATCTAGTTGCTTTTCCAGCAAGGCAATGCTCACACACGGGCAATTCCTCTTTGGAAAGTGATCCTAAAAGACCAGCTCGTGCTAATCTATTTAATCGATCTTGCCCAATGTGTCCTAATCTAGCATGCCAAGTTATGATATTACTGTCTTTAATAGTGCTGGAATTTTGAATAACATAAATTGAAGCATCATTATTAATAGATATATTAACGGTGTCCAACACCATAAAACCATTTAATACAAAGCCAGAACCATAGAAAACATAATCCAGATATATCTTTACACAACAACCAACAAATGTAAGTTTAAATCCCAATTGAAGTAAAGCAAGAACAGATACAAGGTTCCATCGAACTTCTGGAGCGTAGAGTACATCATGAAGATAAAGTGTGCGACCACCCCGCAAATCCAATTTGCAGGTACCAATCCCATGCACTGCAGCGGAAGCATTATTCCCCATGTATATGTATCTACTTTCCTTTGAATTCGACTGAAATTCCACAAAGGCAGCTCGATCCCTTTGCTATGTGGTCTGCTGTTCTAAATCTACAAATTCAAAAAGGAACAGATTCAGCAAGCATTAAACAACTACTAACATACAAGTTAGAGTGATAATAGTGGTTAAATAGTACCTTTGGCTCAGTGCAATCACGAGCAAAGTGACCAGGTTTACCACAATTGAAACAATTCATTTTCTTGTCTTTCTTACCGCCATGTTTTCCACGCTTGTGTTTATATCCATTATTACTTGCTTCTTTTCCTCTCTTGCCATATTTTAGGCCCTTAGTCTTACCCATCTTATACTTGGAGCCATATGCTCCACGCATTTTTGTCTCGCATATAAAAACCCTCATTTACGTGCTTTTTCAGCGTGAAGTCGATCTTCTTCAAGCTCGACATGACGAGCAACATCATCAAAACATTTGATGTTTTCATTATGGGTAAGGTTAACACGCATGTGTTCCCAATTGCTTGGCAAAGAGCGGATAACCGCTTGGACTTGTTGTTCATCAGGGCCATTTCATGCCCGTAACCCCCGTAATTCATCGATCATATTAGACATGATCAGAAGATGCCGCCTCATCGCTCCCGATTTTGCGCTTCTTATAGCCATCGAACTTCGTGGTTAATCGACTGAAGTCTAGTAGTGGAGGTTCCTCCATAC
>CM055444.1:11489160-11657825 GCA_029228465.1 Salix viminalis | reverse complement strand
AAATAAGAGGTTTAATTTACTATTTATAAGGAATATAAAAAACTTATAAATTTGTAAAATACCAATTTTCCCTTGAATAATACCCATGTATAAAAATTCAGAATAATTTAAAAATTAAGTTAATAAAGTTTTTACTTGATTTTTTTCTAGAAATATAATCTCTTTATTAAGTTCCTATTATGTTGGTCTAAATATAAAGAAATTTAATTCTAATTAAATAGAATAAAAAATTATTACTAATTCAACAATTGATTAATTCTAACTGATGTTTTCTTTGCTTGGTATTCGGAGTTGAGTTATGATGTAATTGTTTCCATGAGGTCGCATGGACTATGCTTTGTGCTTCTCGTAGGATTTATAACTTTTTGATTATCTTCCATTGTGAATTACCATGACATAAATAATTGTTCCTATTATTTTAATATATTCCATTAATTTTTTACCTTTATGTGTGTGTGTGTGTGTGTGTATATATATATTTTTTCTTTAGATTGGACTTATTATCTTCCTTGCCATTCTTTTATTCTTATCTTCTTTAGTTTGCTTTCCTAAGAATCTTCCAAACGGAGGATAAACCACGAAGACTAGAATCAATGAAATCAATCCCCACTCTTTTTTCTAAAACAATCGGTAAATATTTGTAAATAAATGGTTATATCTGATAAAAAAAAACCATGATTAATTCAAAAATAATTCTGCCTTAACTGCCAAATCACTTACAACTATGTACATAAGAAATTATGCATTCAAATCAATCAATCAATCAATCCCAAAGAGAAAACAAAAATTTATCGTTTTATGTGTCTATTACCCCCACCCCCACCCCACTCCCCTGTAAACTTGAAACTTAACATGCACGATGAAGACAGGTGGAGCCACCATTAAGCAGACGTGCCCCCATTTTTCCAAAGTACGTAATAGACTGCAGCAAATGTAGATTATTATAATAAAAACTTATTATAATTAGTAAAGCAATTATAAAATAAAATAGCATTAATGTTTCAATTATTTTCATGCAACTCTATAAAAAAAATCGGTGCAAATTCTGAGAAATATTCGTCATTTTCAACACATTGGATCTAAAAATAAGTAACGACTCACATCACGACCCCAAAGAGATCATCTTGCCCCCTCTCTTCTTGATGAATACATGGATTACAATTTCAGCACCAGTGATTCTGAAACGTGGTTCTTTTTATTTCCACACTTGTCCTTTTTTGGTGCTTGGAAAATAAAACTGTTCCTTTTTTTTCTTGGCCGATATGCGTTACAAGACAAGAACTGTGATCTGTTCACTTTCTCTTTCATGCCGGTGACATGACATTACACAGCAAGTGGGATTATGGCTCGGAGTTTGAAAAAAAATCAAAAAGATTTTATCGTTTTCTGGGTCGATGATACATCCCCTCCACCCACTTCCCTTTAAACTTGTGGTTTGAATTCTGTCTTTCCGAAAATCAGATTCAAGATTGATGACAAACACTGTATAAGTTTCAATCTTATTTGTAACTCTACTCAATCAAAAATCTTGATCATGCCTATCTATAACCTAACTTATCTAATGAAGTTTCCAGGTTATACATGCATTTCACGCTCAAATAATGTGTCACGATTTTCATATATATATATATATATATATATATATATACTAGCTATTTACCCGCGTTTCGTCACGGTCAAAACTATATTTTTTTTAATATAAAAAATATTAATTATGTGAGATTTTTTGTATTATAATATAAATTTGAGAAAATAATAAATATGTGCATAATTCTATGGAGTGCAGGTTTCCTATGAAATCAAGAAGATTAAGATACCTGAATTATCAAATTCACTATATTAGAATTAGTTCATTTAATAATCCAATTTAAATTAAACACAACAAACAAAATATAAATTTTGACAATAATCAAATAACAAAAATAAGTAGTTAGTTTTCTATCTATAAAAATAAGAAATCATCATTGAAAATCCATCCCTGCATTGCTATCATTATCATGACTATAATAGTTAAAATTATTATGAACATTATTGTCCAAACAATTAAAATCATAATATTGCCCCAAAGAATAAAAAAAGATAAACATTTTTACAAAAAAACAATAAAAATAATCACTAAAATTATTATTATTATTAGTGCGCAAACAATGAAATCATAAAATCATTTGATATGGAAAAAAAATAACAGAAAACACAAAAAAAGAACAAAGGGAAAAAGAGAGCAATATTAATTTTAAAATGATCACCAACATAAATTAAAATTTCAGGATTAAACCGAATAAAAATAAAACCCAAATAAAAAATAAAACAAAAAAAACTAAAAACAAAAACAAAAAGTATAGATGCATAAATACGAATAAAAAATATATATTGTCTAAGAAGGACATAAAAAACCAAAGGAATTAATATCAAATAATTTATATAGTTGTTTTAAAATTATCCAAAATCAAAAACAAAAACAATAATAAGTTTTGAATGTTTTTAGATCATTATCATGTGCTGATGTTAAAAATAATTTAAAAAAAAACAATTATCATTTTAATATATTTCTGCACAAATTTTTTTTATGTGCTGATGTTAAAAATATTTTTTTTAAAAAAAATTATCCTTTTAATATATTTATAAACAATTTTTTTAATAAAAAAAATCACATTTCATTCGAACCCACACCCTTTCGGAAAGAAACCTAATCTCGCACGTCTTAGACCAACTCAACCATCTCAACATCTCATTCATTTTTCATGACAATATATATTAATTGTAAGTTTTACTGTGTATTCACACAGTAAAACCGGGACGCGTTTTATATATATATATAAATGAGGAATGAAATTGAAAAAACACTAATGCACTATAACCTGGATTGACTGGTAAATCTTTGAAATGGCATTCCTTTAACTTTTGAATTTTTTTGCTATATATACTTTAGACATGGTTGGTTTGTTGTGGTGTTAGTGAAGACAGTGATTAAATGTTTTTTTCTTTCTTTCTCTCATCCCTCTTTTAAAGATTGAGTGAAGGGGTTATTTAGAGGGGGAAAAGAGATTCAGTTTGTAAAAGTATGGGCAACTATGAGTTGTGGAAGAAAAATTAGGGCTATTATTTTTTTGTGTGTGAAAAAAGAAATGGTAGCTTTTACAAACTATAAAGGAAGGTCGGCATGTAATACGTTGATGATACATTGTTTTTTTTTCCCCGATGATATACAAGCTCTTAGGAATGTTAATTACACTCTATAATACCCACGATTCACTGCTCGTTTTATTACAATGCATTCGACAACGACATTCACAGAGAGTTCCACCACGAGCTCAAAATAAGAATTCTACACCACTCGATGTATCTAGTACTTTTTTACTTTTAAGAATCAGACATCGTACCTGATGGCCCACAATGTCATTCATCAAACGACCGGTCATCTTTCCAGCTTTAATAATTTTTGGATTACTTTTTAGCCATTCATACTCCTCCCCTCCTGCAACTTCTACCAACCTCATAAACACTCATCGAATATTGGGACATGGCATTTATCTGCCCACTCCGCCGCCGCGTGATAGCCTCTCACCAATTCTTTGAACTAAGATTGTGTGGTAAAACCGATGAAATATACAATAACAGTATATTATGCTAAAAATATTCATACTGCCTCCACAAAATTTGAGGCATAGGATCTTCCTTGCTTTCCCATATCATTCCCAGTTTCGTTGAAAAGATTCAGAAGAGCCATATAAAGAACTTCATGTAATAGGCAGGTAGTTGATTTCAACGACAGCAGAGGAGCCACATTAACTTATTTCCATACACGTTTTTTGTGCTTGGAAAATAAAACTGTTCCTTTTTTTCTTGGCCGATATGCGTTACAAGAAGAGAAATGTTATCTGTTCTGTTAAGGAACCATCTCACCTAAAAGCTTAAGCTTGTATGTGAGGCCCCATAATATGATTTATATTATTCTCTAACACACCCCCTCAAGTGAAAGCCTTTTTGGGCTTGAAACTTGCACAGGCCCACATCACATTGTGCTTGATTTTTATCAAATAGAATGAGGGTGGTGAGATTCGAACTCGTGATCATCTGGGTCAACAACGCCTCGATACCATGTTAAGGAACCATCTCACCTAAAAACTTAAGCTTGTAAGTGAGGCCCCATAATATGATTTATATTATTCTCTAACAAGTTCACTTTCTCATTTATGAGGCTGACATGAAATTAAACAGCAAGTGGGCTTATGGCTCTGAGTTTGGAAACATCAAAAATGAAGTTGTTGGTGGCTAGTATCGAATAATTCAATACCTTTTTCTCTTGATTTTTCCAGTGACTTTAAAAAAAATAAAGGAGGAAGCTAAGCTGGACAATCCAATAAATAATCGGCCTGTAATTGGAATTCCCATCTTCAACTTAAAAATTCCAAGAAGTCCAAAACACTTATGAATGGCTCTTACACCCTTTGCTTCATCATTTTGTACTCTCCCAACATTAGCATCTCCAACTCGCGCCTCAGTAGGACCTGTATCAAGCAAGAATTATCGCTCTCTACCTCCCAAAGTTCGATGCATGGTTGCCACCGAAGCTGCTGATCAAATTGTCCGGCGGTCGGCAAATTATCAAAGTTCCACATGGGAGTACGATTTTGTTCAGTCACTGACTAGTAAATATAAGGTACGGTTGCTTGCTATTATAATCTCATGATATGTTATTCTCAGACAACTTGAGCTGAATACTTGAATTTGATGTTGTTTAGGGAGAGCCATACACAGCACGAAACAGAAAGCTGAAGGCAGAGATAAGGATGAGGCTGGCGAATGCATCGAAACCCTTGGATCAACTTGAACTAATCGATACCTTGCAAAGACTTGGGTTATCATATCATTTTGTTGATGAAATAGAGAGCATCTTGAAGAGCTTATTCGATGAAAATCATATACAGAATACAAAGACAGCAAATGACTTGTACGCTACTGCTCTCGAATTTCGACTCTTAAGGCAACATGGATATAAGGTACCTCAAGGTAAGCCTTTTGATCAACGTAGATATTGATGGTTGAATTCATTCTCATAACTAGTCAGGTTAAAGTTTGTGATCTCCATTTGTAGAGGTTTTCACTCAATTCATGGACGAACAAGGAAGCTTTAGGGCATGGCTTCACGATGATGTGAAGGGAATGTTATACCTGTATGAAGCTTCACACTTGTTGGTAGAAGGTGAGAGCATATTAGATGATGCGAGAGACTTCACAGCCAAAAATCTTGAAAAATATGTCAAGAAGTGCAACTCTTCCGAATATCTTTCAAAATTGGTGAGCCATGCCTTGGAGCTTCCATTGGCTTGGAGAATGCTAAGATTGGAGGCCAATTGGTTTATCAATGTGTATGAAACCAAAACTGATATGGAACCTATTTTGTTAGAACTAGCTAAATTGGATTTCAACATGGTACAAGCAATACACCAAGAAGATCTGAAGCATTCAGCTAGGTAAACCTCTTGTTTAACTAAGTTTAGATGATCCTCCGATATTGTATGTAATAATTTAAACTTGTTTAACTTGTTCTTATATGAGAAAGTCATGTGGAGACGCATACACAAGAACTCCCGTAATTTAGTAGAGATATAACGTGAACCGGTTCAAACACTCCAGTTACAAAAAACAAATTTTAAATTTAGTAAATTTTTATTTTATATAGCTTTTATCTGATGGTGATAATTTAATTTCTTGATATAAAAAGGTGGTGGAAGAGCACAGGACTAGGAGAAAAGTTGGATTTTGCCAGGGACAGGCCAATGGAGAATTTCTTATGGACTGTGGGGTTCATATTTGAACCTCAGTTTAGTAATTGTCGGAGAATGCTAGCGAAAGTTAATTCACTTCTAACAACAATTGATGATGTTTATGATGTTTATGGTACCTTAGATGAGCTTCAGCTATTCACAGATGCCATTGTAAGGTTTGGGCAGCAACTATATCTTGGGCTCTCTAGAACATTTATAACGCTTTATTAGTATCACTCACCCTTTTATTTTGTATTTATTTGTTGTAACTTGACTAAAACATTTTTATGTTATAATTTCAGATGGGATCTTAATTTCATGGATCAACTTCCACACTATATGAAATTATGCTTTCTTTCAGTGTACAATTCAGTTAACGAAATGGCTTATGATATTCTTAAAGATCAAGGAGTTGACATTCTACCTTACTTGAAAAAAGCGGTATTTATTCATTTCTAATTTTTAGTATTGTATTATGTGTTTTCATTACTAGTTTAAGGTTTGTGTTATTTGGTAATCTTCGTTTACTTTTAATTTTTTTTTGGTTTTGGCATGACTAGGCTTGAATTTTGTGTGATCAAGTGAATTAAATCATAAGTTAACCATCAAGTTTTCTATATTTAGTCCCCAAGGAGTGTGACATCATGACAAAGAGCTTGCAATCTGCACAGTAGGTCTCAAGTTTGAGTCTAACATTCATTATTTGTAAGAGTATGAGACAACCGGGGTTTTACTCACTCACCTAGGCCCACAAAGTACGCTTTCCAGAGGGTGAGGTTTCCTCACATCCAAAATTTTTTTTATCTATATTTATTTAAGTAATATACAAATGATTCAAAACAAATTTTGGCCTGTGTTGAATTCCAAATCATTAGGTCAGCCTCTTAGGTTGAGATAGATTGGGTAACTATAGTTATTTTTCAAATAACCTCTCTCCATTTATGTTTTTTTTTCTCTTTTGGGAATTTAATACTATGGTTAATTTTTAGTGGGCAGGTGTATGTAAATCATATTTATTGGAGGCCAAGTGGTACTACAGTGGATACACGCCAACTTTTCAAGAATACTTGGATAATGCATGGGTTTCAATTTCAGGACCAACGATTCTAGTTCATGCATATTTTTATGTTTCGAGTCAAACAGAAGAGGAGGCCTCACACTTTATTGAGGAATACCCAGATATAATCCGATGGTCATCCATGATTTTTTCAGCCTTTGTCGATGATCTTGCAACCTCCTCGGTATACTAGAATTCACCCTCTCATTGACATAGTTTTGTCCTCCCTTTTTTTCTTTTTTTCCTAATATTTTGATGGTAAATCATATATTTGCTGTTGCTATATATTCAGTGTGGTTATGGTTTCGTTCCTAAGTATAGGCCACAAATCCTCTTTCTCAAGGCATTACCTCTAACTGACCCAATTAATAGTATAATTTTGAAACATATAATGCATAACTTTCAACTATAAATGGATCATTTATTAAGTTTTCAAACTTCTTTTAGCTTGTTTGTAAAGGCATGATCTATCTCCAACATGGTATCTCCTCTTTCATCTTAAAATCCACACAAAAAGATGATTGGTGTATTTTTTTTAAAAGTTAATATCCAGATCAATTAGTTTTTCTATTTTGTAAATATATCAATCTTCTCTCATTTTTATTTTGGTGAAGATTGTTATCTGTGATGGGTTTTTTTAAAGTGTAATATATGCTAATTTTTGCTTGTTTTATCTGTAGGATGAACTAAAGCGAGGAGATGTTTCCAAATCAATTCAATGTTATATGCATGAAACCGAAGTTTCTGAAGAAAAAGCTCGTGATCATATAAAAAATCTAATTGGAAATACATGGAAAAAAATAAATGATTATCGATTTGCTATTCCTCATACCTCCCAAACTTTCATTGGCGTTGCAATGAACCTTGCACGAATGGCGCAATGCATGTACCAGTATGGAGATGGGCATGGTGTTGTAGATCGTGAGACCAAGGATAGGGTGAAATCCATACTTATTGAGCCTTTATAACTTCATCAAAAACAAAATCGAAGGACTAGTAGAAACATGCATGTATTTCCATTCTAGCTTAAATATCAGTATGTGATAAAGTCATGTATGTTTCTTCTCTATTTAGAAGATCTATAGCTTGATTCTGGTCTATATATCAATATGTAATTCTTGACATTCTACGTATAAATGTCATGTTTTAATGGTAATAATTACAATGTTATGTCTTAATTTATCCAACTTTTTTATATAATGTTCTCAGCAAGAAGATCATTAATCATGATACTAAAAAGAGGATTGTACTATATAAATTTTCTTTATATCAACAAAGCAAATAATATGTATTCATTCATGAAATAAGAAAAACTTGAAAGTAATTAAAATGGTCATTCAAAACTAAAACATTAAAGAATTTTCTTACTAAGTTGAAACCCATAGAAGACAAGTAGATTATCTAAAATTGACCAAATGAGCAAGAAGGTAAAACTCATAATAAAAAAAAAAAAACTAATATACCATAAGATATAGAATAATTACCATATTGAGTTCAAGAGATCTAATTCATTACATAGCATCCCAAAAGTTTACCATAAAAAATTTACTCAATAGTTATATCAAAA
Organism: Salix viminalis; assembly: GCA_029228465.1. Lineage (NCBI taxonomy): Eukaryota > Viridiplantae > Streptophyta > Magnoliopsida > Malpighiales > Salicaceae > Salix > Salix viminalis. The sequence goes on along the minus strand of CM055444.1, from coordinate 11,649,433 downwards.
TTTATATTAACTAATCTCTTAGCTATCTATAACAAAATGGATATATCTCCACCTAAAAATTACTCTTCTTATCATGATTAATAAGTAGAGGTTAAGAGGGTGTTAAATTTTTTAGAAGTATATTTTTATTTATTTATTTATTTATTAGCAGATGAATTGTTAATAAGGGTAATCATTACCCCTATAAATTAGTGTGTTTTTATATAAGATAATCGTGACCTTCCAAGCATTGTTATTGTTTTGTTCTCTCAAAATACACATCAATTAATTTTTAATTATCTCTCAAAATTATTATTATTACTAATTTATTTTCTATTTCCACTAACTTTTAATCCTTCAATATATAAATACATCAAGACAATATATATTGCCTATAGCTACTTAACATAAAAGGACTAGATTGATACTCTTGGAAACTATGGAGCTAACATTGAGAGCTTCATAGGGACTGAAGTGATGTCGTTTGTAAACTGCAGGGTCTAAATATATTTTATCCTTTATTTTAGATTAACAAATTAAAAAAAAAAATATGAAAAGAGATATATCGTTTTGTTAGATGAACATAAAATATCCGAAAATAATTTAACTTCCCTCACTCTCGGAATTGTAACAGAACTCGACTTCCCTTTCCTCCTGTCTCCCCCACGACAAAACCTCCTCCTCCGCCAACACCGCCGTTATTCTCCGTCGCGCCTCCACGACGCCACAATTCTTCTCCTCTGGCTCTACTTTCATCCTTACTCACTACACTAGAAAGATTAAAAAACATAAACCAAAGTTTCTTTCTTTTTAAGCTCTTTGTCAGCAACAAAAGAATTAGGGAAAACTCAGCAACAGACCCATGAATGCACCAATTATTGGTCAGCTCCCTCTCCCTCTCCTTTTCTTCAGCGTGTTTATTTCTGGGTTTTCGTTTTTGCGCTGAAATATTGTATTTTACTGTACTAATGTTGGCTGATGTTCTGGTTTTTTTCTCTCGAAAAGATCCACTGCAAGGGGATTTTCCAGAGGTAATAGAGGAGTATTTGCATCATGGGGTTACGAAGTGCATTGCTTTCAATCGCCGCGGCACGCTTCTTGCTGGTATGTGATTAGAGCTATATGCTCTTGAGTAATGTAGGTGGTAGTGGTTAGCTACGCTGTTAAGCTATTGTCGGTCTTGATTGCTTTTATTAGTTTGATAGGTCTTGGTGTTGTCGTGATGGGTTTTTGCTTATGTGTTTGTGTAAGCTTTTTGTTTTATTTCGTTTTTGGAGATAATGTAGAGTTTTGTGTATAAGAGGAATTAAATTTTCAGGGAAGAATGCCGCTAGGTGTTGACGTTGGGGCTTTATGAGTTTTCTTCTGTTGATGTTAATGGTGTTCTTAATGAACTATTTGATTTTGTAGAGGGTAGATGGTTAGTGATGTCTTGTTTTTATTCATCTTGTTGTTTGTGTTCTTAGATGAGCATGGTATTAATGGTTTGAATTGCAATAGACGTGATATAATTTGTAGTTAATTTATTTTTACTATTAGTGATTTGTAGTTAGGATACCATACATGGATCAAGAAACTAGAAAGAATTATTGTCTAATAATTTGAGTGAACCTCTATTGTCTTTATCTGTGAAGCCTCACCCTGTTAATGACTTAATATTAATTAATTTTTTTAGGCTCCTCACTTGTGTCTAGCATATTACAAATGGTTTCCTGAAAGCCTTGAAAAAATCAATTCAAATGAGCAATTTTTCAGCTGTCCTGTGGATGTTGTTATGTGGTACAAGGAGCCGCCAAGAGGTTTAGTGAGCATGGCTTTATCAGTAATGGCCTATAAAGTTCTGTAGCACACATGGATTTTATGTTAGTTATAGTTGTGCGTTTCAATGGTGCTGAGCATAAGAAGTGAATTCCTGCAATTGATAAAACCGTCCATGTGGAATTCTCAGTAGAATGTCAATAAAGGAGTTCTTTGAGATGCATCATGCAATCCTTGAAAGTATGTTTTTTATCTTGATTTTTTTTCAATCCTGGATATATGCTTTGATAAGGAAACCATTCGTTTCTGCCTGTGCTTTAAGGCCTTGGTTATTTTAACCACTCTTCATGTTTCACTACTTAAAGAACTATGCCAGTATTGTTTGAAGATATTCTGATTTCCTAATTGCATTTGTTTTCTTTGCCAGCTGGATGTACTGATGGAAGTTGTGTTATTTGGGACTTTGAGACCAGGGGAGTTGCAAAGGAGCTTCGGGATAAAGATTGTATTGCTGCCATAACAAGTATCTGCTGGTCGAAGTATGGTCATCGTATTCTTGTGTCATCTGCTGACAAATCACTAATACTTTGGGATGTTGCCAGTGGAGAGAAGATTACACGTATTACTCTTCATCACACCCCACTACTAGCCCGGCTACATCCTGGTTCCTCTACTCCATCTCTCTGCCTGACATGCCCACTTTCATCTGCTCCCATGATTGTGGACTTTAACACAGGAAACACCACTGTGCTACCAGTTACAGTATCTGAAGTGGACAGTGGACCTGCCCCTCCATCACGTAACAAACCCTCTGATGGTCCCCCATACACTCCAACTGCCGCATGCTTTAACAAGTTTGGGGATCTGGTTTATGTGGGAAACTCTAAAGGAGAAATACTTATAATAGATCACAAAAGCATTCAAGTGCATGCCATGGTTCCCACTCCTGCTGGTGCTGTTATCAAGAACATAGTGTTCAGCAGAGATGGTCAGTATCTTCTCACAAATTCAAATGACCGGACAATCAGAATATATGAAAATCTTCTTCCCCTGAAAGATGGTCTCACTGCACTGGGGGACCTGAACCAGACTGTTGATGAGGTAGCTGGTGTTGAGAAAATGAAGGCTGTAGGATCAAAGTGCTTAGCACTTTTCCGGGAGTTCCAGGATACTATCACCAAAGTGCACTGGAAAGCACCTTGTTTCAGTGGTGATGGGGAATGGCTAATTGGTGGGTCTGCGAGCAAGGGAGAGCACAAGATCTACATATGGGATAGGGTTGGACATCTTGTAAAAATCCTTGAAGGTCCAAAAGAGGCATTGATTGATTTAGCATGGCATCCTGTTCACCCCATTATCGTCTCTGTGTCCTTGACTGGCATGGTTTATGTTTGGGCTAAGGACCATACTGAGAACTGGAGTGCATTTGCCCCGGACTTCAAAGAGCTAGAGGAGAATGAGGAGTATGTGGAACGTGAAGATGAATTTGACCTGATACCTGAAGCTGAAAAGGTAAACTCAAACAGGCTGGTTGAGCAAGTCTTTTGTCCATTTCTATGTTTCTCAAAGTGCATGTATGCTTGCAGGTAAAAGAATCAGATATCAATGAAGATGATGACGTTGATATTGTAACAGTGGAGAAAGATGCTTTCAGTGATTCAGATATGTCTCAAGAAGAACTATGTTTCTTGCCAGCTAACCCTTGTCCTGATGTTCCTGAGCAACAAGACAAGTGTGTGGGAAGTTCTTCAAAGTTGATGGGTTCTAATAACTCTGGATCCCCACTTTCTGAAGAAGCTGGACAGAATGGACAAGCAATGAATCATGCATCAAGTCCTCTTGAAGGTAACGCTATATGTATTTTTAAAGATTCCTAAGTGGTGATTTTCTTATAACTAATGATTATGCTGCATGGTTTGTTAATATTCTCACTCCATACCATGAACTGGGATTCAAGATTTATCTTAAAAACATTAACATTTTCCAAATGCCTGATTTGTCAATAATTGTAGACCACACTATACTTTTCTTTCTAGGAAAATGCTCAATGTGTATGATAGTTGAACTCCAATGTGAAAAATGAAATTGTCTAATTTTTGGAATTCTGATGATATCATGCCTAAATTCCCTAACTTTTGGTATTCGAGTCTTTGAAGCAACCTGACCCTTTAAGTGTCCCATGCTAATTTCTGTCATATAATGACTAACTCGTATGCTGCAATGGACTCTCTTACAGAGGACACAGGAGGGACGCGTATGAAGAGAAAACGAAAACCTTCAGAAAAGGGGTTGGAATTGCAGGCAGAGAAGGGCAGGAAACCCATGAAATCTTCTGGTAGATTGTCAAAAACAAGAAGCAAACCTGTTGCTGATCGGGATATCAGTAACGGGATATATGGGGATGATATTTCTGACTGAGTATAACTAGGTTATAGTTGACTTGCATTTAATATTTGTATCTGCCAAGCTTCCTCATTCAGCAGGAAAACTTCAGCATCATCTATTAGTTAAACAAGTTTCGCCAAATCATATACAGTAATTTTAGTTGAACTAGAAGCACAACAACGGTCTTGACATTCTTTGACATTATAAGTTTAGGACTGAGAACCCATGTACAACAGGATAATTTTATTGCCAATGTGTGCAGCATCATCGATTGGTAGTTTAAATGCAATGTTATTGTATGAGCTAAACTCTGCCGCTGCAACTATGAAAGATGTCATTTTGGAAAGGGATGTTTTCTATATATATATATATAGTCAACTTTCTTGGAAATTACGGAACTTGCACATCCAACTTGATGGAAACTGTCTGGATGTCAAAAGGAGGCTAGTAGAATGTCTATTCATATTCTGATGGAAGAATAGTGGTTGAATGCAGGCCAGGCGATAGTTTTTAAGCAAATTCACCAGTCTTTCGGTTGCTTCGATTCCTCCTTCAGTCACTTGTTAGATCAACTGTTTGTGTAGATATTGCTTTTAAAAATATATTAAAATAGTATTTTTATTTAAGAAAAAAACAAAACAAATACGTGGCTATGCTGCTCTTTCGAACAGCGTTTACCTACTTTTGTCTGCCATTCCATCTTTATTATAGCTGTGATACTCAATACCAACCTTCATTGTCTATTATTAACTAATTAATACTAAAGTTATTAAACTCCATGAATTCAACATTTAATTTAAATCTTAAGCTGCAAGTTGAATAAGTTATAGCACATGTTAATTCAATGTAATTTTTTTTCTTTCAAAAAGTTAAATAATATTATTTGAAGAATTGTTTTATAAAAAAAATTAAATCAGGTTTAAATCATGTCAAGAATTGATCAATCAGATTGAAATCAAATTAAATCCACTTCCATAAAATATACCATTATAAAGAGCCCGTTTAATAACTTGAAATGGATGGAGATTAACACAACTAATCATAGTTGTCAATTTCATTCCATTTTGATTGAAATGACTAAAATGTTTCGTACTAATAAAAAAGAAATGAGATAAAATGATATCGTTTTTATCTCGATTTAAATTCCAATATGTTCTAGATTTTTCGGCCAAATTCCGCCCGAAACTTACTGGTTTCGTTCCGCCCGTTCCATTTCGGCCAAATAATATTTTTTTAAATAATGAATAATTTTACAATATTAATCGTATCTCTTAATCCAACTGTTAGATTAAGATGAAATTTTATGAGTATCTTGACATATATATATATATGATGTAACAATTTCAAAGCAATCGGAGAATGTAATAACCTTGCGAGATTGATGATGACATTCTTGTAATATTATACATGTTCATAATTTTGGTTAGAAAAATCATTTTATTGTGTTTTTTAGATTAAATTGCACAATTCTAAATAAATTTTTTTAGATTTGAACTTTTTTTTATATATATATATATATATATATATATATAAAAACAGTACAACCCTGAAAGGGCTTGTCGAAACGCTCCCAAACCAAAATATTTTATTTCAATTGAAAAAACAAAGCATCAACCGAAACGGTAGTGACAACATTGCTACTAATTCATATTCATGGCTTTTGATCTAAGGGAATAAAAATTAAGTATAAGAAATGATTATAATCTTGAGAAATTCATCAAACACTAACACACCAATCACAAAATTTGTGAAAATAAAGGGGGGAAAAGGAATTCTGAAAAAAAAATTAATTGAGGAACTCTAGAGGTAAGGGGTTTAATTGAAATTTTATATTATAAGTGTACCTTTTTATTAATTTGTAAAATGGTTAGGGACCGATCTATGATTTTCTTTTAGGAGAAAAGCTTGCACGTGTGCTTATTTGTATCTCTTGGAAGGGTCGAAAGTCGAAACAACTGTCCAAGGCAGACAAAGTTTTTAGTGTTTTTAGCAAATGAGAAAATAGGTGTACCTAACGAGAATAATGTTTCTATGCATGCAATAAAATATATTAAAAATAATTTTTTTAAAAAATAATAAAAAAGTCATTCTATTATTTTTTTAATTAAAAATATTTTAAAAATCATATTCTTCCTTGTGTTAATCAACCTCCTTGAGTTACATAACAATTATAAAGTTATGAAAACTTCATATAGGAATTATCTTTTTATATTTAAGTTTGTAAATATAGATAGAGAACATAATATCTAATACAAAATAAAGGAACAGTCTTTTGAAAAATAAAATCCTTTTTTTCTCAACTTTGATAAAATTAAGTTATTTTTTTTGTAAAATAATTAAATTAAAGTTAACCAAGTATAAAAATTGAGGAAATAAAGTTATTTCAATAAAAAATAATAATTTGAGAAGACAAGGAATATTTGTGTCTCGAGTTACTAATCACATCATACTAGTTTAAAAATTATTTTTTAAAAGAAATTAATGGGAAAAAACTATGAAAATGTCTAAAAGTTTATTGAGAATCAGTCAAAAGTATGTGAGGATATCCCAATTGTTAAAATATATATATATATATATATATGAGAAAATCTCTTCAATATTTAAGAAGATTAAAAAATAGCAGGTAAAGGCAGGAGGAAGGTGCAAAAGGAACAAGACAAGTCTGACGTCAAAACGTAATAGAGCAGCCTATGATGACATGAGTTCTGTTTTTTGTATTAAAGTGAAGGAAGCAATGGAGCAGGCTGCAATAGCACAAAACCTTTGACTTGATCTTCAGCGACTTTCACCTAACCTCAAACTCAAAAATAAAAAGAAATGAGAAACAAAAATATCAAACATATAAAAAATCAAACTTTGACCATCTTCTTCTCCTTAGTATTCATTGAAATACAACAACTTTCGTTAGATAACAACAAGAAGAGCAGTGGAAGCAAAACGAAGGACCCAAAAAGAATTCATCTTTTATGGGGTTTGAGCCAAAAAAAGAAAGCTAGAAGTTTTGAGAGAGAGATTGTAAGTTGTAAGGATGAGGAGTGCGAAAAAAGCTACAGAAGAAGCAATAGAAGCAATTGGGTTAGGATATGACCTGGGCCTTGATTTAAGGCTTAAGTCTTGCAAGAAAAACTCACCAAAATTGATAGTGATTAATGATGATGATAAACAAGTGCATAATATGGTGATTCCTGGTGGGTTCTCTATTCCTAATGTTCCAAAATCTATCAAATGTGATAAAGGCGAGCGTTTGAGGTTCAGTTCTGATGTTCTTTCTTTTCAACAGGTATAATGAACTCACCTTTGCTCTGTTCTTTTTGTTTATGCTGCCGTCCGCTTTCATTTGTGTTCTTTGTTGAATTTCTGTGTATAAGTCTTTGTGTCTGTATTCTATTTATGGAATTTGTTTGATCAAGTACCTGTCTTTGTGTTTTTTTAAGAATTTGTTTGATCAAGGTTAAAGAATTTGCTGCACTTTTAGCTGTCTCTTATGAGTAATTAGCCCAAGAGAGTTATGGTTTATTTTGCAATATCAACTATTTTTCTTCAAGGATGAGGAAAAAAGTTTGAATAGATTGTTCTATGCTTCATTAAGCCCTATGATTACAATAAAGTTATCCCATTAACTTTTTCTTTCTTAGCTTCCTCTTATAATCAAATCATAGCTTCAAATTCATTTGGACAGTCCAGTTTATGGGAAGTTTGTTGATTTTGAATTGCTGTGTTGAAAAGAAAGGGGCGGTTTTTTTTTAGTGGGGCGTCTAAACTGCCCGAGGGTAAAGTTGGCTGTGATTGAATATGGATGGGATGAATTGGGAAGTAGATATGAAAATCGCATTGCAATCAAGGACAAATTAAATTATTTCTTGCTTTAGTATACAACCAAGGATATTGTTAAGGAACCATCTCACCTAAAACCTTAAGTTGTTAGGTGAAACTCCAAGAATATGATTTATATTATTCTCTAACAGATAAAAATTGTTTTTTAACGGATTATAATGGTATTTGGTCAGAGATACAAGTAGCTTGATTCATCAGTTCACAGTAATTTCCCTTTGCTTTCAGATGTCAGAGCAGTTCAACCAGGAATTATCTCTTTCTGGAAAAATTCCTTCGGGCCATTTCAATTCTGCATTTGAATTTTCAGGAGTTTGGCAGAAAGATGCTGCCAATACCAAAGCCCTTGCTTTTGATAGCGTAAACATCACTCTTTACAGCATTGCACTAGATAAGTCACAGGTGGTGCTAAGTGATCATGTTAAAGAAGCTGTACCATCATCATGGGAACCTGCTGCGTTGGCAAGGTGAGATTCTGTGGCTTCTAAAACATATCTTCAAAGAGCTCAATGAGGTTTCCATATATAACCTCAAAGCTCTTTTGATTTGATTTCCACTCTGCATCTAGATCAGAAGAGGGTGCTTGTTTTTTCTTCACTTTGTGATCGTATTTCAAGTTTATCTCACACCATATCCAAGCTTGTGTTAATTCTGATGATAAATCTTACTAATACTAATTCACCGTATGGTAAGTCTTGGGAATTTAACAATTATTGGTTGAAGTTGGCATATTTGTCACCACAAGAACATACTGTGTTCCTGGTCTGGTTAAATTTTTCAGCCATAACATTGGGCAAAGTTTTTGTTAGTTTGAATGTAAAATTCATGACAACAGTCATCCTTTGGCGGGATATCCTGTGATTCTGTATATTAGGATGGTAATACCTGAAATACATTGGAAATAACTTATATGCAAGTATTTTAAATATGAGATGGAAACTAATGATGGATCATATAAATCCTATTGTTAATGTATTTCATTAGTGCCACAGGATTTTATCATCACAGTTTCACTTTGCATTGGATTTTATTTCACTTGTTTGGTAGACTAGGTAGTTAGCAGAAGTGAATGTGGGTTAATCATTGAAGGTCTGTTATGATCATATCTTAATAGAGTTCATTTTCTGTTGACGGGATTATGTACTTGCTTTCATTGATCTAAGGAAGGGAATGGAGTTTAAGGTGCTTAGCAGACTAATAGTTTCCTATATATAAGGCTCTGCATAGCATCTTACAAATAAGAATTCATACTTCTGAAGGAAAACCTTGGCCATTTTCTTTCTGTAATCGTAAGTTAAGAGAGATAATATGTTGCATGGTTATCAGCACATATGCTGAAGTGCTTAAAATATCTGTAGCTCATCAGGCATTCAATAAACAAATGTTAGATTTCTTATCTTACTCTTTTCAGTATTGGTCCTCTATAACTTTTTCTATATAAATAATGGATCTTCAATGGGACAGCTGTATTGGAATTACCCGAAATTTTGATTATTTATTTCAACATGTGTGTTATAGACTGAGTATTCCATTGATAATTGATTATATATGCTTTACACAACTGAAACAGACATGAAATCTCTCTGACCTTTTATGGTGCTTATTACACTGATAATCAGTATATCCTTGATAGCTTTGTTCTGACTTCACTGTTTCTTTCCAGTTTTATTGAGAAGTATGGTACGCACGTTATTGTTGGCATCAAAATGGGTGGAAAGGACATGATATGTGTGAAGCAACAGCATTCATCACCTTTCCAACCTGTTGATGTACAGAAAAAATTAAAGGATATGGCTGACAAAATGTTTGTAGATGGTGGAAGGACTTCCATGAATTCTGATAGGCTTTATGACAGAGAAAAGGTTAGAAAATCAATCTATCTATGCCCCCTCTCATAATTTGACATGAATGAAATTCAAGAGACTCATGTGGATTTCTTTCACAGATAGCTTAATTTGGTCATTTTTCTTCCCAGGTTCTCCGACAGCAGGGGCTGCCATTCATGGACCAATTGCCATCTAGTTCTTATTCCCAGACTGAGGTACACTTGTTAAAAATGTGAATAAATTCCTGGTTTCCTAACATTCCCTACAGATGGTGCAGTGGTTGTTATTTTAGTTTAGTAGACTCCCCTTTTTCTTCCATATGACCTGAATTTCTCATGTTGGATTTTGTCAAATTTGTCTATAATTTGCAGCACATTAAATTCATTAGCAAGCGCAAAGGTGGAAATAGAAATCTACCACACAAGGAGTGGTGTCAGACTGTTCAGACTGAACCTGATGTTATCTCAATGTCATTTGTGCCAATCACATCATTATTGAGTGGAATCAATGGGAGTGGATTTTTGACCCATGCCATTAATCTCTATATCCGCTGTAAGCATGAAATTTCTTCTTGATTTTGCATGTTGATGCAGTGCAATTTATGAAGATGAGAATCTGATAGTGCACATTCATTGTGTTCCTATGGGATGCTTGCCGAAGAATAATACATTTCAAAGCTGAAAGGAAACTACTGTTTATTTAAATTATCAACAAACATGGATGGCTTAGATGGCATGCATTTGGTGATATATTGTAAAGTGATAGCAAAATTAAAAATCTTCTGTTGGATTTTCACTCTCAATGAATGTTTAGTGGCTCTTAAATCTTACCTGTTGTTTGGGTTTGACCTGTTTCTGAGTTCAGATAAGCCGCCACTTGACGAATTGCACCAGTTTTTGGAGTTTCAGCTTCCAAGGCAATGGGCACCAGTATTTGGTGAGCTTGCCCTTGGTCCTGATAGGAAGCAACAAAGTAACGCTTCTTTGCAGTTCAGCCTCATGGGTCCTAAGCTTTATGTTAACACAACTCCGGTAATTCTCTTACCGTCATGTTTTGCTTTGTGGGATCGTTGTTACCTTTCTTTTGTTAGGGCCTTGCATTTTGCTTTCAAGTCTTACAATCTCTTCATTGAAGAAACCAAAGCCCATTCTATTGTCATTCATCATATATGAGATCATAATACCACTTGGAAAGTAATTGCATCTCGAAGCAATCATAAATCTTGTCTCAGTCTTACTTCGAAGATAAAGAGCGGAAAAAACACAATTCACAGAGTAGAAGTAGCTATCCTATGTTGTCATTAGTAACCATTACATTGCAATTGACATAGTCTGAGAGCAATAAATATCTATAACAAGGGAAAGTGTGTGATGCTCAGCACCTTTCTGTTGTATTTATGACAGGTTGATGTGGGGAAGAAGCCGGTTACTGGCCTTAGACTGTACTTGGAAGGGAAAAGAAGCAATTGCTTAGCGATTCACTTGCAGCACCTTTCTTCACTGCCGAACACCTTCCAACTTGCAGTTGAACCAGGCGGCAACATTTCAGATTTCTCCCCTGACCGAAGATATTATGAGAAAGTGAAATGGAAGAGCTTCTCCCATATCTGCGCAGCCCCTGTTGAGTCGGAAGATGATCTCTCAATTGTCACCGGGGCTCAGTTTGAAGTTGGAGAGTCTGGTTTGAAAAAAGTTTTATTTTTGCGGCTCCAATTTTCCAGAGTTATCGGTGCCACAACTCTGAGGAAGTCTGAATGGGATGGTTCCCCTGCCTTGAACCAGAAATCTGGAATCATGTCCTCATTGATCAGTACTCGTTTCTCAAGTGCTCAGAAACAACCTCCTCCACAGCCAGCGGTAAACCTAAACTCAGCCGTGTACCCGGGAGGCCCACCGGTCGCTTCCCAGACACCTAAACTTTTGAAGTTTGTCGACACAACAGAGATGACAAGAGGACCACAAGACACACCTGGATACTGGGCAGTGTCTGGGGCAAAGCTTAATGTAGATAAGGGAAGAATCTCTCTTCGAGTCAAGTATTCGCTATTGTCTTTGGTTTTACCTGATGATGATATATCAATAGAGATGTAACTTATTATTTTGAAATGGAAGGTGAAAGAGAGATTTGATGCAGGTAAACAAGATTTTAACCGGGTTTGTATTCGTTGGGATAAGGATTTGTATGAGACATTCAATGGGATGGTTGCATGCAAATATTCTATTCTATCATGTAATATCTGTAGAGCTTTCAGTTTTTCATGGTGTTTGTGAATATAAGGATGCCTGATTTGAAGCTTTGTTAGGGTTTAAATTGAGGGGTCTGAACCTGAGTTTTCTATTTTAGCAGTGTTGCCTGCCAGTTCATCTCAGAGGGGATTTTTTTTTTTTTTCATTTGTTAGGCAAATTTGTTACAATTTTTTTTTTTATTTTATTTTTTAAGTTGTGCCTGATTGTACTTTTTGTTACAAATGAGAAGCTGGCTCAAACCTGACAACTAAGAGGGAAGAGAGGTATGACCATCAGTTAAGCTACAAGCTTATTGGCAAGAATTTTGTCTGTCTACACTGGACTGCACTTGCAAACTGATTGGTGTTCTTGCCATTTCAGCTCTACTTCTGCATCATTTCCTACTTTATCTATGTTCAAAATTATTTAGAATTGTACAATTTAATTTTAAAAAAAAACAATAAAATAATTCTTCTGAACAAAATTATGAACATGTATAATATTACGAGAATGTCATCATCAATCTCGTAAGGTCATTATATTCTCTGATTGCTCTGAAATTTTAACATCATATATATAAATATATATAAATATATCAAGAGATTTCTCGTAAAATTTTATCGCAATCTAAAGGTCAGATTAAGAGATATGATTGATATTGTAAAATTATTTATTATTTAAAAAAAAAACTATTTGGACGAAATGGCTAGTATTTGGCCGAAAAATCCGGAACGGACTAGAATTTAAAACTAAGTAAAATTGATACTGTTTTATCTTTTTTTTTAATTGGTACGAAATGTTTCGCCCGAAACATACAATTATGGATTAAACCAATTGCAACACTATTCTCCTATCCACCCCTGACATACTTGCCTGCACCTAGAAAGCACATGTAAGAAGGTGGAACACAAGTTCTAGGTTTTGAGCTTCATACGCAACCATTAAAAGTGATGCCAGAATCTCAAACACCATCATCAACCAGTAAACAATTCCTATAACTTTCATTACCCATCCATCAATTTCTATAACCACCATAAACCATTTAACAATTCCTATAACTTTCATTACCCATCCATCAATTTCTATAACCACCATAAACCATTTAACAATTCCTAGAATTTTCATCAACCACCAAGTCAACATCCTTGAACCATTCAACAATTCCTAGAATTTTCATCAACCACCAAGTCAACCATTTAAAAAATCCTTGAACCATTCAACAATTCCTAGAACTTCCATCGACCACCCAACAATTTTTATAACCACCATCAACCATCTATAGCAGAACCTTTCTTGTATTATGACGCTGTAAGGGTTCATGTGAAGTCTCTAATTATTATTTTCATTCCCTGTTTATCTTATCATTTCCAGCTTCTCTCCCATTCTTGTAGACTCATGTCGAGCAGAACCAACCCTTAATTGGACTTGTTGGTTGACTTGAATCGGATAAGTTGAGCAAGAATTAGAGGCTCTTTACAAGAAAAAAGTTTATTTTTTATTTATTTTGTGAATGAAAGTGTTTCAGAAGGCAAACAAACCCTTGGTAGAGGTTACTTGAATCCCCTCCATATAAACCATTAGTTGAATATCAAGGTTTATTTACATGCTCTTCTACATTGAAAAAAAAGAGAAAGAAACATCAAATACCAAAGCATGTAAGAGGTCATTGTTGAATCTGTTAGAAAATAATATAAAACATATTATGAGGCCTCGCCTAATAGCTTAAACTTTTAGGAGAAATGATCTTAACAAGGTATCAAAGTCTTGTTGACCCAACGATCACAAGTTCGAATCTCATTATCCTCATTTTATTTAATAAAAATCAAGTACAAGGTAGTGTGAGTTTGTGTGCAAGTTTCAAGCCCAAAAGTCTTTCAGTTGAGGAGATGTGTTATAAAATAATATAAAATATATTATGAGATCTCACCTAACAGCTTTAAATTTTTTAGATGAGATGGTTTCTTAACATAATCAAATTTCGACATAATCCCTTACCCCTCCGGTTGGTGAAGCTTTTATCCTCCACAATTGATGCTCTCCAGCTATTTTTTTCATGTATATAGTAGATTACGAGATTCTAACATAGTTGTTATTATTTCCCTGTATAATTTATTATGTGATAATTCTTAGCTGTAAATGTTAAATGTACATTCTACATAATTCAACGCAGGCCATGCATCATGCAAGACAGTTTTTCCAACAAAAAAAAATCAACTTCCTTTCAAGATATTAGAGCTCTCACAGGTTCTAATAATGACATCTTCTTCTACATTGAATGAGCTTGATTTTTCCCCAGCCAATACTAATCTGCCTGATATTTCTATTAAACTAGCATCGGCATCAACCAGTTACCTGTTATGGAAGGCACAGGTAGTCCTTGTTCTACAGGCAACGGTCTTGTTAGGTATGTGAAAAATGAAGCTTCATCCCCGCAAGCTACTATCATCTATTCAAATGGTGTCTCTGTTAAGAAACTATCTCATCTAAAAACTTAAACTGATAGGTGAGACTTCAGAATATGATTTATATTATTCTCTAACACAACCTTTTAAGTGAAAGCCCTCTGGGCTTGAAACTTGCATATGCCCACACTACCTTGTACTTATTTTTTATCAAATGGAATGGGAGTGGTGAGATTCGAACTCGTGACCGCTGGGTCAACAAGGCTTTGATACCATGTTAAAGAACCATCTAACATAAAAAGCTTAAGTGAGGCTCCATAATATAATTTATATTATTCTCTAACAGTCTCAAGGCCAAATAATATGGAAGTTTATTTAAATTTAATGGCATATACATCACTTCCATCCAAATTCTGGACAGCTTATTTCTTATAAATCGGTAGTCCCATTCTTCATGACAAGTCACCCTATACGTTGCTTTTTTTCAGACCTCCTCTTCATATAATATTTTACGGGTTTTTGGGTTTGCATGCTACCCATGCTTAACTCCTCCTGGCAAGACTAAACTTGATTATAAATCAAATAGGTGTATCTTCCCTGGTTGTTCAACCTAATACAAGGGATATTGGTGTATGAATATGCAGACAGACCGCATTTATATCTCTCGTCATGTTGTGTGACAAACTCACGTTTCCTTCCACTCATCAAAAGGATCCTATCCAAGATGATTTGGAATTTTTCAGGGTTTAATCTTTTCCTGGGAGTCTACAAACTGTTTCTCTGCAAACATTTACTCCACTACTGCTCCTGTTTTTTCATGCTCATCTAGCAGTCCAAGCCCTTTGGATCCACCACCACAATCTCCAAAATAGCCTGATTCTGCTCTAATTTCTCTTCCATCCGCGTCAGGTCCCGCTTTAGGTCGCACTCACCCTATGGTCACTTGAACTCAGGAAGGCACACGGTGGTCTGAAGTTTTCTTTGCTTCACATCATCCCAATTTTGCATGTTTCATAGCTGATTTAAGCATAGTTGTCAATACCGTTCTGGTCGCCGTTCCGGTCTTTCTATTGGAACGGAACGTTCCGGTTTCGGAGCGTTTCAGCATGCCGTTTCGGGGTTGATTCTGCTCTAATTTCTCTTCCACCCGCGCCAGGTCCTGCTTTAGGTCGCACTCACCCTATGGTCACTTGAACTCAGGAAGTGTAGAAGATCAAGTAACGGATGATCCAGCCATGATTGTAGCAGCTAAACTAACGCATGAAACTGATCAAGTAATGACTGATCCAGCCATGATTGCAGAAACTGAACTGAAGCATGAAGAAGACCAAGTAACGGAAGATCAAGTAACAGCTGATCCAGACTTGATTGCAGCAACTAAGGAATAACTGAAACGTAATAAATGATCTTGTAAATAAATATATATAACTGTTGTTAGCAGATATACTTTAGAACCTAATGAGGTAATGATATAAATATACACATATGTACAGAAGAATGTAATAAGCAAAAACAGAGTGTACTCTGCAAATACAATCGAATTGAATCATCTTATAGGAAGGCACATGGTGGTCTGAAGTTTTATTTGCTTCACATCATCCCAATTTTGCATGTTTCATAGCTGATTTAAGACCCAAAATGGCATCACTCTATGCAAAGTGAGATAGATTCTCTCCATGCTAATCACGCCTGGACCAAATAGCATGACATGAATGTGGTTAGCAGCAAATGAGTGTTCAAAATTAAAAGTCGTGCTAACGGTTCTATCAAATAATATAAAGCATGACTTGTTGCTCATGGCCTCACATAACTCCATGAACTCGATTATGAGGAAACATAGTCTGATCATACAACCAGGGATTATATAATTTACAAGAACGTTGTCAGAATTAATGAAGCTTGCGTTGAAGAAGAGAAGATTAGGCAGAGTTTATGTTTTAGTAGTTTACATAATTTCAGCTTTTTTTACTATTTATAACAGGATTTGCACAAACCTGTTAAAGCAATAAAACTCTCAAGTGTTGAGAGTTCTAGTTTATTTCAAATCCATGTTCTTGTAATCCTTATATAAGGAACTTTCAATTCAATAAATCGATGCTCTTCTCGGAATATTGTTATTTTTTGTTCATCAAAATTTTTCCAATTTCAATTTCCAGATTTCAATCCAAACAGTCACTGTTTAAAACAGTTACTGTTCAAATCATTGAATTCTAAGAAATGTATCTATTTATTTATCTCAGGTGCTCGGTTCTTAGGATCCAACTCATCCTTGTCATTACATCTTCACAAGACGTCATATGGATTTTGTTTCTGTGTTTCAAAAACACTTAGTGTTTTTAAATTATTTTTATATGATGATGTCAAAAATTATTTTTTAAAAAATAAAAAAAACATTTTTCTAAAGTATTTTTAAATAAAAAATATTTTAAAAAATAACCTCAATCATACTCTTGAACAGAAACTTAAACAAGCCCACTTGCTCTTGATATACCAAATTTAGCACCTACATTTAACAACTAGTTTCCAACATTGTTCTTATGATACATCTATCTTTTAATTGTTGCCATGGCCCTAACATTCTTATGCTACTTGTCATCATCGTCGCGCTTCACAAATCAGCAAATTTACTTCTAATTTGATTTTAAGTCTTCAATATAAAAAATTGGGAATTCAAGTTGGTCGTGATCAATCTACAATTACCCTAACTCAAACGAGACAATTGCCAGCCACGGAAGGTTCTCTTTTCCTTGATCCATCTCTTTATCGGCAAATGGTTGGATTAATTGAATATATGACTTTGACTTGACGTGAAATTGCTCTTGGATGTCAAATCAAGAAAAGTCCCGAGATTCCCATTGTTGTCATGCAAATGAATCGTATCTTAAGGGAATGCTCAATCTCGGGCGTCATTTTGTCATATGATCTGCTTGTTAGAGTATAATATAATTATATTCTGGGACCTCACCTATAAGCTTAAGTTTTTAGGTGAGATGGTTCCTTAACATGGTATCAGAGCCTTGTTGACCCAGCGGTCACGAGTTCGAATCTCATCACCCCCATTCTATTTGATAAAAAAAATCAAGTACAAGGTAATATGGGCCTTTGCAAGTTTCAAGCTCAAAAGGCTTTCACTTGAGGGGGTGTGTTAGAGTATAATATAATCATATTCTGAAACCTCACCTATAAACTTAAGCTTTTAGATGAGATGATTCCTTAACACTGCTCTTTATGAGTGATAACTTATTAACTTGAGGGGCCAAGAAACAAACCATTGACTCTCGGTCCAGAACAGAAGCAGCTACCTTTATGAGTGGTAACTTACTGTTACTGAGTTGAATTCGTCGGGGGAATAGTGTTGGGATGACACTATGAGATTGTGTTGAAATTAGCAGCATTAATGAGTTCGGAAGCAGTTATGAAATCAGTGGTGTCAACAAAATTGGCAACAGTGGCTGACTATAAGTCCGGATAATGGGATAAATTAATGGGACAATCCAAGACTTGATAAAAATACACTATCGGTATGATTGACAGCCTGCATTGACATTTTTATGTGAAAAGCAGTGTGCATAGGCATTGGCAGATTCGGCAGCAATGTACATTTAGCGATTCAGCAGCATTGATTTATTGGCGGCGTTGGGCTTACAAAAGTGTGGACTTTAGATAACGGACAATCCAAAGACATGCAAACACACCAATTCTAGCAGCATGTGAGGTGGTAGAATGGACAACTTGTTTGTTGTGTTGGCTTGGGCTTACAAAAGTGTGGACTTTAGATAACAAATATCAGTAGTTGATGTTTTTGGAGAAAACTAGTCAGACAAGTTCCAGGTTTTAGGGAGGAAGTTTTTGCTGTATTTTTGTGTGTTCTTACTCATTTTATAGGGCTATATATAAGTGAGTAGAATATAGGTTATATAGGCAAAACAAATATGCATAGCAACTACACAAACAGATTTGTGTATACTGTTTTGAGTTAATAAAAGGTTTGAATGAATTCCTATAATTCTAGTGTGCTTATTATTGTTCTTATTCATTTGTGTATTCCGCTTGTTTACAACTTTAGAAAAGGGAATTCTTGGATTTATGAGACAAACTAGTCGCAGACAAATACGAGTGAATTAGTAAGAGAAAAAACCTGGTCTAATGGGACTAGACTGCTACACAAAGCCATAAAATTCTGATAAAAAAATTGACCATGTGACACTCACTATCATGAAACAACCCATTATCCACAGAAGCAGAATATCATGATTTTGCATTCCCTATCATGTTACAATCTTAGTGCTATTAAATGGCTAGAAATATGGTCTTTCATCATCGCACTAAACAAATGGAGATTGATGTGCCTTTTGTTGATGAACAAGTAGCCCTTCTTTGGCACACATCTCAGATAATGATCACAAAACCCCTGAGGGATCCCAAATTTGTTCTGAATCATGACAAACTCTTCTTTGGTTCAGTCCTGCCTTGAGCTTGAAGGGGATACTTGAAAGAAGATTTGAATAAAAGCTCGAAATTATCCTTCATCCCTCCAACTGGTGCAAATTATCCTCCACAACTGGTGCTCCTCACAATTGATACTCTCTGGTTATTATTTCCATGTATAATAATAGATTACGAGATTCTAGCATAATTGTTATCATGACATAATTCTTAGCTTGTTAAACATGCATTCTATATAATTTAATATAGGCCATGCATCATGCAAACACAGTTTTTCCAAATATTTCATTCTCCTTGCACCATGACACTAATTATGTAAGCAAGGAAGAACTCAGTTTCAGCACAACTAAAGAGACGAATTTACTAATTCTATCAATAAAATCAAATCAATTAGATTACAAAGACCCAACTACATGCTTAGCTCAGTTTGAAACCTACACATGAGACTGAAAATTGGTTGGAGGAATGAAATCAAATATTCGTACAAGCTGAGAACGGGAATGCAAAAATGTGAGAATCAAAATAAGGTGAGAAGAGAAAGCACTGCAAACGGCTATGTCATAAAACTGCAAGATAAATTTGTTTTAGACACCGGAAGTATTCGCTAACAAAAAGATTACCACCCAGAGTTCACCTGCACAAGCAATAGACACTCGAGCTGTCCTGCTTAGGTCTTTAGGTGCCACCAAAAATTGAAAACTTTAGCACCTCAAGTATAGTATCTTTCACTTGAAATGGTCTTGCCGGAGAATTGTGATAAAATTGGGAGGGGGTCCTTCTTCATCCTTCTGCTTCCAATGTTCTCCATTGCTTTGGATGTACCATGATACTTTTGGAGACAATGGTGTATACAGATCTGCATATTTGGAATTATCAGACAAATGCAATGTTTTTCTTTAATAATATTGTGTGTTTGTCTGAGTGGCAAATCAGTATTCAAACTGTTTGGCCACAAAAAGTAATATTTTTATGCTTTTTGTACGATCAACTGTAATTGTAATTTGAAACAAGGTTGGCCGTGAAGAGGGCTTCAAGGCTTTTCCCATCCTAGAAACTGAAATCTATGTAATGCTCGTTTTTTTAACATATTAGCATGAACACAAGTGCAGTAACTGACATTTCAAGGAGGTGAAGAAAACCTACCATCATAAAAAGAACTTGAATCTGATCCTTTAGAATGAAAATTACATTACGCTGGAGCCAACAGAACCACTTGTTCCAGCTGTTTGATATAGGTTCTTTTGTATCTGCCTTAATTAAATAGACTTCGAAATTTAAGATTGAAGTTTGAAGTTAACTGGTTTGAAGTTAACAGGTTTGAAGTTAACAGGTTATAACTTTGGCCTTAATCCTAGTTACTCGTGTAATTCTAAGTTTGTATTACAAAGTTACACAAATATCAATATCAATAAATCCACTTCACAGAAACAGTAGTTCAACTGAAGAAGCAATCAAATAATAAAAACAACTTGAGTGTTAAGTCACTTCAATAACTTGGAAAAGAACACTTTACATGTATAAAGTGATTCACATTTTGATTACATCCACAAATCGGAACTGTTAGATAATGGTATATTTTTTTGGTATTTTTGGTTTATAGAATTGAAACTGCAAGCTTAATGTTCTATCATCTACAGAATTATTGCCTACAAGCTATCGACTGTTGGTTTCAGGTTTAAAAGATCCTAATAACTTAATAAAACTGCAATGCAGTAATTTGAGTTTGAGTTGTTGATTGTTATTCATAATTGTCTTGCCTCCTTTAAATAAGAAAGTTCAAGTTCGAGATAACTTCCAGTAACTACCCACACATTTTATTCAATGTAACTTCTGGAGACTACTCAGTTACCCTATTCAAGATAACTATCCACTCATTTCTTCTTTTAAAGATTTTATACCATGTAGACTCTTTATATCTTTCTTTCATCATCGATGTTCAAATTGGTTTGCAATCAAATTTGACATGTTTTTCCTAGTACAGACTTCGTAAAATTTTGGTTAATTTTAGTTTATAACTCTTGACTTTATAGACTTTTATCTCTTATGAATTCTCCATATATTTTTACAGTAAAACACCAGCAAAATGAAACTAGAGCACATCAGTACTGGTGTAGGTTGCAAACATTATTCTGTTTGCTTATAGAATATAACATCTTTATAGTTAATAGTTTACCCAAAACCCCATTTCTAATGATACACTAGCTAAACCTTGCATCATAGAGGTTTCCTCGCTTCAAATTTACAGAACCATAGTCTCCATGATAGAAATCACTAAATTTAAGCAGGCAGCATTCCTTCTCAGTATATATTCAAGAAGTACTGGACATGGAAAGTCAAAATTTCAGGTTTCAGATTCTCCATATGTTCATGAAATACAATATTAATAGCTGTGGTGATAGGAATGACCAATAGTGCTACCAATCAACTTATGTTTTCCAAGTATGAAGTCATCAACCCAGAAAGATACCACTCATTTTCTACAACCTTCACATAGCATTTTCACAAGTATCATGTGTATTATCTTGAATTTACATTACAACAAAAACGATTATTTAACTTAGTTTTTATTTATGAAGGCATTTTGTCTTCAAGGTGGTTCAACTTGCAGATTTCTTATTCCAATTTCCCTTGACACCAATTAGTGATCTTTGTAGTCAAATCTCGTTATTGATTCATGATTTTCAAAGCTTGGCCAATGATAAAAACCGGTGCTCTACGAAAAAATAAAAACCTGATGGTCTCATGCACAATGAAGACTTCAACTTCTCTAGCCAGATGCTGAAATCTAAAGGGTTTCTCTGAAATCATTTCAAAATTGTTCAAGAACCCCAAACAAATATTAAGACCTTTCTGTACACTTATAGATGTTTTTGTCTGTTCCCATTACAAACTCTTACATCTTACAAACCGAGTGGCTTACTTTCTTTCCTCACTTAGCCACCTGCTTTTCTTCTATATAACCAGACTCATGCTCTTTTCCCAATTCACCTTACTGAGAAATCCCACATAGTGCTTCTGATAACTTCTTAGAAACACAATTCATTTCTTGTATGTTTATGTCTCTATAAAATGAGCATTAATGTTTTATGTTTTCACAATTTTGAATAGACTAATGATGTTTTTTTTTATTAGAAAGTAATGAAATTGCAGGTGAAACATTGCTAAGTGCACAAGAGATTTACCTGTTAGTGTCGGTGGATCTGGTTCTCTGGTGCTATGTAATATAAAGGTACCAGATAACACAGTAACAAACCCACAAAGCTCTGAAGCAATGCTGCTTGCACTTTGACCAGAATAATCCTTCAGAAAACGTTCAAAAACAGTTAGAGGTGTTCATTACTCTCCCTCCCTCCCTCTCTCTCCACATGGGCATGTGTGCATAAGGATACCTTAAACATTATTGCACTTGCAAGAATTGTAAATGACGTAAACCCGGCATAATAGATGGGAGAAACAATTGCTGTATTAAATGTGTCTAAGGCCTGCAACCACACCAGATCATTAGATGATAACTCTTATTGAACCTGAAGCACTATTAAGGCAATGCAACATATTGACTATAATTTTGGAGGAGAACAGGAATTTTTCAAATACACAAGAAGAAGAGGAAGAGAGAAACATCTTTTAACCAACCATTGTTACACAGTTTTCAAAGTGTATTCAGCACTTGTTATCAAATAACCATGTAACATTTATGATGAGCGAATTAAAAGTCAAAAAAAAAAAAATCATGCACTTAAAAATAATAATAAACAGCCAAAATCTGTTCAGAGTACTATTGTGCATCTCCTGTTCTATTCAATCCTATCACCAATATATTCTTAATGAGACCACACATTTGTATTGACTGAATTCTTATAAGTGTATCATGGGAGATCTATGATGGAATTCGATTGAGATTTCTGAGGTTTCATGGCAAGGAAGCATCTGCCTAAAGTGTGTTAGTTGGAGTTCATCACTAATATTGATTGGCTTATTACATAAAAGTGTTTGAATTTAAACTCAAATCTTATGCTCACATATTTCAAACCATTGTCCATGGCTAAGGGTCCAAACAACTTCATTCCACGCAAAGCACTACACATGAGTGCAAATTAAGAAATATAAACACTTCTTTTATGTCCATAATTTCATGGCTCAAGAATTCAGATTTTCTGCTAGGAAACTCATCCAGTTTCAGAGCCCCAAAATAGTGAACTTATTCTCTAAATTCTCTTCTTTCCTAACTTGAAAAGCCAAAATATTGCAAGAAGATAGAATATGCTAAGCATTCCTAATCTGTAACAGAATTTAATCATATTCATCCTTGAGTCAATGACACTTTTAAATCCAGTACCTAAAATAATATACTAATGGTTCTTTAATCATTATAGTTATCTAGGTCCTAGGTTAGACTATAAACTTGCAGGTACTAAACCATTTCAAATCTTTATGATATCAGATCCCTCAAGATGAGAATGTGCGTGCACACACCCAACTAGGTCCCAATGAATATTCATTAGTAATGGATTAGAGGCAATGATGATAGTAACCTGGTCTCAGGACAGACATAGATAGATTGGAGCATCAAAAAGAAGATAGGAAAGCAATTCATTCCAGAGTTGTAAGGTAATTTGGTCCTCATTTGCATAAGTATGTTTGTCACACAGAAAATGGTTAAAGATCACCTTGTCACTAGCTTGTAGCACTAAAAGTGAAAAATGCATAACCATTCAGATAATACGACAGGGTGATGGAACTGCATATTACGATACTAACCATGTTTAGATAATTTAATTGAGTGATGATGCAAGTAATAGCGACCATTGCAAAAATCCATGTTTGGAAGTATTTGGCTTGGTTTGTGCCCTCTAGCGATAATTTTATTGCAATGCCAATGGCCTTTATACTCATAACCTGTTAAACAAGAAAGCCTGTGGTTATTATTGTTATATGAACACATGCAAATGTTCCATTGAGGTTTAAGTTTCAAAGTTCCTAGACCACATGCATAAACCAAAGGTTTTAAGTTCATTTAATCTTAGTAAACAATTAGCAAGAGCTTAAGAGATACTTACTGTCAATGATCCAATTACAGAGCAAATTCCTATATAGACCAAAATGTTGGTTTGGCCATAGCGTGGAGAAAAATACAAAATCAGCACCAATGCTATAGCTGCGGCAGAGGCTGTATACATAAGAAATGCTGGAAAAGAGAAGTTAGCAAATCAAATTGATTAGGAGGAAAGGTAGAAACAAGAGATAGGCACAATTACGCAAGACAGAGTTCTACCAGGCTGGATTGCTAGTTCCCAGATTTCTATAACTGAGTTGATGGACCGTTCTTTGGGTGCATGTAGCACAATCACAGTAGAACCGACTATGCACAGAAGACAACCCAAAACCCCCATTTTTTGCAGCTTTTCCCTCAACAAGAAATGGGCTAGTACCGCACTGTCCATGTTTACACATAATCAGACTAATGAATTACAGATACTAATTGAAGTTGAAATAAAACATTACCTAACAATGATACTCAATGCACCAAGTGGTGTCACAAGAACAGCAGGAGCATAAACGTATGCTACAAAATTGGAAACTTCTCCAACAATCACTGTCAATTTCGTCCAACAAAAACACCAATCAGATCAAGATATGTCAAATCTAAGCACACACAAATAATCATCCCTCGAACACTTCCACTTAAATTCAAATTAACCTAACAGGGCCAAAAATGCCTAAAAAACAATTCTTTATCAACAAAGACTACATTGAATAGCCAAAACAACAACAGAAACAGCAGTAACAAAAGCAACTTACTAGTAATCATGCCTAACCACCAAAGTGGCTCCAGCAAATAACCATAGCCTCCAACACCTTAAACAACCAAAACCAATCTCAATCACCATTACAAACTAAACAAACGCTAAATTCAACAAAACCCCAAAATTCTTTTTTTAAAAACAGAACTTGTCTTACTTGCTCGAGGACCACTAACACCAGCTTTCCTTAGACCCTTCTTCTTGATTATAAAACTAGAGCCTATGAAGGCACTGGAAACCAGTGCCAGTATAAACCCTGATAAATTGCTTGAGTACATCTACACAGATACATAAACATACATACATCCACGCACACACATACATGCACGCACATATATACAGAAGTGAAAGCAAAAGGATAAAAGGATGCCAATTCTATCAAAACAGTGACATAACCGATCTGGGTTTTGCTCTACAGGCACTGTATAGAAATTCTCCTGATGCCTGCTGCTGCTGCTGATGATGATGATGATTGTAGTTGTCCAATCCAGCATCTGCAGAGACAGTTACATGTGCTGAATGTTTTTCTACTTCTGATGTGTAGTTTCTATTTTTGAGTTAAATTTTTTTTTGCTTTTGTTTTGTCAGAAGGGAAAGATGTAAGAAAGTGTGAAAGGTGTCAGAGAGAGGCAACATAATTTTCCACCTGCCAGTCATCTTGTTGTTCAACGATACCAATGGTAGCTGTCTACATGTGTATACTTAATCTCTTTATTTTATTTACTAGAAAGAACATGTTTGTCCTCCATCTATCACATGAGCTCTAACTAGGTCTCCGAACAAGATAAATTTTCAATTGGATACCCCATGTATAAGAAAATTAGCCAATTACTTAAATTGTAGAAAAATTGCGACGAGTTTGTTCATAGTATACACTATTATTAAACCTTGCCTGGCTCTACTTCAGACTTAGTTTGATTTAGGAATAGCTTGGATCAAATTTTATAAAAAAAATAGAAGGGTTTTAACAAATAAAAAAATTAATGACTTTAAAAAAGTTATTTTTAGAAAAATGTTTTTTTGATAGTTACTTTTTTGTATTCTTCTATTTATTTTCTTTTTTAGTTGTGATGTCATTAATGTAGCCATATTATCAAGAGTACAAGGTGGCATGTATTGTGAAGGTTTAATGGATTTGAATAACATTATTATATTATTATGGTGTAAACAATAAAAAAGCATAAAATTATCTTACAAATAAAAAAAAACTTTAACAAAATAGCAAATAAAAAAATAAACATAAATGATAAAACCAAAATACATGTTATTTTAAATAAAAATAAATACATATAAGCATATTAGCATAAATCACTTCATTTAAGAAATAAATAAAATAATAATCAAACAAAAAAAAAGAAGAAATATCAATTTTAAAATGACTATCAGCATAAATTAAAATTTTAAGACTAAATTGAATAAAAATAAAACCTCAATAAAAGAGGAAATAATAAAAACTAAAAAACAAAAATAATAGTATATACAAATAAATACAATAAAACAATATTGTTGCTACATATTATTACCCCATTTTTGAAAGAAAATTTAAAAACACTATATGTTACAAAAAAAAAAAAAACTAAAAAATATGATTTTTATATTTTTGTGTCATTTTTCGCATTCTTTCCAATTCAAAATCATAAAGAAAAAAAATAAATTTTATTTTTAGTGATCTAATTGTAATTGTGGAAGAGAGATGACCAACTTGAAAATTTGAAAGCCTTTCATCAAGATACTTCCCTAGAAGGATAGAAAAAATTAAAAAAATTGAAACCACGCCATAACAGTAAAAAAATAAGGGCAAAAATGAAAAAATAAATAGATAATACTTTAATTTTGTCCTTTAATTATTTTTATTTGTTCTTCATATCAAATAATATTCTTTTATGCTAATACAATTCTGTCCATGTTAATTATTTTGTCCAAATATATAGCATTATGAAAAAAATCTCACTCTTAAAATCTGTTTTTTATTTATTTTAAAAATATTTGATTTTGCCTGCGTGCAAAGTGCAACGCAAGTAACTCGTACAAAAAGTTAAACTATGTGGAATTTTCCAATGTAGCTATAGACACAGTTCATTGTAGATTAGAACAGTATAATTACTATTATGCCCTTCATTTCACAAAATTTAGATCCTGTGTTCAGGGGTGTTAATATCCTTTTCATTTTGGTGCATATTAAAATTATCATTTTACCCCGAGTTGCAGTCCAAAAAACATTGCTTGGTCAAGGGTGTTATAGACATTTTAGGTTTTGATAAACAAAAAATGATTATTTTCCCTTCAATAAGACAAAAAAAAAAGAGTTGTCAACAGGGACATTATTGGTTTTTCCTATGTTGGTCAGCGAAACAAATATGAATTTTACCCCAGAAAAGACAAAAGCGAAGAGTTTGTTGTAGGGGTAGAAATGTATTTTCATATGGGGTATAGTCGTTATTACACAAGCTTTGGGGAGTGTTTAGGTAATTTGATATTTTTTAATTCTTTTTTTTCAAAACATTGTTGACACGTGTTCATAATGCACCGATAATTGTTTTTCGTTCACTCCTTCAGGCGGCACATGCGGTGTCTTGTAGTGGTGAAAAATGTCTTTTTGTCGTCTCAGCGAATGCGTCAACATATCATCTTCCACATGGTGGTGCGTGTGTCATTTTATAGTGGTCGAAGACATGCCGGTGGTCGGTTGATTTTTTTCACTTTTCTCTCTTGGAGCCAAATTACCTTTTTGTCCTCTTAGCTTATGGAGTTATCATTTCAGTCACATGGTCTTTTGATTATTCTTTTTCATCCTGATTGTTGTTGTTGAAGTTTTGATTGGTTTCAATTTATCCTTCAATTAAAATTGACCATATATTTGTTTTCATTTCAGTCCTTATTCTTTTAATTCTATGTTTGGTTTTAAATCCCTTAATTTTTTCGGTATAGTAGTTTTGATTTCTTTTAATTTTGTCATTTGATTGAAATTAACCATATTTTTTTCCATTTGGGGCCTTATTCTTTTATTTTATTTTATTTTATTTTATTTTAATTCGTTTAATTTTTTTGGTCCTCCGAAAATAGTCCCTATTTTTTATCCATATTTATATGTCTTAGTTTTAATTTTTAATACTTTTTCTTTTGTGGAGGTTGTGTTTTTATTCAATTTTGTCCTTTAATTTTAGTTTTTATTTATTTATTTATTTATTCTTCAACTCAAAATTTTTTGTTTAATGATAATAATATTAATTTTTGTTTGTCATTTATTTTATTTTTTGTCTGCTCTTTGTTAAAGTTTGTAGGTTTCAATGCTATTACAAGCCGTGATGACCTATCATGTCTGTTGGGTCATATAGGTTTAGTGTTACTGGTACAATACGTAAATTCATATTTTTGGCATTCACATGGATTGCAAGAACAAGCTGACACAGATTTTCAATTCTACCATTTGAATTGAATTGAATTGCAAGAACCCAGTAAGAATTGAGTTTCTCTTCGGGTAGCCATATCCATACTGGACTTTACTGATAAATGACGGTGGTGGTGGTGGTGGTGGTGGTGTGATTCTGCAAGTGGGCATAGAGTTTGATAAGATTGTCTTGCTCTTGTTTTTAGTGGTTGAGAATTGGTTGCGGCAGAAAAGAAATTCTATTTTTATTTTGCTGCTGTTTTGATTATTACCAGAAAACAGACTTTGAAAGATATTTCAAATTGTTCTACTAGTTTTAAAATATTCATTCATAATTAATTTCAGACAACAGACATTAGTAACAGGATATTCGTTGCTATTCTTTTTTTCTGGAATGGATTTTTAGTTGCTAATTGATCTGTAACAACAAATTTGCATCAGATATAGATTTTTTAAAATAGTTTTTTGTTTAGAAATAAATTTAAATAATATGTTTAATATAAATATTTAAAAAAAAATGTCCCACCTCGACATAGAATTCAAGGGACATGCATGTAAAGTTCAATGTCTTTTTCAACCGACTATCAAACTTTCAATTGACACTCAATTAACTATTAAACTTTTAATTGTCTTCAATTTGGCATTTGAAGTTATTGATTTAAGTCCCTGAAGTCTCACACCTTTTTATGATTTGATCCTTGATTTTGAATTTCTTCATTCAAGTTTCTAATTGCCTAAGAAACTTCAATATTTATGTAATTAAGTCTCAAATTTGACAAAATTAGATTTTTAAATTTGCAATCCAATCCAATCCAAGACTTCAATTCCTTCTATTAAAACCCAAATTGAATTCAAAAACCAGTTTTCCTAGCAATCAAGTCATCTATAAATTCAATTAAACCCTCAAAAGACCAAATTGAGTTAGTAAACATCCAATTTTGATTTTTTCTTCCCTAATTTGATTTTTTAAACAAACTATCAAAACTAAAAAAGAATGGACCAAACATTAAATGTAGTTGTTCAAACTTAAATTCTGGATTCCAACTATGTTGCCTACTATTTAAATCTACCTAACAACAAGAATGGAGACCACAAGCACAATACTATATGTATTTATTAGAGACACCAATAATAGTATTGGTCCCTTTTGGGCAATGGATGTATATTTTTTAAGAGGTGGTTTGGGTCATTTAATAGTTGAAATTTGGAAAATAATATTTTATAACAAGTGAAATTCTAAAAAATAATTATTTTTTTAATGTTTATTAGTTTGATAGAAATTAAATTATAAAACTATAGACATTAAAATTTTAACAAGTCTGGCCCATAACCCAAATTTCTTTTATGAATAAAAAATTAAATTATTTGGTGTGGATATAATTTAATTTATCTTGTGTGAACTCAAATTAAATTAAAAAACTCAAATCTAAATCTTTTTTACGGTCCTAACTTTAATATCCTTCGGTTAAGGGTGTCTTAAGTAATTGTCATATCATTTTTCCTAAAATATCATTTAGTTAAATGATATTTGAGGTAAATTGTACTTGATTTGTCTATAAGTAGACAACAAAGCTATTAAGTTTAAAAAGGAAGCATATAAGTTCAAAACAACAAAAGAAAATGATCAATTTTAAGTATTTAGAAATGTATTAAAATAACATTTTTTTTTAAATAATTTTTAACACATCACATCAAAATGAATTGAAAATACATAAAAAAAATTAATTTTTTAATTTTTTTATAATCGATTTTGAAACACAATGCTAAACAAGTATGAGAGTTCCTCCAATCTGAAGTACTTTCATACCTATATATATATAGGTTTATTGTATTTATAATTCTAAATATAAAAATAAAAATAATTGGTGTGGTAATTTATGCATTTTTTTTTCTTTTATGGTATTGAAATGAGAATATATGAAAAGCAGTAAAAGAAAAGAAAAGGTTATACATAATTTAGTTGGGTATGACCCAGATATTTCAATAGAAAAAACAAAATATAGCTAAAAAACAACATGATGCTTTTTGTTATTACATTAAAAACACTTTAAATAAACACTTACAAACACATACTCCTAACAAACTCTAATAAGACAAAGAAACAAAGTAACCATCTACTTGGTATCCTAGTGTTATAAATCTAAAACTTAGAGGTTTGTTTCCCTTGTGCTCTTAGGTTTAAGTCATATGGTTGCTAATATGATGATCACTGAAGATTTATAGGGTCATTAACTTCAGAACTTCTAGAACTAGTCGAAATACACACAAGCTGACCCAAAATACACGTTAATAAAAAACAAACTTGGTGTTTTATTAAGCAAGTTTACACATAGGTGTGTTCACAAGCAAATATGTTTATTTATAAAATCAAAAGTCATAGAAAAGCTTTCGAAAAGATTCCATATGATCAGCCTCCAAGCATATAGCCAACGAGAAAATCCCATCATTGGCTGGATTTAGATGTATGTATCCCTTCTCTTCGAACATCGTTGTCGGCCGCATAAGCAACGGAGCACCCCATCCAAAATCAGCTTTATAAAAAGGCAATCGCATCCAACTAACAATATTAAGATTTGGGCAAGCGCAAGTTATAGAGCCTCGAGGAATATTGTTTACGTCACCCACCTCTTCCAAGTAGTCAAGAGCAGATCTTAAATACTCGGCATCCATTTTCTTTATCTCTCGATGAATTCTTTCCACGGTGCACCTGAAAGATTCCGATAAAAGGTCACCGGATAAAGCAACCGGGGAAGCTGTAAATATGACATTACCGAAGTAGCTCGACTGAAGTGGAGGATCCAATCTGGAACGACCATCGACCGCTATGCGTAATTTGGTTTTTTGATCATTACTCTGAAAATTACGTGCCTTCGACACAGAACGCCATATGTGTGCGGTTAGGATCTCATAGGTGGTGTACTTGGTTTCTCTCCCGACGTTGCTTGCCTCTTCTTTCAATGAATTAATTTGCTCCAGTGTAATTTTAAGATTTGCCAAAGATTGGGACTTTTTGGGTTTTGGTGAGATGATCAGTATTCATAGTAGGTGGTGGATCAAATTCAACGTGATGGAAAATAGGTTTCGGTGCCACCCGACCACGGAGGATGGTTCGATCAAGCAACGGTGGAATGGTGATAGAATGGCCGCGTGCTAAAGTAGCCCACGAGTTTATGAAATGGAGAGCTCCTGTTCCATCTGCTAGAGTGTGATGCCACCCAACTCCGAGACAAACTCCACCACACTTGAACGAGGTTACCTGAAAACATTAACAATGTGCAGATTCTTCACTGAAACCCTGCTTAATTATGAGACAAGAAGGACATGTTGAAAAAAGAAAATTTCTCATGCATGCCTTCTGTAACAAACTTCACGTAATAAAATTTGTTCTTCTTTTTGTGAGAGAAAAGTTCTCTCGGGTTTTCTATTGAATTTTCTCAAATAAAGAAATAACAATATTTTTGTGTTTTTGGGGTTTAATCTGACTAAAGAAACAAATTGCGAGAATTAAAAGAAAAGCTTAAACTAAAATTGAATGAGAATTTTTCTACAGGGCGATTCGAGGTAGCCCGGGCCCTCCTTGGTCATGTGATTTGCTTCAAAGCAATTTCCCTGCGTGCCCTCGGATCCGTTCCTTCCGGCTTATTTATCGACTAGCTTCCATTGACTAGAATTGGATTTGGACTCTATTTCCTGTAATCCTGGTTCCCTTCTAAGCGTATGCGTTCCGATCTTGCCACCTAAGCACTTGTCCCGAAAAGCGACGCCGCTTCCTTCTTATTATTTTGCTCCTCGCCAGATGTCAGCCTCGGGGTGTCTTTGAATCACGGCCGCCCACGTAAGTGTACTCTTCCTTCATCTCGACCAGTACCGCTAACTCTCTCTTTTTGCTTTTTTGGCGGGGGCTTTCTCGGGGTCTTCATTCCCTCTTGATTTGCTTTGGCGAGTCTTCTAGAGAAAGCTCTTCCTTCTTCTCATCTTCTCCCTTTAGCTCGAGTGTGGGAACGTGACCATG
The DNA here is from genome assembly GCA_029228465.1 of Salix viminalis. NCBI lineage: Eukaryota > Viridiplantae > Streptophyta > Magnoliopsida > Malpighiales > Salicaceae > Salix > Salix viminalis. Next base: position 11,617,379 of record CM055444.1, on the reverse strand, counting down.
GGGAAAGCTCACTGTTGTCTTCTCCTTTGGCGAGCTGCTGTCAAGAACGTGGCATGATTTTGTGATGAGAGCCTCGGGACTGTTACAACTATCTCCCCCTTCGAAAACCTTGTCCTCAAGGTTCGGGTAAGTCATTCTAACCCATTCCTCTTCCACCCATTCTGCGTCTTCGACTGGTTGTCCCTTCCATTTTACTAATACCTCGTCTTTTTTCTTTCTTCTTCCTTCCTTTTGTCTTCTGCCCAATATTGCTTCTGGTTCGGGTTGGGTTTCTCGACGGGGCTCTAGATCGGGCAACCATGGCTCGGGCGTGGAGTTTTTTCCGATCCATTTCTTCAAGAGTGAGGCGTGGAGCGTGTTATGGATCTTTGACTCCTTCGGAAGATCTAGTCGGTAAGCTACTGCTCCCACTCTTTTTGATATTTGAAAAGGCCCGAAATACTTGTAGTTTAACTTCCCATTTTTGTGCTTTGGCATGCTGGACTGTCTGAACGGTTGGAGTTTAAGGTACACCCATTCACCTTGATTAAATTCCACGTCTATCCCGCCTTTATGCCGCTTGCTTTTTCTCGCCTTGCTTGAGTCAGCTGTCAAGTGTTCTTTTATCTTTGTAATCTGTTTGCGTTCTTTGTGATAACTCGCTCCTCTGTCGCTTGATTGTTTGTGGAACCCTGGAACATAATTTGTGATGCTAGGGGTGGGTAGCCATAGGTGGCTTCAAACGGGGTAGTTTGAATGGAAGTGTGATAGCTAGTATTGTAGCGATGACTCGACCATAGTTAACCGACTTGACCAAGCTTTCGGGTTGTCCCCACGTAACACCTTAGGTAGCCCTCTAGGGTTTTATTGGTTGCTTCGGTTTGTCCATCCGTTTGAGGGGTGGTAAGCGCGTGGGACGATAGTAATTTCACCCCTTGGATTTGAAATAGTTCCCCCAAAACTTGCTGCGGTGAATGTAGGGTCCCTGTCTGATATGATGGTCTCGGGTAATCCATGTAGTCTCATGATATTTTGGGAAAAAAGGTTTGCTATTTTAGTAGCACTATAAGGGTGAGATAATGGAATAAAATGAGCATATTTAGTGAACCTGTCGACGACCACCATGATTACTGTATACTGGTTGGACTTGGGCAATCCTTCGATGAAGTCCATCGATATAGAGGACCATGGCCTGGTGGGTATAGGTAGTGGCTGTAGGAGCCCCGCGGCCTTAGTGTTAAGCCCTTTTGCCCTTTGGCAGATTTCGCATTGTTTGATGTAGTCCCGGACTTCGACCTTCATTCCTTTCCGGAAAAAAATCCCTCCTTGCTCTCTTTTAGGGTCCTTTCCATTCCGAGTATGTCACGAGGTGGGGTTGTCATGGATGTAGCCCGAATGAGTGCTGCTTTTGATCGTGGCTTTGTCGACATAAATCCTCTTCTTATAATAAAGTATTCCCCCTAACTTGGAACTTTAGGGACTCTATTGTTTCTTGATTTATTTTATGCAAGATATCACTGTATCTCGGGATCATCATTGTAACTCTCTTTTTAGTTGCTCGTCACGTGGCATGTTGGTGAAGAGATGGCCCTACGATGTGCCTCCTTCCCTGGCGTGTCTTCTAGTCTAGAGAGTCGTCGACGAACTAGGTTTTCTTTTTCCTCGCTCGAAACTCCATCTGTAAAATCATACCGATTAGCTTAGATAGCCATTTTTTGTTGAGTGGGTGTCCCTACCCTCTGTTCTAGCGGATATTTGAGGCTCTGCTGATCTGTCTTCACTTTGAATGTTTGTCGATAGATATGGCCTCCATTTACGGATGGTGTGATTAATGCTAAAATTCCTTTTCATAGGTAGATAATAGCAATTCTCTCCCTTTTAGGCTTTTGCTGAAATATGAAATGGGCACTGCCTCCTTGCATCAGATGCTATTGCTCAGAGCCCGGTGCACGAAGCATCACACTCTACTATAAAGCCTTGGTTAAAATCGGGTAGTGCTAGATTTGGAGGGTTGATCAGACTTCCTTCAATTGTGTGAATGCATGGTCTGCCTCTTGATCCCATTTGAAGGCCCCCTTTTTGAGTAGTCTGGTCAGTGGGCCTGCGATCACCCCATACCCCTTAATGAATCTGCGATAGTAGCCCGTGAGGCCCAAGAAACCCCTTAGGGCCTTGAGTGTATTGGGCTTTGGCCACTTGATCATTGACTCTATTTTGCTAGGATCAGCTTGTACTCCCTGCCCTGTGACAATGTGCCCCAAATATTCTATTTGATTGCTTGCGAACTTGCATTTAGAATGTTTTGCAAACAACTGGTGCTGGATTAGTGTTTCAAACACTTTCCTTAGGTGCTCCTCATGCTCCTTCAAACCGGGGCTGTAGACTAGGATATCATCAAAGAATACTAGCACAAACCGCCTGAGGTATGGTCTAAACACATCATTCATTAGACTTTGAAAAGTTGAGGGGGCATTGGTGAGGCCAAATGGCATTACCAGAAATTCGTAGTGCCCTTCATGAGTTCTGAATGCTGTTTTGTGTATGTCTTCCTCCCTCATCCTGATTTGGTGAAATCCAGACCTTAGGTCCAGCTTAGAAAAGATTTGAGAACCATGTAACTCATCTAGTAGCTCTTCAACCACCGGTATTGGGAATTTGTCCTTCACAGTCTCCTTGTTGAGTGCGCGGTAGTCTACGCACATCCTCCAGGATCCGTCCGTCTTCCTCACTAGTAGCACAGGAGAGGAAAAAGGACTCTGGCTGGGCCTTATGGTGCCCATTGCCAACATCTCCTTGATTAGTTTTTCTATTTCTGATTTTTGGTAGTAGGGATACCGGTAGGGGCGGACACTTATGGTCGAGGTCCCTTCCTTCAATACTATTGGAGTGGTCATGAGGGTCTGTTTGGTGGAAGTTCCTTGGGTTCTTGGAAAACCTCCCAAACTCTAGCAAAGCTTCTCAATCAGCCTTGGGATGTTTTTTTCCTGGATTGGGCCCATTTCCCCAAATTTGTAGTATTAGGCCCTCTTTGCTGCTCTCTTTAACTCCTCATAGAAAGGTTGGACTCATCTGTCCCACTTCGAGTCTTCTACTCCCATTCCCGAATCATTACAGGTTTTCCCTCTTTCCAAAATTCCATTTTTAGTGCCTAGAAGTCCCCACGAGAATGGGGGCCCGAGCTTTTGAGCCATTGGATCCCCTAACACAATGTCACACCCTCCTAGTCTGTATGATGTATGCCCGAGTGAGGAACCGGCCCCCCTGAATTAATAGAGTAATCTCGGTACAACTCCCTTCGGTCCATAGTGCGGACCCATCGAGCAATGTTCACCCCAATGGGCGGTGTTTGGTGACCTTCGACCCGGTCTTTTTGGCTACTCTGGGATGTATGAAATTATGCGTACTACCTGTGTCGATTAGGGCCACAAAGATATGACCGCACATTTTAATCTCTACTCTCATGGTCTTCGGGTCAGGACTCCCGATAATGGCGTGAAGTGAGATGCCTATCCCCTCACTGCCATCTTCCACGGAATCCCTCAGGTCAATCAGATCCTCCGTTGGTAGACCCTTCTCTTCTATCTCCTCCTCTATTTCCTCAATTAGAAATAGTTTTGGGCCCCCACATTTATGGCCGGGCCCCCACTTGCTATCACACTTGAAGCAAAGCCCTTTGTCCCTTTTCTCTTTGATCCGGCAGGGAGTTAACCTCGCATTAGAAACGAGCTTCTCTATTCGGGGCTGGAATGTTGTTGGGCTTCGGGTCTGAAATCCAACAGTGTTGGGCTTCCATGATTTCTTCATAATCATCAGATTTTCCTCCTGCATTCTAGCTAGCCCATACGCTGACACCAAATTTTGAGGGTTTAGCATCCTAACACCCATCTTTATCTCCTCTTTAAGTCCCCCTAGAAAACAGCTGAGCCTATGAGAGTCGGACAATCCTCTGACTCGGTTGGATAGCATCTCAAACTGTGTTTTGTATATTTCGACCCAGTGGTCGATCTGTTTGATACTTATGAGGGGCTTCCATTGGGTCATCATACGATGATGCCCCAAAAGCGAACTTGAAGGGCCCTAACAAAGGCCTCCCGACTGGGTGAGGATTCTGTCTCCTCTAACTCTTGGTACCATGTAATTGCCTTCCCTTCCATGTGAAAAGCGGCTATGAACAGCTCTGTGTTGAGTCGGGTGTTATGAAAATTAAAGAATTGGTTCAGCCTTATATACCCACCCGATGGGATCATCCCCATTGAGCAGGGAAATTCCGGGACGATATAGATTTGAGTTGAACTTGTTGATTTTGCTGCTGCACTCCGTCTTGTAGCATTACCTCCTGTCTTTGAAGTCCATTGACCGATCTGGTTGGAGAGTTAGGAGGGGAGCCCATGGGCCTTTTTCCTTGGGCTTTAGTCAACTGGTCTAGCCTTGTGGAAACGGTCCGCAATTGCTGCACTATATCCTCTAGTATCTGCTGTTGAGTTTGTTGATTTTGTTGTTGGGCTTCCTGCTGTTGTTTCAATCCTGTTACTGTCTCTATCAACTGGGACACTCGGGTTCCGTCGGCCATCTCGAGGATCGAATGGCTCTGATACCACTTGTAACAAACTTCACGTAATAAAATTTGTTCTTCTTTTTGTGAGAGAAAAGTTCTCTCGGGTTTTCTATTGAATTTTCTCAAATAAAGAAATAACAATATTTTTGTGTTTTTGGGGTTTAATCTGACTAAAGAAACAAATTGCGAGAATTAAAAGAAAAGCTTAAACTAAAATTGAATGAGAATTTTCTGGCCAGATTCGAGGTAGCCCGGGCCTCCTTGGTCATGTGATTTGCTTCAAAGCAATTTCCCTCGTGCCCTCGGATCTGTTCCTTCCAAACTTATTTATCGATGCTTCCATTGACTAGAATTGATTTGGACTCTATTTCCTGTAATCCCTGGTTCCCTTCTAACTGCATGGCGTTACGATCTTGCCACCTAAGCACTTGTCCCGAAAACGCGCCGCTTCCTTCTTATTATTTTGCTCACGCGGATGTCAGCCTCGGGGTGTCTTTGAATCACGCGGCCGTCCCACGTAAGTGTACTCTTCCTTCATCTCGACCATTACCACGCTAACTCTCTCTTTTGCTTTTGGCAGGGGGGCTTTCTCGGGGTCTTCATTCCCTCTTGATTTGCGCCTGGCGAGTCTTCTAGAGAAAGCTCTTCCTTCTTCTCATCTTCTCCCTTTAGCTCGAGTGTGGGCTGTGACCATGGGGAAAGCTCACTGTTGTCTTCTCCTTTGGCGAGCTGCTGTCGAAGAACGTGGCATGATTTTGTGATGAGAGCTTCGGGACTGTTACACCTTCTCAATCACATATCATAAACTAGCTAGCCAAGTTTGCTATGGTTATTAGTTATAAGTAATAGATATACCTGAAGAAGAAGAAGTGGGTTACGAGATATGTCTTGTAAATTAGTGTCAACTGTTGGAATGAGTTGCCGAAGTTTCATGCTAGGCATGAACTCACCGAGCTCTTCAGTAGTGGAATCTGTGTCGGCCACTACGAGCAACACTCCCTCCCCGTTACAGTTGATTTCAATTCTACCATTTTCATCCCTTGCCAGCCTTCCAGCCACGGGATAAAATGGCACAAGAACCTTTCTCAGGGCTTCCTTAATTACTTCAGCTTCGAAAAAATCGGAGGAGCCATTCGGCTTGTAGAGGTACACTGTAGGGAGGTAGTATCTCGGATGCAGCAAGTCCATATTAGAGACCCAAAGCCGTTGTTGAGGGATATCTTGACTGGGGCGGACAATGATCGACTCTTTTGTGTTGATCTTCATCGTATCACCACCACCTGCAAACGCAATGTTTAATGTTTTTTTTCTGGTTAAATGCTCTCAGTTGTAGGCGTGCAAGTAGAAAATTCAAGCAGAAATTAACCTGGAGAAATGGAAGGAAATTGTGCGTCCATATTCGGAGTTCTTGTGCATAAAAGGACTGCGTTTATGTCTATTTATAGAATGAAATGATCAGGGAACAATAATTGATTTGATGGATAGCTATGTACTAATTAAGAGAGGGACAACATCGATCCGTTGAAGATACGGAACCAGAAGACCGTCTGGATATGGCGTCGTGGCTAGTTTGTTATCCATAGAATAATTAATTAACAAATCAATAAGGTCACAATCTTCAAGACTGCATTGATTCTGTGTTTGTGTTAATTATTTTTTAAAAAAAAAATTGTTCAAAATTATATTTATATATTATCTTTTATTTTTAAAAAACTATTCTTTGATATTATTATATTAAAATAATTGAAAATTATATAAAATAATTAATTCTAAACAAAAAAGCTCAATTTTTTTTAAGAAATACTATCTTTGTTTACCATACATCCATGGTGGTTATGAAACGTGGTTTAAATTGGATGAGGTTTTTATATTTTGATCTTTTGCACTATTTTGTTATTAAATTTGATGAAATTCCATTTCTTTTATGTATTTTTTATAAGTCCTGGTTAAATGAGTAAACCCCAATTATTCTAGATTTTTATAAGGTGAACACATCCTGATCCGAACTCGAGACTTGTCAAAGCAAATCTCAAGTTCTTTACTACCACAATCATGCTCTGAGGACATTTTTTTTGCACTATGATTTGCTTTGTTCCGAGTTTGTTTTTTCATGGGAATGACTTTTTTGCTTCTACTGAGTGAATTTACTGCTAGCTGATCGCATTGGGCTTTTGATCTATGTAGAAAATTGATTGATTTTATACGTGTTGTATTTTTTTATTTTAATATTTAATTAGTAAAATTATAATTGATAAAATCTGTTAAAAACGTTTTTTTTTCCACCAAAAAGTGATTGAATGTTGCTATTGCAAATTTTTTTTGATAAAATTTGTTAGAAAATTTTGTTAAGAAGATGAAATGATTTATTAGAAATTTGTTGTCACGGATATCCTAGTTAAAAAAAACACAAAAAAGAAACCCAGTGAAAAAAAAAGGCTGACTTGGACGCCCCGATTATAAAAAAATAAAAAAATGTGAAAAAAGGTCTCCGTTTATTAAAGAACAGAAAAAGGAAGTCAATCATAAAAAAAATTGCAAGGGGAAAGCACCTTTTTAAACAATAATGACAAAAAAAAATTGTGGTGCGCGTAAACTAACACGGACACCCCGGTCATGGAAAAAACAATGTGTAAATGGGAAAACAAACAGGGAAGAAAAATGTTTAAGAAAAAAAGTGGATCTTGAGATTAGTTGCGGTATGCATAAGTTTCCACGGATACCTCATACCTCGGTTAAAAAAACAAATAAAAAGCCCGGTTAAAAGAAAAAAACATAAAACACCTTTTCAAACAGTAAAAATTACTGTTAAAAAACAAAAAAGGAAGCCTGGTTATAAAAAAAAGTGCAAGGGGAAAGTATCTTTTTAAACAGTAACGAGAAGAAAATCATGATGTGCGTAAACTAACCCGGGCACCTCGGTCAAGAAAAAAATATATAAATGAAAAAAAAACAAGGAAAAAAATGGATTTGAAGACTAGTCATAGTGCGCGTAAGCTGACACGGATACCCTGTTTAAAAAAACAAAAGAGAAGTCTGAAAAAAAAAATGAAAAAACAAAAGAGAAGTCTGAAATCACTGTTCATTACTGTTTTAAAAATATTTGTAGCTGGAGAGATTTAAACTCTCACTCCCGTGATTTGGCGCCCACACTTAACGACTCAGCCAAAAACAGTAATGAACAATGAAATCACTTTTCATTACTATTTTAAAAATATTTGTAGCTGGAGAGATTTGAACTCTCACTCCCGTGATTTGGTGCCCACACTTAACGACTTAGCCAAATGATTTTGTTGTTCATCCTAGCATTCAAATAATACTTATCTTAGTATATAGTGTTTACTATTCCAATCTATAGTGTATATGAATCTGGGTTAACAGTGCAATGAACAGTGATAAATACCCATTCTGTTTTAGCTTATAGCTAGCGAACTTGCCTGCGCATTGCGCTGGGCTTCTATCTATGTGGAAAACTAATTGATTTTATGCGTGTTATATTTTGTTATTTATTTCATATTAGCGCCTTTGATTTTATGCCTGTTATATTTTGTTATTTATTTCATATTAGTGCCTTAAAATATATATTCAGCACTTTTTGGAATTACAATCTCCTTTAGGTATTCTATAAAATAATAATAGTCATGGTGTGTGTAAGCTGATCCAAACACCCTCATTATATAAAAAAAATTGTATAAGGGGGGGAAAACAGAAAAAATGTTAAAAAAAAAGTTAGCCTAGGGATTATTCGTGGTGCACCAAATTGGCCCGGAACAAAAAAAAAATACTAGGGAAGAAAAAATCATGGTGCGCGTAAACTGACCCGGACACCTCGGTTATAAGAAAAAGAAAAAAAATGTATAAGTGGAAAAAAAACAAGTAAAAAAATGTCAAAAAAGTGGATTTGGAGATTAGTCGTGGTGCGTGTAACTTAGCTCGTACACCTCAGTTATTAAAAAAAATTTGTTAAAAAACAACAACAATCAGTTATTGAAAAAAGAAACCTTTTTTTTTAAAACCCGGTTTTTAGAAAAGAAGAAAAAAAAAACCATTTTTTTTTAAAAACCCTGTATTTAGAAAAAAAAAAACAACAACAAAATCAGTTTTGTTGGCTGAGTGGTTCGAACTCCTGAGCGCAACATTTTTCAACGCACAAAGAACCTCTCAGCCACAACCATTCATTTGACATTTCTACTCTACAGATCCAAAAAAAAACAGACCTGTATAAAAAAAAGACCACCAAGCTCATGTAGGCGCGAAGCAGTGGATCAAATGTCCAGTACACAGTGTTTTGTGTGTGTGTGAACAATGTTCTACAGTAAAAGGGCGAGCTCTTTTAGCTTATACTGTAATTCTTGCAGTATAGGTTTTAAATATTGTAGATATTATTTATAATTATTTTCATATTGTCATTTTTTCTCAGTTTTTCCAATTATATGTTGTAAAATAATAGATTTTCATGAAAGATTATCTTTAATAGTAGATGTTCATTTGATATTTAGTTTGATTATAGTATTGTGTTTGGTTTGTAGAATTAAAATAAACAAATAAAAAAACAAATAATAAGTTTCTGTTTAGATTTTATTGAATCAATTTAGATTTTTTAGTCATTATGGTTCATAAATGATTCTAATTTAATAATAATAATAATAATAATAATAATAATAATAATAATAATAATAATAATACTCATTATCCCCACTATCTAGCTCATGATGTTATTTCTTTTTATGATGTTAATAATAATAATAAAAAAAAACAAATTCATGATGTTATTTCTTTTTATATATTCGATGTTAGTTACATAAGATAATTACTAATATATTAATATAATATCTCTATTTGTCAAAGAAAAGATAAAATGTCGCCAACAACATTTGCCATTTCATTTTTTAACATCATACAAGAAAATTTGTAACAAAGAGAAGAAGAAAAATAACAAGCAGATGCTAAAAATCAAACACAAATACTTGATAGTTCTCTCCAAGAAATTCAAGCTCATGAAAAAAATGATGAAAGTCAAATTTATCAGATCAAATAAAGAAAACAAAAGAACAAAGTTTTTTTTCCGTCAAATTAAGTCAAGATATTACACGATTAAATCTAGTTTTTGAGCCCGTGTAAATATATTCTCATCCAAAACAAGAACAAGATATCGGTTTGACTGTTAATCAAAGAACACAAAAACCATTTCAAGAGAGTTTTTACTTTTCTTGTAATTAACTTTATTATTCTAATTTTAACACCATATTTTCTAGTGCATTTACTTGATTCACTAGATTTTGGTGTATACGGTAACACTTTCTAATGTTTGACTATGTTGTGAAAAATAAATTACAAAATAATTTGAATTTTATAACTTGTTTATGTTTATTAAAAAAACGAGGACAAAGTTTTATTGATAAAAAAAAATTGTAGAAGGATGAAATTTAACAAAAATCTAATTTTATATTTTTTTCAAATAAAATAAATAAAAATCTAAATAAATGTAGACCAAGTCTGACAAATACAAAAATTAAAAGATGATGATATTAAAAAGATACAATTTCATAAATTTTTTAAATAAAATAAATAGCAATTGAAAAGATCAACTATAATAGATACAAAAAAAAAACTCAATTAAAACAAGATAAAAAAAAGTAAATAAATTCTGAAGAATAAAATTAAAAAAAAATCAAAATAAAATTTATAACAATTAAGAGATAATCCTCAGAAAGGGGACACCAAGTCGGTGGATTTTAATTATTGGTGCAATCATGTTCGAGAATATAAACCATACTATCAAACAAGCATGAAAGCACTTATGAAATTGTGCGTCCATGTTCGAGAGTCAGTGCTCATGCATGAAAGCACTGCATTTTCTGTGATGAGGGACCTATTATAAATTTCAGTGGGAGGCAAAGCACGTACGAAATAATTAGAGAGAAGGAAAGCATCCGAGGAAATGAGAAGGTGTTTTGAATTGTGTTTCAAAATCAATTTTAAAAGGATTTATTTTTTTGTTATTTTAAATCAATTTTATTAATTGTTAGAAAATATTCTGATATACCGATATTAAAAATAATTTTTAAAAAATAAAAATTATATTTTGATATATTTTCGAACGAAAAATATTTTTAAAAACAATATAAACTATACTATCAAACAAGCTCGAAGAACATTTGGATATTCATTTCGTGCCATTGAGTCATTTTTAAAAATAATATTTATTTATTTTTGAAAAAAATAATATCAAAACATCTAAATAATCTAAGAATATAAAAAAAATTAATTTAAAATAATAAAATATTATTTTTTTCAAAAATATTTTTTTTTTATCCCAGACAGCCCATGACGCTAGTTGTTCTCCATGAAATAGTTGACTAACAAAACAACGAGGACACAAATTTTCAAGACTGCATTGATTTTGTATGGTGGTTGTGAAACATATATGGCTTAACTTGGATGAGGTATTTTTTTATTTTATTTTTTGCACTCTGATTTTCTCTCTGTGCTGAGCTGTTTTTCCTGGGAATGGCTATTTGCTTCTATTCTTGCATTAAATATTATTTATCACTTGTTTCATAATAATAATAATAATAATAATAATAATAATAATAATAATAATAATAATTCCAGAGTTCTTTAACATGATACAAGAAATTGTATAACAAAGTTCTTTTCTTTATTAAATCAAGTCAAGATATCGCAGAAATTAGTTTTCAAGTCCGTGTAAATATTTCTTCATTCAAAACAAGAGCAGGATATCAATTTGACTATTAATCACGGAAAGAACACTTCAAGAGAGTTTTTATTTTTCTTGTAATCAAATTGATTACTTTAATTTTGACACTATATTTTTCTAGTGCATTTATTTGATACAAGAGAATTTTATGTATACAAAAACACTTTTCAATGTTTGACTATATTGTGAAAAATAAGATAAAAATTAATTTTTTAATGTTTTGATTTTTTTATGTTTATTAATAAAATGAGGACAAAGTTTTATTATTAAAAAAAAACGTTGTATGAGATTAAAAACAAAACTAATTTCATATTTTTCTTCAAATAAAATAAATGAAAAAAAAATTGACAAATTAAAAAATTGAAAGATGTTCCATGAGTTATTTTAAATAAAATAAATAAAAATGAAAAAGGGATAAAATATAATAGATAAAAAAAGTTAATTAAAAGAAATTAAGAAAAGAAAAAAGAAAAACAACTAAATTTAATTTAAAAATCAAATCAAATTAAATTCTAAAATATAAAATTAAAAAAAAATCAAAATAAAATTTATGACAATTAAGAGATAAGCCGTAAACTAACACTTATGGTAAGAAGTTTGATTTGGAATTGTTTTTAAATATCCTCCCATTTATGCTCCTGGATTTTGAGAAAACTATTTTTTGAGAAAGGGGACCCAATAGCCTTTTTTGTCTCTAATAATTGTAGAGAGAGCTATACAGTCTGACACCAAGGGGGTGGATTTTAATTATTGGTTCTTGGAAAGAGGTGCAATCGACTATTTTACCATATTATCACCTTTTGTTTTTAATATTAGTGAAATAATATAATTTAAGAAAAAATAATAAAATAACTTAATCTTAAGTATATCACAAGTAAGAAATGCGAGATTTATAGTTTGTTAATATTTAAAATTGCAAGATATAAAAAATAGTTATAAAATTGGTAGCTATATTATGAGATCTGAGAAGAAAGATAAAAAAAATTGAAAATAAATATTTTTTTATTATAATATCACTAATATCATTTAAAAAAATCTTGATGAGATGAACTTCATGTCACTAAGATAAGTCATCAAAGTAACACGAGTGAGTCACACCCGTTATCAAAGACAAATGAGTCGTTGTTTTCTTTAACGGCACCAAAGATTATTATTGATGAATTTTATTGCTTTCATTAATTTGCCTCCTTGAGATTCTTATATGATATTGGTGGTAGTGTATATTTGGAGTCTTAGGGTGTGTCATAACCCAATTCTGGGTCATTCCCCAAAACTTCCCGAAAACAACAAAAAAATAAAATAAAAGGGGGCTGCTGTAGGTAGGAAAATCAAGGTGAAATTTTGGTTATTTTTGAGAGCTCGATCGTATCTTTTTTATACCCGAAAATGAAGGAAATCACATATTCAAGGCTAAAGTAATTTATTATCGGATAAATCTGCGTAAAAATTAAGTCGAAAGATATAATTATATTTTTATGGGATAGTTTGATTCAATCGTTGGGCAATTTAAAAGTGTAATTATCTTTGAGAATTAATTTAGTGTCCAATCGAAAGATTTAATTAAGTGCAAGGACTTGATTATATTTTAAATTGTCCAAATTAATTTTATTACGGGCTTAATCGATGAGAAATCAAGTTCTTGAATTTAATTCGGGTTCAATTGATGAGATTGGAATTTTCGGAGATCGATTTGAATTTTTTTCAAGCCAATTATGCAAAATTGGGGGCCAAATTGAATAAATTGAGAGTTTAATGGTCGATTGGGCGTTAAATCGCGCAAATTAGAAACCAATGACCAGAATAAAAAAGGCACGCAAAGCTAAGGTTACTCTCCAAATTTTAACGGGGATGCAATTGTACAAAAAATGAAAGTTTAAATCCAATTGGGGATGCAATTAGAGTAATTGTTAGTCGAGAGACCAAATTGTAGTTTTATCTTCCCATAATTTACAAGCTTGCAAGTGTGCCTGCACTTTTCAGTCACCTGAACAGTGTCAGTCACGTCATTACAGCTACTTGGCACTACAGAGGGAGCAACACTTCGCTGAACGCCATGGGCAGCCGAAGGGTTGCCATCCTCTGCTATAAATAGGGAACGGGGAGGAGAACGTAAAAAGGGGGGGAGTGAAAAAGGAAGAGAAAAAAGAAGACAGAGGAGGAAAAAAGAGAAAAAATAACAGAGGAGAGGATGATCGAGAAGAGAAAATCTTGAAAAGAGCTGAGAACAGGGAGGAGGAAAAGTCACGTTTGCAGTGAGGGAAGATTAAAAAAAAACATAAGGGAATTTACATGAAAAAAGAAGACAAAATAAGTAGAGAATAAGTAGAGGATTGCAGAGGCAAATTTGCATAATCTCCTTCCCCACGTTGCAGCTACTCTCACCCCCTCAAGTCTACTCTCTCTCTCACTAAAACCATACACTCTGACGTCACTCTCTCTCTTCCAGCAGCCACCAACTCCGGCCACCTTCCACCATCCAGTCGTCACCAGCCTCTCCAGCAACTAAATCACCTTCTCAGGCGAAGGAGGCAGCAACAACAATCGTTGACAGCAACGAAGCCCGTTAGCTTCCAAAGCTCCATCCGCCCCCCACAGGCGAAGGAAGAACCACCTCGACCTCCTCTACCCAAAAGTATTAACAGGTATGTCATTCATCACACTCGAAAATCTTCCATTTCTACTGTAGATTGTCCTCTTGCATGCGAGGAGTGAATTAATTCACTCCCCGCTGGGCAGGTCGGGCCGGACTTTGTGCCCGGCCGGACCCCTGATTAAGACAGGCTTTCAGCCCGTCTGGGCTAGAAGCCCAGCCCAGATGGAGTGTGGGCTGCCAGCCATGTGGGCTAGCAGCCCAGTCTGAGACAAGATGGGCTGGGTTGCCAGCCCATCTAAATTTGCAAAAAAGAAATAAAAAATATACAAATATACAAATTTGCAAATAAAAAAAATATTTTTTAGGAAATTATAAAAAGACAAAATTGTGTTGTTTTCTTGCATACAACCAATACACTAGCATATTTTAAAATTTCTTTTTTCTTTCAAAAAATATATACTATCTTGGAGTTTGAAGAGAAAATGTGTTTTAGCATGGATTTCGCAAAGAAAAATGATTTCTCGCATTTTGAGATTTATTTATATATTAACCCCTTAGGATTTTTTTATCCAAACACCGACAGTGAATAATAGTAAATTATCATCGCCGAATATTTTGGATATTAACCCCTTAGAATTTATTTATCCAAACACCGACAATGAATAACAACAAATTATCCCCGCCGAATATTTTGGATATTAACCCCTTAGGATGTTTGTAAAAATCCAAAGGGTAATATTTCAAAAATATCAAAATCTTATTTTTGGGAATTTATTATTCACTGTTGGTGTTTGGATAAATATATCCTAAAAGGTTAGTATCCAAAATATTTGGTGGGGATAATGTGCTATTATTCACTGTTGGTGTTTGGATAAATAAATCCTAAGGGGTTACTATCCAAAATATTCGGCGGGATAATTTGCTCTTATTCACTGTCGGTGTTTGGATGAATAAATCCTAAGAGGTTAGTATCCAAAATATTTGGCGGGGATAATTTGTTATTATTCACTATCAGTGTTTGGATAAATAAATCCTAAGGGGTTAGTATCCAAAATATTTGGCGGGGATAATTTGCTATTATTCACTGTCGGTGTTTGGATGAATAAATCCTAAGGGGTCAATATCTAAAATATTCAGCGGGGGTGTAATACACAATCATCATTTAACCAACATATTCTTTAAAAGATCAAAACCATAGGAAATTATAAGTCAACCAAAACGTCAAGCAGCTTACGTTAGGTAGGGCGTATTAGGGGTGCTAAAACCTTTCCTTTACGCAACCAGTCCCTTACCTTAGAATCTCTTAAAGACTAGTTTTAGATTTTCTAGTAACCATAATACTAGGTGGCGACTCCCTTTTCCATAAAAATAAGGATACGACCCTCACATGAATACCCCCGCTCACGGGGGAGGGTCGCCACGACACCGCGCTCTCGCCATGGGGTGCGACAGGGTGCATCCAGGATCTATTTGTTTTTATTTCTTTGTCTATCTCGTATCTCTTCAGTCTCCTAATATGTAATCATTTCATAATTCTTTTAGATGATGTTATTTTAAATAATTGCAAGCTATAAATATATTGTTTTTTCATTGTAATATATATATAAGTCGTGTGTGTCTCATCCATTGTTTTCAAACTTTGTTATTTTATCAATATTAAAAAAATGCTATGTTTTTTTGGAAAAAAACAATTTATGGAATTATGAATTTTAGCACAAGGGTGTCAGAGATATATTTTTTTTATTAACATGGATGTCCGAGCCAACTTATGCGCATCTTGACTAATCTCAAATGCCCTGAAGTTAACAACCATGTAAGCCGTCAATGACCATCATATTAACAATCATAAGACTCAAACCTGAAACCACATGAGAGAAAATATTTTAATCCCAAGTTTTTATCAATGACCACCTGTTAGATGATTAATTTATTTGTTCTTATTAGTAGACAATTCTGGGTAAGAAATTTGAACACATTTGTTGTAATTTTTTCATGTATTAACCCGCATCACAATACATACATCAATTCATATCATCTGCCCATAAGAATATATAATTCGATCTCAAAGGCATACCTTAATCATTAGGGATCAATGCCATTAACATAAATACAAAATCATACCGTTATTACCAAAAAAACATATTATCAAAATTGCAAATAAAATGAAAGAAATTGACATTGATCCAATCCAATCCAATCCAAGCAAAAACTAGATAAAACAACTTAAAATCTTATAAGTATTCAATTAGATCCAAAATTCCAATCATTATTAAATCATGATCTAATAAGTGAGGCTAATTATATATTGTGATAAATTATAACGTCTCAAAATATATATAAAAAATGAAGTAACTTTTTTGTATAGATATAATATTAATTTAATCTTAGTGTTCTAAAATACTTTTAATATAATAATATAAAGAAAAAAATTGAAAACTAATTTTTAATAAATTTTAACAGTTGCATTTTTGTTATATGTCAAATAAATTATTTGTCACATAGTTGAAACATGCCCAACAAACAATTAGTATGTTGCAAATAACAAATAATTCATTTTTAGTCATTTTGATCAATTACAGTTTCGCTATCTACCACTTAAATTATTACCCAAGAAGATAAACAAAATCATCAGTCAAATTATCTGTGCTTTATTAATTAAGTTTACACACAAGGTTGTTCATAAGCAAATATGTTTATTTATAAAATCAAAAGTCGTAGAAAAGCTTTCGAGAGGATTCCAAAAAGTTTAAAAGAGAGAAACATCTTCTGAGTGAAACACATGATTTTCAGAGGTTAAGAAAATTCATAATACCCTTTTTATGTTTTTTTTACACAGCTAGACCACACTGATCACGGATGGTAATTATTTCTTGTTCCATAGAGGTCCGCATTTATTTATTCAGATACGATCTTGGAGGTATGGGAGTTCCTCCAATCCGAAGTGCTTTCATATATATATATATATATATATAGTTTATTGTATTTATAATTAAAAATATATAAATAAAAATAATTGGTGTGGTATTTTGTGCATTTGTTTTTCTATTATGGTATTGAAATGAGAATATATGAAAGGCAATAAGAGAAAAGAAAAGGTTATACATAATTTAGTTGGGTATGACCTGTACATTTCAATAAAAAACAAAAAACACCTAAATAAACAACATGATGTTTTTGTTATTACATTAAAAACACTTTAAATAAATACTTACAAACACATACTCATATCAAACTCTAATAAGACAATGAAATTAAGTATCCATCTACTAGGTATCCTAGTGATATAAATCTAAGACTTAGAGGTTTGTTTCTCTTGTGTTCTTAGGTTTAAGTCATATAGTTACTAATATGATGGTCACTGACAATTTATATGGTCATTAACTTCAAAACTTATAGAACTAGTTGAAATACATGTTAATAAAAAAACAAACTTGGTGTTTTATTAAGCAAGTTTACACACAGGTGTGTTCACAAGCAAATATGTTTATTTATAAAATCAAAAGTCGTAGAAAAGCTTCCGAAAAGATTCCATATGATCAGTCTCCAAGCATATAGCCAACGAGAAACTCCCATCGTTGGCTGGATTTGGATGTATGTATCCCCTACCTTCCAACATCGTTGCCGGCCGCATAAGCAATGGAGCACCCCATCCAAAATCAGCTTTATAAATAGGCAATCGCATCCAACTAACAATACTAAGATTTGGGCAAGCAGAAATTATAGAGCCTCGAGGAATACTGCTTAGGTCACCAAGCTCTTCCAAGTAGTCAAGAGCAGATATTAAATATTCGTCATTCATTTTCTTTATCTCTCGATGAATTCTTTCCACGGTGCACCTAAATGATTCCGATAAAAGGTCACAGGATAAAGCAACCGGAGACGCTTCAAATATGACGTTACCGAAGTAGGTAGACTGAAGTGGAGGATTCAATCTGGAACGACCATCGACCGGTACGCGTAATTTGGTTTTTTGATCATTATTCTGAAAATTACGTGCCTTCGACACAGAACGCCATATGTGTGCGGTTAGGATCTCATAGGTGGTGTACTTGGTTTCGCTGCCGACGTCGCTTGCCTTTGCTTTTAAGGAATTAATTTGCTCCAGTGTAATTTTAAGATTTGTCAAAGATTGGGGTTTTGGGTTTTTGGTAAGATCAGTATTGATTGTAGGTGGTGGATCATATTCAACGTGATGGAAAATAGATTTCTGCGCCACCCGACCACGGAGGATTGTTCGATCAAGCAACGGTGGAATGGTGATAGGAAGGCCGCGTGCTAAAGTAGCCCAGGAGTTTATAAAATGGAGAGCTCCTGTTCCATCTGCTAGAGTGTGATGCCACCCAACTCCGAGACAAACTCCACCACACTTGAACGAGGTTACCTGAAAACATTAACCATGTTCAGATTCTTCACTGAAACCCTGCTTAATTATGAGACAAGAAGGACATGTTGAAACAAGAAAATTTCTGATGCATGCCTTCTCAATCACATATCATAAACTAGCTAGCCAAGTTTGCTATGGTTATTTTAAGTTATAAGTAATAGATATACCTGAAGAAGAAGAAGTGGGTTACGAGATATGTCTTCTAAATTAGTGTCAACAGTCGGAATGAGTTGTCGAAATTTCATGCTAGTCATGAACTCACCGAGTTCTTCAGTAGTGGACTCCGTGTCTGCCACTACGAACAGCACTCCCTCCCCATTACAGTTGATTTCAATTCTACCATTTTCATCCCTTGCCAGCCTTCCAGCCACGGGATAAAATGGCACAAGAACCTTTCTCAGGGCTTCCTTAATTACTTCAGCTTCGAAAAAATCGGAGGAGCCATTCGGCTTGTAGAGGTACACTGTAGGGACGTAGTATCTGGGATACATCAGGTCCATATTAGAGACCCAAAGCCGTTGTTGAGGGATATCTTCTTGACTGGGGCGGACAATAATCGACTCTTTTGTGTTGATCTTCATCGTATCACCACCACCTGCAAACGCAATATTTAACGTTTTTTGTGGTTAAATGCTCTCAAATGGAGGCGTGCAAGTAGAAAATTCAAGCGGAAATTAACCTGGAGAATTGGAAGGAAATTGAGCATCCATCTTAGAGAGCCAGTGCTCATGCATGATAGGACTGCGTGTATCTATCTATATTTATAGAATGAAATGACATTTTCTGGGATCAGGGACCTATTATAAATTTGAGTGGGTGGCAAAGGACGTACGTAATAATTAGAGAGAGGGACAGCATCCGTTGAAGATAGGGAACTAAAAGGAGTCCTTCCGGACTTAAAATTTCGGCTGAAATGTCTTGGTATTGTTCTGGGTGTGCCGTTTCTGCCTTAAAATCCTCTTTATTTTGATTAACTTATGATTTTTTTTCTAATTTTGAGATTATTTTTGTTTGACTTTGTGTTTATATTGTATAATTTAAAGTTAATTTATCTTGAATTTTAATTATACTTGTTAAATTAATATTTTAATTTTTTTTATATATATATAATTATTATATATGAACAATACAACTCCGAAACGGCACGCCGAAACGCTCCGAAACCGGAACGTTTCATTCCAATAGAAAAACCGGAACGATACTAACAACCTTGAGAAGGACCTCTGGATATGGCGTCGTGGATAGTTTGTTCTCCATAGAATAATTAATTAACAAAACAATAAGGTCACAATCCAATTAATAAAAATATTTTGATATACTAATATTAAAAATAAATTTTAAAAAATAAAAATTATATTTTTATATAATTTTAAATAAAAAATATTTTTAAAAATAATATAAACCACACTATCAAACAAGCATGAAAAACATTTAGATATACTTTTCGTGCGATTGAGTCATTTTTAAAAAATATTTTTTGTTTAGAAATATATTAAAATATTATTTTTTATTTATTTTTAAAAAATAATATCAAAACATCTAAATAATCTAAAAACAAAAAAAATAAATTAATTTAAAATAATAAAATATCATTTTTTTCAAAAATATTTTTTTATCCAATACAGCCCATGACGCTAGTTTTTCTCCATGAAGTAGTTAACTAGCAAAACAACGAGAGAGCGGAGGGTAATGGCTCGTGTTTGTAATATAAGAACATCAACATTGGTGCTTTACACACAAGATTGCTCACAAGCAAATATGTTTATTTATAAAATCAAAAGTCGTAGAAAAGCTTTCGAAAGGATTCCAAAAAGTTTAAAAGATAGAAAACGTCTTCCGAGTGAAACACATGATCTTCAGAGGTTAAGAAAATTCATAAAGCCGAAGTGCTTTCATACCTATTATATATATATATATATATATATAAATAATTGGTGTGGTATTTTGTGCATTTGTTTTTCTTTTATGGTATTGAAATGAGAATACATGAAAGGCAGTAAAAGAAAAGAAAAGAAAAGGTTATAGAGAATTTATTTGGGTATGACCCGGATATTTCAATAAAAAAATATAAAATAGCTAAAAAACAATATGATCTTTTTGTTTTACTATGTTAAAAGTACTTTAAATAAACACTTCCAAACACACACACATTCATAACAAACTCGAATAAGAAAAAAAAACAAAATCAAACTTGACTCTTTTCTGTTGATCTTCATCGTATCACCACCACATGCAAACGCAATATTTATTTATTTTTTATTTTTTTTGCAGACGAGGATTTGGCCCAGCGGAGGAAGGGAGGCCAGGGGTTCGAGTCCTCAATGTGCATCTATCATTCCCACGGTGTCTTATTTGTTTATTGAGTTTGCAGGATGTTCAGTAAATCTAAAAATTAGTAATGGTGCGCGTAAGCTGATCCGGATACCCCAGTTATCAAAAAAAAAATTGTGGTTAAATGCTCTCAAATGAAGGCGTGCAAGTAGAAAATTCAAGAAGAAATTAACCTGGAGAATTGGAAGGAAATTGGGCGTCGATAATGTTAAGGAATGATCTCACTTAAAAGCTTAAGCTTGTAAGTGAGTGAGGCCCCATAATATGATTTATATTATTCTCTAACACACACCCTCAAGTGAAAGTCATTTGAGCTTGAAACTTGCACAAAGACCTACTCTACCTTGTGCTTGATTTTTATCAAATACAATGGGGATGGTGAGATTTGAACTCGTGACCGCTGGGTCAACAAGGCTCTGATACCATGTTAAGGAACCATCTCCCTTAAAAGCTTAAACTTGTAAGTGAAGCCCCATAATATGATTTATATTATTTTCTAACAGATAATAGAGAGCCAATGCTTGTGCATGATAAGATTACGTGTGTGTGCTGTTATCAGTGATCTATTATAAATTTGAGGGGGTGGCGAAGGATGTACATAATAATTAGAGAGAGGGACCACATCTGTTGAAGATAGGGAACGAGAAGAACATTTGGACATAGATTTTTTAAAATGATTTTTGTTTTTCAATTATATTAAAATAATATTTTTAATATTAATATATCAAAAAACAATGTTCCTCCTGACATCGAATTCAAGGATATGCGTGTAAAGTTGATTGTGTTTCCAAATAGACTATCAACTTTCAATTTATAATTAACCATTAAACGTTTTTTTTAAGATTTGATCATTGATTTTGAATTTATTCAATCAAGTTTATAATTGCCGAAGAAACTTTAATAATTATGCAATTAAGCCTCAAATTTGACAAAACTAGCTTTTTAAAATTGCAATTCAATCCAAGACTTCAATTTCTTCTATTAAAGCCCAAATTGAATTCAAAATCAGTTTTCCTTTCAATCAAGTCATCTATAAATTCAATTACACCCTGAAAAGACAAAATTGAGTTAGTAAACATCCAATTTTGATTTTTTCTTCCGTAAATTGAATTTTTAAAACAAAATATCAAAACTAAAAAAGAATGGACCAAACATTAAATGGAGTTGTTCAAATTTAAATTCTTGATTCCAACTATGTTGCCTATTAATTAAATCTACCTAACAGCAAGAATGAAGACCACAAGCACACCACTATATTAATTTGTTTGGTGTGGATCTAATTAAATTTGTTGGATCTGAGCCCTGATTAAATTAAAAATCAAATCCAAATTTGTTTTATGATGCTTACTTTAATATCCTATGGTTAAGGGTGTCTTAAGTAATTATCATATTAATTTTTCTAAAATATCCCTTAGTTAAATGATATTTGAGGTAAAATTGTACTTGATTTGTCTATAAATAGACAACCAAGCTGTTAAGTAAAAAAAGAAGAAGCATATAAGTTCAAAACAACAAATGAAAATGATCAATGTTTTGTGTGTTAGAAATATATTAAAATAATATTTTTAATTTTTGAAAATAATTTTTAATATCATCACATCAAAATAATTTTTAATATATCTACAAGTAAGTGGTGCGTATTCAGATACAGGTGATAATTGTTCTTGTTCCATAAATGTCCGCTTTTATTTATTCAGATACAGGTGTGTGTATATGGAAGGGCTTTGTCCTATTTGGTCTCGGAGGTACGAGAGTTCCTCCAATCCAAAGTACTTTCATACCTAAATTTATACATAAATAAATAGTTAATTGTATTTATAATTCTGAATGTATAAATAAAAATAATTGGTGTGCTATTTTGTGCATTTTTTTTCCTTTTCTTTTATGGTATTGAAATGAGAATGCATGAAAGGCAATAAAGAAAAGAAAAGGTTATAGAGAATTTGGTTGGGTATGACCCAAATATTTCAATAAAAAAACAGCTAAATTTTTTTTTAGATTAGTTAATGTTTTTTTTTTATTACATTAAAAACACTTTAACTAAACACTTCCAAACACACACTCATAACAAACTTGAAAAAGAAAAAGAAACAAAATAATCACAAAATAGTCATATAAGATTAGTACTAAGGGATTTGCTTCTTTTTTTTATATATATAGTCTCAAGTTCAAACTCTTGCTACTATAATGATTACTGAAGATTTACATGGTCGTTTAATTCAAAATTTATAGGATTAATCGAGGTACACGTAAACTGACCCGAACCCGGACATTCACATTAATAAAAAACAAAACAAAGTAGCTTGGTGCTTTATTAAGCAAGTTTACACAAAAGTTTGCTGACAAGCAAACATGTTTATTTATAAAATCAAAAGTCGTAGAAAAGCTTTCGAAAGGATTCCATATGATCAGCCTCCAAGCATATAGCCAACGAGAAACTCCCATCGTTGGCTGGATTTGGATGTATGTATCCCTTCCCTTCGAACATCATTGCCGGCCGCATAAGCAACGGACCACCCCATCCAAAATCAGCTTTATAAAAAGGCAATCGCATCCAACTAACAATATTAAGATTTGGGCAAGCACAAGTTATGGAGCCTCGAGGAATACTATTTACATCACCAACCTCTTCCAAGTAGTCAAGAGCAGATCTTAAATACTCGTCATCCATTTTCTTTATCTCTCGATGAATTCTTTCCACGGTGCACCTCAATGATTCCGATAAAAGGTCACCGGATAAAGCAACCGGAGAAGCTATAAATATTACATTACCGAAGTAGATAGACTGAAGTGGAGGATTCAATCTGGAACGACCATCGACCGATATCTGTAATTTGGTTTTTTGATCATTATTATGAAAGTTACGTGCCTTCGACACAGAACGCCATATGTGTGCGGTTAGGATCTCATAGGTGGTGTACATGGTTTCGCTCCCGACGTTGCTTACCTTTGCTTTTAAGGAATTAATTTGCTCCAGTGTAATTTTAAGATTTGCCAAAGATTGGGGTTTTGTGTTTTTGGTGAGATGATCAGTATTCATAGTAGGTGGTGGATCAAATTCAACGTGATGGAAAATAGGTTTCGGTGCCACCCGACCACGGAGGATGGTTCGATCAAGCAACGGTGGAATGGTGATAGAAAGGCCGCGTGCTAAAGTAGCCCACGAGTTTATGAAATGGAGAGCTCCTGTTCCATCTGCTAGAGTGTGATGCCACCCAACTCCGAGACAAACTCCACCACACTTGAACGAGGTTACCTGGAAACATTAACCATGTTCAGATTCTTCACTGAAACCCTGCTTAATTATGAGACAAGAAGGACATGTTGAAATACCTGAAGAAGAAGAAGTGGGTTTCGAGATATGTCTTCTAAATTAGTGTCAACAGTCGGAATGAGTTGTCGAAGTTTCATGCTAGGCATGAACTCACCGAGCTCTTCAGTAGTGGAATCTGTGTCGGCCACTACGAGCAGCACTCCCTCCCCATTACAGTTGATTTCAATTCTACCATTTTCATCCCTTGCCAGCCTTCCAGCCACGGGATAAAATGGCACAAGAACCTTTCTCAGGGCTTCCTTAATTACTTCAGCTTCGAAAAAATCGGAGGAGCCATTCGGCTTGTAGAGGTACACTGTAGGGAGGTAGTATCTCGGATGCAGCAAGTCCATATTAGAGACCCAAAGCCGTTGTTGAGGGATATCTTGACTGGGGCGGACAATGATCGACTCTTTTGTGTTGATCTTCATCGTATCACCACCACCTGCAAACGCAATGTTTAATGTTTATTTGTGGTTAAATGCTCTCAGATGTAGGCGTCCAAGTAGAAAATTCAAGCAGAAATTAACCTGGAGAAATGGAAGGAAATTGTGCGTCCATATTCGGAGTTCTTGTGCATAAAAGGACTGCGTTTATGTCTATTTATAGAATGAAATGATCAGGGAACAATAATTGATTTGATGGACAACATCGATCCGTTGAAGATAGGGAACCAGAAGAACGTCTGGATATGGCGTCGTGGCTAGTTTGTTATCCATAGAATAATTAATTAACAAATCAATAAGGTCACAATCTTCAAGACTGCATTGATTCTGTGTTTGTGTTAATTTTTTTTTAAAAAAAAAATTTGTTCAAAATTATATTTATATATTATCTTTTATTTTTAAAAACTATTCTTTGATATTATTATATTAAAAAAATTGAAAATTATATAAAATAATTAATTTTAAACAAAAAAACAATTTTTTTTAAGAAATACTATCTTTGTTTACCATACATCCATGGTGGTTATGAAACGTGGTTTAAATTGGATGAGGTATTTTTATTTTGATCTTTTGCACTATTTTGTTATTGAATTTGAGGAAATTCCATTTCTTTTATGTATTTTTTATAAGTCCTGGTTAAATGAGTAAAACCCAATTATTCTAGATTTTTATAAGATGAACACATCCTGATCCGAACTTGAGACTTGTCAAAGCAAATCTCAAGTTCCTTACTACCACAATCATGCTCTAAGGACATTTTTTGCACTATGATTTGCTTTGTTCTGAGCTGTTTTTCATGGGAATGACTTTTTGCTTCTACTGAAGTGACTTTGTTTCTATGCTGATGCTACTGGGCTTTTTGATCTATGTAGAAAATTGATAGATTTTATACGTGTTGTATTTTTTTATTTTAATATTTAATTAGTAAAATTATAATTGATTAAATCTGTTAAAAACGTTTTTTTTCCACCAAAAAGTGATTGAATGTTGCTATTGCTAATTTTTTTATAAAATTTGTTAGAAAATTTGCTAAGAAGATGAAATGATTTATTAGAAATTTGTTGTCACGGATATCCTAGTTAAAAAAAAACACAAAAAAGAAACCCAGTGAAAAAAAAAGGTCGACTTGGGACTGCCCTGATTATAAAAAAATTAAAAAAATGTGAAAAAAGGTCTCCGTTTATTAAAGAACCGAAAAAGGAAGTCAGTCATAAAAAAACTGCAAGGGGAAAACACCTTTTTAAACAATAATGACAAAAAAAATTGTGGTGCGCGTAAACTAACGCGGACACCCCGGTCATGGAAAAAACAATGTGTAAATGGGAAAACAAACAGGGAAGAAAATGTTTAAGAAAAAAAGTGGATCTCGAGATTAGTCGCGGTATGCATAAGTTTCCACGGATAACTCATACCTCGGTTAAAAAAACAAATAAAAATCCCGGTTAAAAGAAAAAAACATAAAACACCTTTTCAAACAGTAAAAATTACTGTTAAAAAACAAAAAAGCAAGCCTGGTTATAAAAAAAAGTGCAAGGGGAAAGTATCTTTTTAAACAGTAACGAGAAGAAAAATTGTGATGTGCATAAACTAACCCGGGCACCTCGGTCATGAAAAAAATATATAAATGGAAAAAAAAACAAGGAAAATAATGGATTTGAAGACTAGTCATGGTGCGCGTAAGCTAACACGGATACTCTGTTTAAAAAAAATTAAAGAGAAGTCTGAAAAAAAAAATGAAAAAACAAACGGGAAGGACCTTTCTAAAGCAAGTAATGAACGATGGAAATCACTCGTTCATTACTGCTTTAAAAAATATTTGTAGTCGGAGAGATTTAAACTCTCACTCCCGTGATTTGGCTCACACTTAACGATTCGACTAAAAAACAGTAATGAACAAAGGGTGAAATCACTTTTCATTACTATTTTAAAAAATATTTGTAGTCGGAGAGATTTAAACTCTCACTCCCACGTGATTTGGCACACACTTAACGACTTAGCCAAATGATTTTGTTGTTCATCCTAGCATTCAAATAATACTTATCTTAGTATATAGTGTTTACTATTCCAATCTATAGTGTATATGAATCTGGGTTAACAGTGCAATGAACAGTGAAAAATACCCATTCTGTTTTTAGCTTATAGCGAGCTGAACTTGCCTCAGCGTTGCGCTAGGCTTCTATCTATGTGAAAAACTCGATTGATTTTATGCGTGTTATATTTTTGTTATTTATTTCATATTAGCCTTTTGATTTTATGCCTGTTATATTTTGTTATTTATTTCATATTAGCGCCTTAAAATATATATTCAGCACTTTTTGGAATTTCAATCTCCTTTAGGTATTCTATAAAATAATAATAGTCATGGTGTGTGTAAGCTGATCCAAACACTCTCATTATATAAAAAAATTGTATAAGGGGGGAAAAACAGAAAAAATGTTAAAAAAAAAGTTAGCCTAGGGATTATTCGTGGTGCACCAAATTGGCCCGGAACAAAAAAAAAATACTCGGGAAGAAAAAATCATGGTGCGCGTAAACAGACCCGGACACCTCGGTTATAAAAAAAAAGAAAAAAAATGTATAAGTGGAAAAAAAAACAAGGAAAAAAATGTCAAAAAAAGTGGATTTGGAGATTAGTCGTGGTGCGTGTAACTTAGCTCGTACACCTCAGTTATTAAAAAAACAAATTGTAAAAAAACAACAACAATCAGTTATTGAAAAGAGAAACCTTTTTTTTTTAAAACCTGGTTTTTAGAAAAGAAGAAAAAAAACCATTTGTTTTAAAAACCCTGTATTTAGAAGAAGAAAAAAACAACAAAATCAGTTTTGTTGGCTGAGTGGTTCGAACTCCTAAACGCAACATTTTTCAACGCACAAAGAACCTCTCAGCCACAGCCATTCATTTGACATTTCTACTCTACAGATCCAAAAAAAAACAGACATGTATAAAAAAAAAGACCACCAAGCTCATGTAGGCGCGAAGCAGTGGATCAAATGTCCAGTACATAGTGTTTTTTGTGTGTGTGAACAATGTTCTACAGTAAAAGGGCGAGCTCTTTTAGCTTATACTGTAATTCTTGCAGTATAGGTTTTAAATATTGTAGATATTCTTTATAATTATTTTCATATTGTCATTTTTTCTCAGTTTTTCCAATTATATGTTGTAAAATAATAGATTTTCATGAAAGATTATCTTTAATAGTAGATGTTCATTTGATATTTAGTTTGATTATAGTATTGTGTTTGGTTTGTAGAATTAAAATAAACAAATAAAAAAAACAAATAATAAGTTTCTGTTTAGATTTTATTGAATCAATTTAGATTTTTTAGTCATTATGGTTCATAAATGATTCTAATTTAATAATAATAATAATAATAATAATAATAATAATAATAATAATACACATTATCCCCACTATCTAGCTCATGATGTTATTTCTTTTTATGATGTTAATAATAATAAAAATCATGATGTTATTTCTTTTTCTATATTCGATGTTAGTTACATAAGATAATTACTAAGATATTAATATAATATCTCTATTTGTCAAAGAAAAGATAAAATGTCGCCAACAACATTTGCCATTTCATTTTTTAACATCATACAAGAAAATTTGTAACAAAGAGAAGAAGAAAAATAACAAGCAGATGCTAAAATTCAAACACAAATACTTGAGAGTTCTTTCCAAGAAATTCAAGCTCATGAAAAAAAATAAAAAATGATCAAAGTCAAATTTATCAGATCAAATACAGAAAACAAAAGAACAAAGTTTTTTTCCCATCAAATCAAGTCAAGATATTACACGATTACATCTAGTTTTTGAGCCCGTGTAAATATATTCTCATCCAAAACAAGAACAAGATATTGGTTTGACTGTTAATCAAAGAACACAAAGACCACTTCAAGAGAGTTTTTACATTTCTTGTAATTAACTTTATTACTCTAATTTTAACACCATATTTTCTAGTGCATTTACTTGATTCACGAGATTTTGGTGTATACGGTAACACTTTCTAATGGTTGACTATGTTGTGAAAAATAAATTACAAATTAATTTGAATTTTATAACCTGTTTATGTTTATTAAAAAAATGAGGACAAAGTTTTATTGATAAAATAAATTGTAGAAGGATGAAATTTAACAAAAATCTAATTTTCTATTTTTTTCAAATAAAATAAATAAAAATCGAAATAAATGAAAACCAAGTCTGACAAATACAAAAATTAAAAGATGATGATATTAAAAAAATAAAATTTCATAAATTATTATAAATAAAATAAATAGCAGTAAAAAGATCAAATATAATAGATAAAAAAAAACTCAATTAAAACAAGATAAAAAAATAAAAAAAGTAAATAAATTCTAAAGAATTTTTTAAAAAAAAAATCAAAATAAAATTTATAACAATTAAGAGATAAGCCGTAAGCTAACACTTAAGGTAAAAAGTTTGATTAGGAATTGTTTTTAAATATCCTCCCACTTTAAGCTCCAAGTTTGAGAAAACTATTCTCGCAGACCCAACACTGCTGGATAATCCTCAGAAAGGGGACCGAATAGTCTTGTCGTTGTCTCTAATGATTGTTGTAGATAGAGCTATAAATTCTGCCACCATGTGGGTGGATTCTAATTATTGGTGCATGGCAAGAGGTGCAATCGCCTATTTTACCATATTATCTCACCTTTTGTTTTTAATATTAGTGAAATAATATAATTTAAGAAAAATATAATAAAATAACTTAATCTAAGTATACCACAAGTAAGAAATGCGAGATTTATAGTTTGTTAGTATTTAAAATTGCAAGTTATAAAAAAGAATTATAAAACTGGTAGCTATATTATGAGATTTGAGAAGAAAGATAAAAAAAAAAATGAAAATAAATAATTTTTTTATTATGATATCACTAGTATCATTTAAAACAATCTTGATGAGATGAACTTGAATTATAAAATTGTATAGTTTATTTGTAATTTTTATTTACAAATATATTAAAATGATTTTACTTAAGTTTTTAGGTGGGATGTTTTTTTGATATAGTATTAGAACTTTATTGATCTAAGTAGTCACTGAAGTTCAATCTCATTATCCTCATTTTATTTGATAAAAAATAAATAGAAGATAATATAAATTTATACAAATAACAAGTACAAACAATTTTCAATTAAAAAAATATATTAAAAAATAATATAAATTATATTCTACCATTTTCTATAACTATATATATATATATATATATATATATATATATATATATATATATATATATATATATATATATATATAGATAGTTACTTTAACCTATACAATTATTATAGATTTGATGGGTTGGCAGGCAGGAAGTACATATTAATTAGATAAAGGGACCACATCGATCCGTTGAAGATAGGGAACCAGAAGGACCTCTGGATATGGCGTCGTGGATAGTTTGTTCTCCATAGAATAATTAATTAGCAAAACAATAAGGTCACATCCAATTAATTAAAATATTTTGATATACTAATATTAAAAATAATTTTTAAAAAATAAAAATTATATATTTATATAATTTAAAATAAAAAATATTTTTTTAAAAAATATAAATCACATTATTAAACAAGCACGAAGAATATTTAGATATACGTTTCGTGCGATTGAGTCATTTTTAAAAAAATATTTTTTGTTTAGAAATATATTAAAATATTATTTATTTATTTTTAAAAAATAATATCAAAACATATAAATAATCTAAAAACATCTAAATAATCTAAAAACATAAAAAATAAATTAATTTAAAATAATAAACTATCATTTTTTAAAAAAAAAAAAATTTATCCCAGACAGCCCAAATTTTCATGAAATTTGTCCATGAAATAGTTAACTAACAAAACAACGAGGACACAAATTTTCAAGTTTGTATGGTGGTTGTGAAACATGGCTTAACTTGGATGAGGTATTTTTTTATTTTATTTTTTGCACTATGATTTTCTCTCTGTGCTGAGCTGTTTTTTTTCCTGGGAATGGCTATTTGCTTCTATTCTTGCATTAAATATTATTTATCATTAGTTTCATAATAATAATAATAATAATTCCAAAGTTCCTTAACATGATACAAGAAAATTTGTATATATATCAGCAACAACATTTGCCATTTCATTTTTTAACATGATACAAGAAAATTTGTATAATAAAGTTCTTTTCTTTATCAAATTATGTCAAGATATCACACAGATTAGTTTTTGAGTCCGTGTGAATATTTCTTCATTCAAAACAAGAGCAAGATATCAATTTGACTATTAATCAAAGAATTTGTACACAGAAAGACCACTTCGAGAGAGCTTTTATTTTCTTGTAATCAAATTAATTGCTCTAATTTTGACACCATATTTTTTTAGTGCATTTATTTGATACAAGAGAATTTTGTGTATACAAAAACACTTTTCAATGTTTGACTATATTGTGAAAAATAAGCTAAAAATTAATATTTTGATTTTTTAATTTTTTTATGTTTATTAAAAAAATGAGGACAAAGTTTTATTATTAAAAAAACGTTGTAAAAGTATGAGATTAAAAACAAAACTAATTTCATAATTTTCTTCAAATAAAATAAATGAAAAAAACTTGACAAATAAAAAAATTGAAAGATGATGATATTAAAAAATACATTTCCATGAATTATTTTAAATAAAATAAATAAAGGATAAAATATAATAGATAAAAAAAAGTTAATTAAAAGAGATTAAGAAAATAAAAAAAAAACTAAATTTAATTTAAAAATCAAATCAAATTAAATTCTAAAATATAAAATAAAAAAAAATAAAAATAAAATTTATGACAATTAAGAGATAAGCCGTAAGCTAACACTTATGGTAAAAAGTTTGATTTGGAATTGTTTTTAAATATACTCCCATTTAAGCTCCTGGATTTTGATAAAATTATTTTTTGAGAAAGGGGACCCAATAGCCTTGTCGTTGTCTCTAATAATTGTAGACAGAGTTATACAGTCTGACACCAAGGGGGTGGATTTTAATTATTGGTGCTTGGCAAGAGGTGCAATCGGCTATTTTACCATATTATCACCTTTTGTTTTTAATATTAGTGAAATAATATAGTTTAAGAAAAAATAATAAAATAACTTAATCTTAAGTATATCACAAGTAAGAAATGCGAGATTTATAGTTTGTTAATATTTAAAATTGCAAGATATAACAAACAATTATAAAATTGGCAGCTATATTATGAGATTTGAGAAGAAAGATAAAAAAAATTGAAAATAAATATTTTTTATTATAATATCACTAATATCATTTAAAAAAATCTTGATGAAATGAACTTCATGTCACCAAGATAAGTCATCAAAGTAACACGAGTGAGTCACACTCGTTATCAAAGACAATTGAGTCGTTGTTATCTTTAACAACACGAAAGATTATTACTAATGAATTTTATTGCTTTCACGAAGTAAGTTACAAGTTGTTATGCATATTGATAAAGTACTGAAAAATGAGACAAATTTTCAGCAGAATCTCGGGTCTTTACTAGACAGTGTAACTGTTTGAAAACCACAAATTATCATTTTATCATGTACTGTCAAATAACATACCCCCAAAATTAGAGATTAGAATTGGAAAAAAAACTCATAGAAAAAACGATTTCAATCTCATATTGAGTCAATTACTGTTTGCAAAAATACAAGATAATTACAAGTTTGCATGCATTAAATATCGTGTATTGGGTATTTGACCAAATGAATTTGATTTTCAACAAATGACATCTCTTTGATTTTATTTCAAGGATTAGACTTTGGATGCACATGATCTTTTAAATTGGTGATGTAATTTCAGAACAAAAAAAAGATTTTATGACCACAAAGATGAATGTCAGTGATAAAAAGAGATGTCCTCGCATGAGTGACATTGTTGATAAATGTTGAAGAGTATATGACCACAAAGACTAATTGCGGGATAATCTATCTTGAAGTTCGTCGATTCAAGCTTCACTTCACTACTTGAAGCCCATTGATTTAAGGTTCAGTTCACCGCATGAATATGAGAGACAGAAAGAACCTCGTTAATGACAACATTGTAATTCTTTGCATGGACTGAGAAGAATTTGTTCAGAAGAAATCAAGTCTACAACAAAGAGTTTAAGATTGCATGACCGAACAGTTGCATAAATTCAAGGTGCAATTCATAGCATGATTGGGGTTGACGATAACTTTTCATCTCTTCTAACGAGCTGATGGAGATTTAGTATGGATAACATTGAGCAGTCAATGATGAGTTTTGAATGCATTTATGATGACTTGACAGTTTCATGAATGTTGATGATGACATATGCTAGAAGAAATAATGATATTTGAGGTAAAATTGTACTTGATTTGTCTATAAGTAGACAACAAAGCTATTAAGTTAAAAAAGGAAGCATATAAGTTCAGAAAACAAAAGAAAATGATCAATTTTAAGTATTTAGAAATGTATTAAAATAACATTTTTTATTTCTTAAAATGATTTTTAACACATCATGTCAAAATGAATTGAAAATACATAAAAAAAATTATTTTTTTAATTTTTTTATAATCGTTTTTGAAACACAATACTAAACAAGTATGGGAGTTCCTCCAATCTGAAGTACTTTCATACCTATATATATATATATATATATAGGTTTATTGTATTTATAATTCTAAATATAAAAAATAAAAATAATGGGTGTGGTAATTTGTGCATTTTTTTTCTTTTATGGTATTGAAATGAGAATATATGAAAAGCAGTAAAAGAAAAGAAAAGGTTATACATAATTTAGTTGGGTATGACCTAGATATTTCAATAGAAAAAACAAAAAACAGCTAAAAAACAACATGATGCTTTTGTTATTACATTAAAAACAATTTAAATAAACACTTACAAACACATACTCGTAACAAACTCTAATAAGACAAAGAAACTAAGTAACCATCTACTAGGTATTCTAGTGATATAAATCTAAGACTTAGAGGTTTGTTTCCCTTGTGCTCTTAGGTTTAAGTCATATAGTTGCTAATATGATGATCACTGAAGATTTATATGGTCATTAACTTCAAAACTTGTAGAACTATCGAAATATACACAAGCTGACCCAAAATACACGTTAATAAAAAAACAAACTTGGTGTTTTATTAAGCAAGTTTACACAAAGGTGTCTTCACAAGCAAATATGTTTATTTATAAAATCAAAAGTCGTAGAAAAGCTTTCCAAAGGATTCCATATGATCAGCCTCCAAGCATATAGCCAACGAGAAACTCCCATCGTTGGCTGGATTTGGATTTGCATATGACCCAACGCTACTGGATAATCCTCAGAAAGGGGACCGAATAGTCTTGTCGTTGTCTCTAGTGATTGTAGATGGAGCTATACATTCTGCCACCAAGTGGGTGGATTCTAATTATTGGTGCATGACAAGAGGTGCAATCGGCTATTTTACCATATTATCACCTTTTGTTTTCAATATTAGTGAAATAATATAATTTAAGAAAAAATAATAAAATAACTGAATCTAAGTATATCACAAGTAAGAAATGCGAGATTTATAGTTTGTTAGTATTTAAAATTGCAAGTTATATAAAAGAATTATAAAATTGGTTGCTATATTATGAGATTTGAGAAGAAAGATAAAAAAAATTAAAAACAAATAATTTTTTAATTTTAATATCACTAGTATCATGGTAATTAAACTCGCAAGCTGACTCCCACAATCGTACTAGTATCATGGTAATTAAACTCACAAGTTGACTTGTAAAATTGTATGATTTTGAAAGTCAACTTAACAAAACTTGTCAAATCAGGTAGAAAAATCGGCTTATGTTAAAATCAGATAAAAAATGCAAAAATCGGTCCAGATAATAAAATTATACCGGATCATAAAATCAAACCGGTCAGGCAAAAATTGAAAAATGCAGCCTAGCCGCCTAAGCCATAGCTGTGACGCCTGTCCACCTCCCCATAGCCCCCCCGAGTCTCCATCAAACATTGATTAAAATATTAAATTAAAGAAAGGAAGTCCCATTTCTATAGACTTGCTTGATTAAATTATTAAATTAAAGAAAGGAAATCCCATTTCACGTATATACCATTTCTTAGACAATAATTTTTTTTTATTCTCATGTATTGATTTAAATATTAATTTTAAAATTTATACTTAAAATTTTTGAAAAAAATATTTTTTTTTATTTTTTTACTTTAAATTAATTTTTTTGTATTTTTAGATCATTTTCATGTGCTGATGTCGAAATAATTTATTGGAGTTAGAGCTAGTACTTGCAAAATCGGTATTGGTACCAGTGGTAGTACTAATAATCCTTTCGATAGTGATGTTATTGTCTTATTGATGCAAGTCTTAGAAATAGCGAGGGAGATGAAAATGAGATTGATTTTAGTTTACATTACACACCAGTTGAATATTTGTTTTAAATTTGTTAGTTTTTACTTAATGAAATTCTATATACATAATTGTTTTATAATATATTTTTAAGTTATTTTAAATCATGTATGAACCTTAACTAATGAAGTTTTATGACCATAATTATGATATATTGTATTCGAAAATATTTTACTTGTGATTTTCTGATTTTTCTACCTACACGATTTTAGCTGTGATTTTACAATTTTTGTACGGTAAAATATCAGGTACGATTTTATGATTCTGATTTTACGATCCGAGTTCAGAAACGATTTTCGTGTCGTGTCAAAATCATGATTTTAACAACCTCGACTAATATCATTTAAAAAAAATCTTGATGAGATGAACTTGATGTCACCAAGATATATCATCAACAGTAACACGAGAGAGTCACACTTGATGCCAAAAGCAAATGAGTCAATTATTATCTTTGACGGCACATTTGATACACTTAGATTATTATTGATGATTTTCTCTCCTTGAGATTTTTTTATATGATATTGGTGGTGGTGTATTTGTAGTTTTAGGGTGCATATAGGATCTATTTGTTTTTTTATTTCTGGTCTCTCTTCAGTCTCTTAAGATGTAATCATTTCATAATTCTCTTAGATGATGTTATTTTGAATAATGACAAGCTATACATAAATTGTTTTTTCATTGTAATATATATATAAACTGTGTTATCTCATCCATTGTTTTTAAACTGTGTTATTTAATCAATATTAAAAAAAATATGCTATGTTTTAATGGAAAAAACAATTTATGGAATTAGGAATTTTAGCACAAGGGTGTCAGAGATATATTTTTTTATTAACGTGAATGTCCAAGCCAGCTTATTCGTATCTCGACTAATCTCATATGCCCTGAAGTTAACAACCATGTAAGCTGTCAATGACCATTATATTAGCAATCACAAGGCTCAAACCTGAGACCATATGAGAGCAATTTTTTTAGTCTCAAGTTCTTATCACTGACCACCTTTAGATGGTTAATTTATTTGTTTTTATTAGTAGATGAGTCTAGGCAAGAAATTTGAACACATGCGTTATAATTTTTCATGTATTAACCCGCACCACAATACTATATCTAACCCAATTGAAAAACCTCTAACCCCATGTATGGTTAAAGTTAAACCCCGACAGCCCAAGAAACATGTTGTAGTCAACTGGCTTGGCTCCTCTCCTGGCTTGGCTTTTTCAACACCTTACACTTCCACCTTTTGTTTTCCATTGCCTCTCCCCTTTTTGGTGACCACCTTCTGGTCACCAATATACACTCCTTCCAATTTCCAAAGTCACAAAATATGAACCAGAGCAGGAAAACAAGAATAAGTTAACATAACACAGACCCGTCATTTTTCTTCTGACAAGTCTTGCTTGCCTGAATTCCATCATATATTTGTGCTCTCCATTGCTGGAAGAAGAAGTAAATGAAGAGGTCTTCATCTTCATCTTCCTCCTCCTCCTCCTCCTCCTCCTCATCTTATTGCCCTGCCTCTGAAAGCATTCAGAAACCAAAAGTCAAACGCATTGGAAAATCCCAGAATGATTCTGCCGCCAATAGTACCAGCCCTGGCAAAAGAAGTTCCATTTACAAAGGAGTCACCAGGTACAGAAATCTTGCTCATCTTTTTAAATTATGATTCTTTTCTCTTGTTGGGTTTTTCAAATATGCATGTGTGGTGTTTTCGCTGATCAATCAAGAACAGACATAGATGGACAGGAAGATTTGAAGCTCATCTTTGGGACAAGAGTTACAACATTCAAAACAAGAAGGGAAAGCAAGGTGGATTTTGCTTGATAAATTAAAGATTAACACAAACCAAGGAGATCTGTAATCTTTGTTCATATCTTACTTGCACACTTTTTTAATATTTTCTGACCCTGTTTTGCTCTTTACACTCGATCGTCCCTGTCACTGTAACGTTCACATACACAACCTTGTCTGCTGCTTAGTTTGTTTGGGTAAGCTAAGCACTCCTCCTAATCATCTCAATCTCTCCTCTTTTTCCTTTTCTTTTCAATTATAATCATTTTTTATTTCCTTAAACAACAAAATAAAGATATAACACGGGTCCTGATTTATCTGTAACATTCAGGTGCTCATGACAACGAGGAGGCAGCTGCTCACACCTATGATCTTGCTGCCCTGAAGTACTGGGGAGCAGGGGCAACCTTGTATTTTCCGGCATAGCACGTTGTATTTTCCGGCATAGCACGTTGTTTCTTTGTTATTATAATTTGAACACATGATTTTCAGAGGTTAAGAGAATTCATAAAGCCCTTTTAATGTTATTTTTTGACACAACTAGACCACACTGATCACGGATGATAATTGTTTCTTGTTCCATAGAGATCTGTATTTATTTATTCAGATACGATCTTGGAGGTATGGGGCTCCTCCAATCCGAAGTGCTTTCATACCTCTATATATATATATATAGTGATAAGGATAAGGATAAAGTTGCTTCTACAACACACTCCTACAACAATTGCAACAGAGACCCATCCATGAAGAGTCCTGCACATGATAAACTGGATCACGATGAAGACATTTGAAGATTGTGTAAACTCTATCTACTGTAAACAATTACGTAGACTTGTAATTCTCTTGTAACAGACTTGTCTATATAAAGCTTGTATTGCATTCAGTTCTGGTTAATTAACAACAGAAGCTATTCAATTCTTTTATGGTATCAGAGCAATCTCTAGCTCACGCTTCTATTGATCCAATGTCTGTCACTAAAGAGACTTCCTCTTCCGCTGCTTTTCATCTTCCAGCTCAAGTGATTTCCATCAAACTTGATGGCACAAACTTTCTTTCATGGAGTGCTCAGTTACTCCCCCTTTTTCGCAGCTATGGCCTCATGGGCATAGTTGATGGCTCAGAACCATCACCTTCAAAATTTTGCAGTACTGAACATCAAACTCAAGGTGTTCTTAATTCTGATTATGTGGTTTGGCAGTACAAAGACCAAACAATACTTGGCTGGATTATTTCTTCTCTATCTCCCTAGCGTGTGGTTTCCACCATTTATGGCCTTGAGACTTCTCGGCTTGCTTTGGCAAAGCCCTTTAGTACGCGTTTTTGCAGCACCCTCTACTTCCCGTATTTCCCTTATCAAAAGGAAATTGCAATCTTTACAGCAAGGATCCATGCAATGCCAACAATTTCTTGATGCAGTTAAATCTCTTGCTGATGAATTATCTGCTGTTGGGAAACCAATTGATGACTCAGACTTAATTCTTTCTGTTTTGAATGGTCTCAACTCCTCCTTCCATTCGTTTGTCACGACCTATATGCTACTTGCAAAGGAGAAATCAATGTCATTTTCAGACTTCCATGCAGAGCTACTAAACTTTGATCTCATGCAAAAATTTCACAGTCAATCCATTCACCGGGGAGGCGGGCTCTTATGTCGCCTTCTACTCTCATAAATCTGGTTCTAAACCAGGTTTCCGTAACAACAATAAGTTGCGCTTTTCAGCACCATCAAAGGATCCGATCCTAATTTCTCTCAATTTCGGCAACCATTGCCTCATCTGCACAACCTCTTCTACATCAAGCTGCACTCGACCAATACTGCAGCTCGCTCTCCTGTCGGATATGCAAAGAGATGGCCATCAAGCACTTGATCTGTTTTAATCGAATGAATTACTCTTTTTCGTGGGAAGACATCCTCCAGACGAATTGGCTGCCATGGTTGCTGAGGCTAACACAACTTATCTCAATCAAAATCAATGGTATGCAGATAGTGGTGCCAACATTCATGTCACCTCTGATATTACCAATCTTGCAACAGCCGAACCTTATGATGGAGATGATTCTGTGGGTATTGGTAATGGGACAGGTTTGCATATCTCTCATATTGGCACTGCTGCCATTCAAACTCCCTCTTCTGCTCTCACTTTAACAGATGTTGCTTATTGCCCTCAAGCTTCGGCTCAACTGGTTTCAATAAATAAATTATGCAAAGATAATAATGTTCTTTTTGAACTAACGGGCACTCATTTTTCTGTGAAGGACATCCTGACGGGGAACACGCTTCTGACGGGGCCAAGTGAAAATGGATTATACCCAATCAACCTTCGTCAACTTTCCTCATACAAACTACATGCCTTTATGATGACTGTTGGCGTCAAGGCTTCTACTTCAACTTGGCATTGTCGTTTGGGACATCCTTCCGCACCTATTTTACATCGTGTTATTTCTAAATTTTCTCTTCCAATTATTCATTCCAAAAATAAACATCAGGGTATTTGTGTGTCATGCCAATTGGGCAAATCTAAACAATTACCATTTTCAGATTCTTCAAGAGAATCAACAAAACCACTTTCGAACTCATTCATTCCAGATGTTTGGAGTACTTTCACTCCATCATCCAGTGGTTGTCGGTATTATGTACTTTTTATTGATGACTACACTCGGTTTTGTTGGCTTTTTCCTATTTTACAAAAATCTGATGTTTATTCAACGTTTGTCAATTTTAAGCTTTTGGTAGAAAAACAACTCAATTTCACCATTAAACAATTTCAAACTGATAATGGGGGTGAATATTGTTCTACCACTTTTAAACAGTTTTTAGCCACAAATGGCATTTTTTCATCGATTTTTCTTGTCCGCATCACATCTCAACAAAATGGCCTTTACGGAAAGAAAACATCGCCATATTATGGAAATGGGACTCACTCTTCTAGCCCAATCGGCTTACCTAAAACTTTTTGGGTTGATGCTTTTCTAACTTCTATTTTTTATAATTAATAGATTACCTACCAAAGTGCTTGACTTTTTCTTCACCATATGAGCGGCTCTTTCACCGCTCACGACTTCTCATATTTTTCAGCACATTTGGTTGCCAATGTTTTCCTTGCCTTGACCCTTACTCACCGGACAAGTTATCATATCGCAGCGGCAAGCCTTGTATTTTCGTTGGTTATTGTTCAAATCACAAGGGGTTTCGCTGCTTCGATCCATCGTCCACAAGGGTATACATCTCCAGGAATGTCATTTTTGATGAAGGTATCTTCCCTGCACATGATAAATCCATTTTCACTAACCCCGGCAATTGCTTGAACTCCTCAGGTACGACTGACACTCTTACTTTGCCCTTCTCTTCCCCTCCATTTAATTTCTTATCTTTGCCTCCAATCACCACTGTGCCTATCTCCCCAAATCGCATCTGTCATGAAAATACCATCTCCCCTGTTCCCGATTCCTCTTCTCTGCCTACTGCTTCACATGATTTGCAGGTAAATTCATTACCCGTGACAGCTGCAATTGATCATGCTCCTGCAAATCCACCATCTGGCATCGTTACTAGATCACAAACGGGTCACTCAAAACCCCGTAATTTCTCTGATTACCAACTACACTATGCTATCCGTCACCCTCTTCAAGCATTACATGCAAGTGTGGTAATCTCGAGACCTCGAAGTTATGGACAAGCAGTTTGCTATACTCAGAGTGGCGAGGGAAGCAATGGCAAGTGAATTTCGGTGACTTGTTGAAGAATGAGACATGGTCATTATGCCCTCGTCCCCACTTGGTAAAAAATGTGGTCACGTGTAAGTGGGTATTTAAGCTAAAAAGAAGACCCGATGGAAGCATTGATGCGTCACAAAGCACGATTAGTAGCAGTTGGTTATTTTCAGCGAAGTGGCATTGACTTCCATGAGACATTTAGTCGGTGATTAAACCATCCACTGTGCGTATGGTTCTTGCAACAGCAGTTGTCGTTCAATCGATATTCGGCAATTGGATGTGTCCAACGCCTTTCTTCATGGAATTTTTAGAAGAAGAAGTTTATATGGCACGGTAGAAAGGCTTTGAAGACCCCATGCATCCCCAATTTGTCCCGCAAGCTTCTACAAATCTCTACGGCTGAAGCGAAGCCCCCTCGGGCATGGTTTATCGGTTATCTTCCGCACTTTTATCTCTTGGTTTTTAAGCTCACAAGTTGATCCTTCTCTTTTCACATTTCACCGAGATTCAGTTCATGCTTTTTTGTTAGTATATGTGGATGACATTTTGGTCACCTCTAATGATCAAAAGTTCATTCAATTACTTATTACTAGCTTGCAATGTGAATTTGCTATGAAGGATCTTGGGACAGGTTATCATATTTTACAGGGAATTGAGGCCATACGTGATTCTTCTGGTTTACATCTTCGGCAAACAAGATACATCATTGATTTATTGAATCGGGTTAGATTGTTGGGCATTCGTCCATATAGAGCTCCTTGTGTTTCAGGTTCCAAATTGTCAAAATTTGATGGAGAAATTCTTCAAGATCCATCTCGAATATAGGCAAACGATGGGTGCCCTTCAAGTATGTCACTCTCACCGGGCCCGAGCATCGCATACTCGATCAACCAGCTATGCCAGCACATGCAAGCTCCTACCTCTACTCATTGGACAGACTACAAAGCGAGTGCTTCGCTATTTAAAGCACACACTTTCGATCACGGCCTCTTCTACAACCGGGATCCTTCAATGTCAATGCTTATCGTGATTCAGATTGGGTCTGGGTGATCCCGACGATGCATCGATCAACATGTGGTTATGGTGTGTTTGTGGGTCCTAATCTAATCTCCCTGGTCGACAAAGAAACGACCAATAGTATCCAAATCCAGCGACGGAGGCGTAATCACGGATGCTTGGCCTTGGTCACAGCTGAAGTTTATTGGTTACGTATGCTCTTGTGTGAACTGAAAATATCACTTGAATCTGCTCCTGTTGTCTGGTGTGATAATGTTAGTGCTCTTGCTCTTGCTTCCAATCCTATTTTCCATGCACGATCCAAACACATTGAAGTGGACTACCACTTTGTAAGGGAAAAAGTGGCCAACCGAGACATAATTGTCCAACATGTCCCTTCTTCATTACAACCTGCAGACATTTTTACAAAGGGCCATACTGCAGACCGTTTTTGTATGCTGAGGGACAAACTATCAGTGTTGAATCTCCCTGCTAGTTTGCGGGGGAATGATAAGGATAAGGATAAAGTTGCTTCTACAACACACTCCTACAACAATTGCAACAGAGACCCATCCATGAAGAGTCCTGCACATGATAAACTGGATCACGATGAAGACATTTGAAGATTGTGTAAACTCTATCTACTGTAAACAATTACGTAGACTTGTAATTCTCTTGTAACAGACTTGTCTATATAAAGCTTGTATTGCATTCAGTTCTGGTTAATTAACAACAGAAGCTATTCAATTCTTTTATATAGTTTATTGTATTTATAATTCTAAATATATAAATAAAAATAATTGGTGTGGTATTTCGTGCATTTTTTTTCTTTTATGGTATTGAAATGACAATACATGAAAGGCAGTAAAAGAAAAGGAAAGGTTATACAGAATTTAGTTGGGTATGACCCGGATATTTCAATAAAAAAACAAAAAACAGCTAAAAAAACAATATGATGCTTTTATTATTACATTTAAAACACTTTAAATAAACAATTACTCATAACAAACTCTAATAAGACAAAGAAACAAAGTAGGTATCCGGTGATATAAGCCTAAGATTCAGAGGTTTATTCTTATTGTGCTGTTAGATTTAAGTTATATGATTGTTAATATAATAATTATTATAAATTTATATGGTTATTAAGTTGAGAACTTAAAAATATAATCAAAATACATATAAACTAACCAACATCGTAATAAAAAAACAAACTTGGTGCTTTATTAAGCAAGTTTACACACAGGTTTGTTGACAAGCAAATTTGTTTATTTGCAAGTCAAAAGTCGTAGAAAAGCTTTCGAAAGGATTCCATATGATCAGCCTCCAAGCATAGAGCCAAAGAGAAACTCCCATCGTTGGCTGGATTTGGATGTATGTGTCCCTTCCCTTCTACCATCGTTGCCGGCCGTATAAGCAACGGAGCACCCCATCCAAAATCAGCTTTAAAAAAAGGCAATCGCATCCAACTATTAACACTAAGATTTGGGCAAGCACAAATTATAGAGCCTCGAGGAATACTGATTACGTCACCCAGCTCTTCCAAGTAGTGAAGAGCAGATCTTAAATACTCGTCATCCATTTTCTTTATCTCGCGATGAATTCTTTCCACGGTGCACCTAAGAGATTCCGATAAAAGATCACAGGATAAAGCAACAACAGACGCTTCAAATATTACATTACCGAAGTAGCTAGACTGAAGTGGAGGATTCAATCTGGAACGACCATCGACCGCTATGCGTAATTTGGTTTTTTGATCATTATTCTGAAAATTACGTGCCTTCGACACAGAACGCCATATGTGTGCGGTTAGGATCTCAAAGGTGGTGTACTTGGTTTCGCTCCCGACGTCGCTTGCCTTTGCTTTTAAGGAATTAATTTGTTCCAGTGTAATTTTAAGATTTTCCAAAGATTGGGGTTTTGTGTTTTTGGTAAGATGATAAGTATTCATAGTAGGTGGTGGATCAAATTCAACGTGATGGAAAATAGGTTTCGGCGCCACCCGACCACGGAGGATGGTTCGATCAAGAAACGGTGCGTGGAATGGTGATAGGAAGGCCGCGTGCTAAAGTAGCCCAGGAGTTTATGAAATGGAGAGCTCCTGTTCCATCTGCTAGAGTGTGATGCCACCCAACTCCGAGACAAA
Source organism: Salix viminalis (assembly GCA_029228465.1). Taxonomy (NCBI): domain Eukaryota; kingdom Viridiplantae; phylum Streptophyta; class Magnoliopsida; order Malpighiales; family Salicaceae; genus Salix; species Salix viminalis. The sequence goes on along the minus strand of CM055444.1, from coordinate 11,574,030 downwards.
CTCCGCCACATTTGAACGAGGTTACCTGGAAACATTAAAAATGTACAGATTTTTCACTGAAATCCTGCTTAATTATGAGACAAGAAGGACATGTTGAAACAAGAAAATTTCTGATGCATGCCTTCTCAATCACATATCATAAACTAGCCAAGCTTGCTAGAAATACCTGAAGAAGAACAAGTGGGTCACGAGATATGTCTTCTAAATTAGTGTCAACAGTCGGAATGAGTTGTCGAAGTTTCATGCTAGGCATGAATTCACCGAGCTCTTCAGTAGTGGAATCTGTGTCGGCCACTACGAACAGCACTCCCTCCCCATTACAGTTGATTTCAATTCTACCATTTTCATCCCTTGCCAGCCTTCCAGCCACGGGATAAAATGGCACCAGAACCTTTCTCAGGGCTTCCTTAAGTACTTCAGCTTCGAAAAAATCGGAGGAGCCATTTGTCTTGTAGAGGTACACTGTAGGGACGTGGTGTCTCGGTTGCAGCAAGTCCAAATTAGAGAGCCAAAGCCGTTGTTGAGGGATATCTTGACTGGGGCGGACAATGATCGACTCTTTTGTGTTGATCTTCATCGTATCACCACCACCTGCAAACGCAATATTTAATGTTTTTTTGTGGTTATATGCTCTCAAATGGAGGCGTGCAAGTAGAAAATTCAAGCGGAAATTAACCTGGAGAATTGGAAGGAAATTGTGCGTCCATGTTAGAGAGCCAGTGGTTGTGCATAAAAGGACTGCGTGTATCTATCTATATTTATAGAATGAAATGACATTTTCTGTGATCAGGGACCTCTAATAAATTGGAGTGGGTGGCGAAGGACGTACGTAATAATTAGAGAGAGGGACAGCATCCGTTGAAGATAGGGAAGGTGAAGAACGTGTGGATAATTAGAACGTTTTTGGTTTGTAGATTGAAAATAAACAAATAAAAAAACAAATAATAAGTTTCTGGTTTAGATTTTATTGAATCAATTTAGATTTTTCACTCAATATGGTTCATAAATGATTCAACAACAACAACAACAACACTCTCACTATCCCCACTCTTTAGCTCATATAATGAAAAACAAATTCATAATGCGATTTATAAAAATCAAATGTTATTTCTTTTTATATATTCGATGTTAGTTACATAAGATAATTACTAAGATATTAATATAATGTCTTAGTAATCAAAGAAAAGATAAAATGTCGGCAACAACATTTGCCTATAAATATAAATCCCACAGTTAAAGGTGTCTTAAGTAATTATCATATTAATTTTTCTAAAATATCGTTTAGTTAAATGATATTGGAGGTAAAATTGTACTTGATTTGTCTATAAATAGACAACAAAGCTTTTAAGTAAAAAAATGATCAATGTTTTGTTTGTTAAAAATATATTAAAATAATATTTTATTTTTTAAAAATAATTTTTAAATCATCACATCAAAATGATTTGAAAATATAAAAAATAATTTAAAATAAAAAATAAAATTTCAAAAAATTTTATTATTGATTTTGAAACACAATGCTACAAAATTATTTACTTTCTTACATTTACATTGCCAATTTTAGATTTGTTTCCATCAAGCATCCTCTGGAAACTGCATTGCAGATTCCAAAAAGAAAAAAGAGAGAAATCATCTTCATGCAGTTACTTTAACAAATGCAGTTACTTTAACATTATAAATTCGAGTGGGTGGCGAAGGACGTACGTAATAATTAGAGAGAGGGACAGCATCCGTTGAAGATAAGGTAGATGTAGAACGTTTGGTTATAGGTTTAGGGTATGGTTGATGTTTTTTATAAATAATTTTTATTTATAAATGTATTAAAATGTTTTTATTTATATTTTTAAATGAGATAGTTTTTTTATATAATATCATAATTTTATTGATCTAGCAGTCACGAATTCAAATTTTATTACTCTCATTTTATTTGATAAAAATTAAGTACAAGATAATGTGAATTTATACAAATATCAAGCCCAAAAAAATTTCACTTGAGATAATATATTAAAAATAATATAAATTATATTTTAGAATTTACCGTAACAACTTAAACTTAAAAAAATTGTTAACAAAATGGAAAATAAAATGAAACAAAATTGAAATTGATCCAATCCAATCAAAGCAAAACCAGATAAAACAACTTAAAATCTTAAAAATATTCAATTAGATCCAAAATTCCAATCATAATTATTAAATCATGTACTTAATCAGTGAAAAATACTAAATCGAAGCTTGATTTAGATCAAGTTTTTACTCTCAATAAAATTCATATGGCGTAAGAAGATTTTTAATAATATAGTTTAACCAATCTATTTCAATTTCAATTTAGTTTGATGAATATCTTATAAAAATTAAAATAATATCATGTTATTAATTTAAAATAACTAATTAAGCTAGAATCACCGCTCAATGTTCTATCAGAGTGAGTTTGGTAATGCGGTCAACTATATGTTTTAAGAGTATTTTTAATTAAAAAACATTAATATATATATATACCAGAATTATTAATAAAATAAATAATTTTAAAAATAAATTAAAAAATAGTTTCAAATTTCAACCAAGGTTGTCAATTTCATTTCGGTTAGTGCTTTATTTTTTCAATTGGATTAGAATGTTTTGGTTTCTAAGCGTTTCAGTGCTCCATTTCGGAGTTGTACTGTTTATATATATATATATATATATATATATATATATATATATATATATATATATATATATTCAAAAAAAAATTATAATCGAACACATTTGTTATAATTTTTTCATGTATTAACCTGCACCACAATAAATACATCAATTCATATCATCTGCCCATAAGAATATATAATTCGGTCTCAAAGGCATACCTTAATCATTAGGGATGCATGCCATTAACATAAATACAAAATCATACCGCTATTACCAAAAAAAAATGTTATCAAAATGGCAAATAAAATGAAAGAAATTGAAATTGATCCAATCTAATCTAAGCAAAAACCAGATAAAACAACTTAAAATCTTATAAGTATTCAATTAGATCCAAAATTCCAATCATTACTAAATCATGATCTAATTAGTGAGGCTAATTATATATTGTGATATTTTTTTGATATTAACATCTTAAAATATATATAAAAAATGAACTAACTTTTCTCTATAAATATCATATTAATTTAATCTTAGTGTTATAAAATACTTTTAATATAATAATATAAAGAAAAAATCTGAAAACTAATTTTTAATAAATTCTAACAGTTGTATTTTTGCTATATATCAAATAAATTATTCGTCACATAGTTGAAACATATCCAACAAACAATTAGTATGTTACTGGCAACAAATAATTCATTTTTAGTCAAATAACTCATTTCGTTGTTGCAGCAAGTCCATATAGAATGAAATGACATTTTCTGTGATCAGGGACCTATTATAAATTTGAGTGGGTGGCAAAGGACGTACGTAGTAATTAGAGAGAGGGACAGCATCCGAGGGAAGGTGAAGAACGTTTGAATATACTTTCTGTGTGGTTGATTTTTTTTTAAAATAAGATATTATTTTTATTTTTTAAAAATTATTTTTAATATAAATACATCAAAATAATCTAAAAACTTAATAAATAAACTAATTCAAAAAAAAAATTTCAAAATCATTTTTTTTATAACCAAACAGCCCATGTCGCTAGTTTTTCTCCATAAAATAGTTAATTAACAAGACAATAAGGACAGCATCGGTCCGTTGAAGATAGGGAACCAGAAGGACGTCTGAATATGGCGTCGTGGCTAGTTTGTTCTCCATAGAATAATTAATTAGCAAAACAATAAGGTCACAATCTTCATGACTGCATTGATTCTGTTTGTCTGTTGAATTTGTTCTTTAAAATATATTTTTTTCAAATTTATTTATATGGTATTTTTTATTTTAATTTTTTTATATATATTCATAATAAAATAATTAAAATTATAAATAATAATTTATATTGGATCAATAATTTAAAAAAAACTCAATTTTTTTAAGAATACTTATTTTTTTTCCAAACATCCATGAAAGTTGTGAAACGTGGTTTAAATTGGATAAGGGTTTTTTTTGTACTATTTTGTTTTTGGATTTGAGAAAGTTTCATCTTCTTTGTGCATTTCTTTTATGCTTGGATTTGGTTAGTAAAACTTCAACTGTTTTAGATTCTTATAAGATAAGTATATTCTGATTTAAACTAGAGAACTAAAACGACCATTGAGGACATTTTTTGCACTATAATTTGCTTTGTACTGAGTTGAGCTGTTTATCTAAGCTGTGTTTCGTAGGAATGACTATTTGCTTCTATTTTTGCATTATAGGTTTTAAATATTGTAGATAATATATATCATTAGTTTCTTTTTTACATATGTTCATATTGTCATTTTTTCTCAGTATTTCCATTTATATGCTGTAAAATAATAGATTTGCATGAAAGATTATCTTTAATAGTAGATGTTGATTTGATATCTAGTTTGATTATAGTATTGTGTTTGGTTTGTAGAATGAAAATAAACAAATAAAAAATCAAATAATAAGTTTTTGGTTTATATTTTATTGAATGAATTTAGATTTTTCAGTCAATATGGTTCATAAATGATTCTAAAATACAACAACAACAAAAACAACAACAAGAAGAACACTCTCACTATCCCCACTCTCTAGCTCATATGATGAAAACAAATTCATGATGCGATTTATAGAAATGAAATGTTATTTCTCTTTATATATTCGATGTTAGTTACATAAGATAATTACTAAGATATTAATATAATATCTTAGTAATCAAAGAAAAGATAAAATGGCGGCAACAACATTTGCCATTCCATTTTTTAACATAATACAAGAAAATTTGATACAAAAAGAAGAAGAAAATAACAAGAAGCAGATACAAAAGACCAAACACAAATCCTGAGAGTTCTCTCCAAGAAATTCAAGTCCATAAAAAAATGATCAAAGTCATATTTAAAAAATTAAACCAAGAAAACAAACAAACAAAGTCTTTTTCTTCATCAAATCAAGTTGAGATATCACACGATTAAAGCTTTTGAGCTCGTGTGAAAATCTCCTTGTCCAAAACAATAACAAGATATCGATTTGACTGTTAATCAAAGAATTTGTATACACAAAGAGCACTTCAAGAGAGTTTTCACTTTTCTTGTAATCAAGTTTATTACTCTAATTTTAACACCATCCTTTCTAGTGTATTTATTTGATACGCGAGATTTTTGTGTATACAAAAACACTTTTCAATGTTTGACTATGTTGTGAAAAATAAATTAAAAAATATTTTTAATGTTTTACCTTTTTATGTTTGTTAAAAAATGAGAACAAAGTTTTATTTATAAAAAAATTGTAGAAGGATGAGATAAAAAAAATCTAATTTCATAATATTTTTTCAAATAAAATAAATAAAAACCAATTCTGACAAATAAAAAAATTGACAGATGATGATATTAGAAAAATTACAATTTCATAAATTATTTTAAATAAAATAAATAGCAACAAAAAAATCAAATATAATAGATAAAAAAATCAATTAAAACATGATTAAAAAGCATAAAATATAAAATTAATCTAAAAATCAAATCAAATTCTAAGAATAAAATTAAAAAAATCAAAATAAAATTTATAACAATTAAGAGATAAGTCGTAAGCTAACACTTATGGTAATAAATTTATAACAAAATAAGATTTGGATTTTTTTATTCTCGCCGACCCAACGCTGCTGGATAATCCTCAGAAAGGGACCCTATAGTCTTGTCGTTGTCTCTAATTAATTGTAGATAGAACTATAAATTCTTCCATCAAGTGGGTGGATTCTAATTATTGGTGCATGGCAAGAGGTGCAATCGGCTATTTTACCATATTATCACGTTTTGCTTTTAATTTTAGTGAAATAATATAATTTAAGAAAAAAAAAAAAAAAACTTAATCTAAGTATACCACAAGTAAGAAATGCGAGATTTATAGTTTGTTAGTATTTAAAATTGCAAGTTATAAAAAAGAATTATAAAACTGGTAGCTATATTATGAGATTTGAGAAGAAAGATAAAAAAAAAATTGAAATTAAATAATTTTTTTTATTATGATATCACTAGTATCATTTAAAACAATCTTGAAGAGATGAACTTCATGTCATCAAAATAAATCATCAACAGTAACACGAGTGAGTCGTACTTGATGGCAATGGCAAAGGAGTCGTTATCTTTGACGGCATGTGTGATACACTCAGATTATTATTGATGATTTTTCTTGCTTTCATTAATTTGTCTCCTTGGGATTTTTTATATGATATTGGTGGTGGTGTATTTGGAGTTTTAGGATGCATCAGAGATCTATTTGTTTTTATTTCTTTGTCTCTCTCGTCTCTCTTCGGTCTCTTAATATGTAATCATTTCATAATTCTTTTAGACGATGTTATTTTAAATAATGACAAGCTATAGATATATTGTTTTTTCATTGTAATATGTATAAATTGTGTTATCTCATCCATTGTTTTTAAAATTGTGTTATTTTATCAATATTAAAAAAAAAATTGCTATGTTTTTTAGGGAAAAACAATTTATGGAATTAGGAATTTTAGCATAAGCGTGTCAGAGATATAATTTTTTTTATTAACGTAGTTGCCCGGGCCAGCTTATGTGAATCTTGACTAATCTCACGTGCCTTGTAATTAACAACCATGTAAGCCGCCAATGACCATCATATTAACAATCACAAGGCTCAAACCTGTGACCACATAAAAACAAACCTTTTAGCCCTAAGTAGCTCGTGGACAAGTAACCTCGTTTGCTTCTATTCTCGCGTTATAGGTTTTAAATATTATTTATCATTAGTTTCATAATGTCATTTTTTCTCAGTATTTCCATTTATATGTTGTAAAATAATAGATTGTCATGAAATATTATCTTTAATAGTATATGTTTATTTGTTATTTAGTTTGATTATAGTATTATGTTTGGTTTGTACAATGAAAATAAACAAATAATAATAAGTTTATGGTTTAGATTTTACGAGGTTACTTGCTCACATGTTACGCTGAGCTTTTTTCTATGTACGAGACTGATTGATTTTATGCGTGTTGTAATTGGTTATTTTAATATTTAATTAGTAAAATTATAATCGATAAAATTTGTTAGAAATGGTTTTTTTTTTTTTGCCTAAAAGTGATTGAATGTCGCTATTGTTAAAACTATTTTAAACATGAGTCATGTACTTCGTGTAACATATGATTGATTGTTGTGTATGTTTTATTTGTTTGATGGATTATTTCATTAACAAATAGTAAAATTACAACCGATGAATTTTAGCACAGATGAATGATTTTACTTACGCAGCAAACAATTTGATTAGTGATTGTGTTTTAATTACTTGGATAATAATTTAATTAGAAGATAGCAAAACTACAATTGATCAAATTGACTAAAAATGAGTTCTTTGTTGGTTGCAACATACTAATTGTTTGTTGGGAATGTTTTAAATATTTGATGAATAATTTATTTGACAAATAGCAAAAATGCAACATCTAAAATTTATTAAAGATTAGTTTTTCAGATTTTTTTTTCATATTATTATATGAAAAATATTTTAGAGCACTGAGATTAAATTAATGTGAGATTTATAAAAAAAAGTTTATTTTTTAAAATATATTTTAAGACATTAATATCAAAAACATTTCACGATATATAATTAGTCTCCCCTATTTTTCAAGGAAAAAGTCCTAAAAATAATTATTATCATTATTCTAAATGTCTTATTTATAGTAAAATAAATACATATAAAAACTACATAATCTTAATTTTTTTAAGTTGATTTTTTAGATCAGATGTATAGTATTATAAACAAAAAATAGGACCATTAATAATTTTGTTACATGTGAAAAATTTGATGCTGACTGCGGAGAAACGTAGGGCAATTGTTTTTACGTGCTATGAGATTTTAAATATATTGGTTTTACGTGTGACTTCTTATATATTGTTTTTACGTGCTATGAGATTTGAAATATCATAAATAAAAAAAGCCATAGAAGTTAATTTTTAACAAAAATAACATCGACCACATAATTATTTTGATCATTATTCTCATTGTTACTGCTATGATTGCTAAATTATCATAATTATTGTCATTATTATCACAATAATCATCACGACAATCAACACCATTATTTTTATTCATATAATTAAAATTATAATTAGTATTATTATCATCATTATTAATTTTTTTTGTCATCAGTGATAGTTTTTATATTATTTTGAGTTATCGTTATTCTTATCATCAAAGCCATAATTATTAACACGGTGAGCACAATAATCGTTATAATAAATAACAATTTCTATCATTATTATGATTAATAATGTTACTATTATTATGATGATTATAATAAATAAAATTATCATTACTGTTAATGAAAACAAATATCAAATTATTTTTAGGAATATAAAAAATTATATAATTTTAACAAAAGAGCAAGCAAAAAAAAACTATTATTATTAATGCATAAATAATTGAAAGAACCAAATTACATAAAAGAATAAAAAAAACAAAATGACAAAAGAGCAAACAGAAAACGTGAAAGAAATCATAAAAAAAAGAATTATTAGTTTAATTTTTTTTTTACTTGAAGAAAAAAACATATAAATTAAAAACTAAAAAAAAAACAAAGGAAAAAATATCAAATTTCAATTATTATAGCTTTTATTGTAACAATTATTATAAATAATTAATATTCTAATCATTATTGATAATATTATCACCGCCACTACCATTATCGTTATAAAAAAAAAACTCATTTTTTTTCAAGATTTATTCTTGATATTATTAAATTTGAAGTATTTAAAAACACTAAGATTAACTTTTACATCTTTTTTATATGATATTTCAGATCTAATATAACGTAAACAAAAAATATACGAAGTCACACGTCGACAAAATAGGTGGGAAAATTTGGTTAACTTATCTACAATGATAACGATTATTTTTAATTTTTTTTAAAAAAAATATGTGAGGCTAATTATATATTTTGATATTTGTTTAATATTTATGCCTGAATATATATATATATATATATATATAAACTAAGTTTTTTTTTGAAATATCAAATTAATTTAATATCGGTGTTTTAAAATACTTTAAAAATAATAATATGACGGATAAATCTTAAAAAATAAATAAAAAATTTTCTTTTTTAATAAAAAAAACACTTCAAACTAAAAATATACCAAGCCACACATAGATAAAACAAATACAAAAAAACACAAAGATATTAAAATTATTAACAACAAAAGATTAACCATATATATATATATATATATATATATATATATATATATATATATATATATATATATGAGAGAGTTTCACTCTTATTTCACACTACCAAAGCTAAACTTACTCTGTTTTTTAACACAAGATGTATTTAATACAAATAAAAATTAAATGTCTAAACTAAGTGTATAAATATATAATTACAAATAAAAAAATTAAAAACTATCCCAGGAGGACCAAAAAATTAAGAGATCAAAACTAGTCCAAAATATAAAAAATAAAAAAATTAAAACTAAAATACAAAATAAAAATATTATACATGTTGAAACTAGTCAAAAAAAAATCCTACGAGAGAGCGGAGGGTAATGGCTCGTGTTTCTAATATAAGAACATCAACATTGGTGCTTTATTAATCATGTTTACACACAAGATTGCTCACAAGCAAATATGTTTATTTATAATATCAAAAGTCGTAGAAAAGCTTTCGAAAGGATTCCAAAAAGTTTAAAAGATAGAAAACATCTTCCGAGTTAAACACATGATTTTTTTCAGAGGTTAAGAAAATTCATAAAGCCCTTTTTATGTTATTTTTCGACACAGCTAAACCACACTGATCAGTGATGAAAATTGTTCTTGTTCCATTAAATAATGTCGAAGGAATGGGAGTTCCTCCAATCCGAAGTGCTTTCATATATATATATATATATAGTTTATTGTATTTATGATTCTAATTACAAACACAATAAAAGACGTAGGTTTTTACACTGTGCACACACTAACAAAACACTGTGGATTGCGACAGTGCACGCCCGAAATTAGCCCTCGGGCGCGCGGCGAGAAGGAGCTGGCAGGCGGGGATAAAATCGGTTTTTCCTTTTAATTTTCTATTTTTTTTAAATATTCATTTGTGAACAGTGTATTGACGATTTCCTCCCCGATAATAAGACAAAATCAGGCTTACGGCTGAGGGGCACCGGGTAGATTGCGCTGCCGGACCGGGCCCGATCACGGTCCGGGTCCGCCGCAACTTTTGAATTTTTTTTATTATTTTTCTGAAATGGCTAAATACGGTTTTAGCCCCTAATAAGACAAAAAACACTTAATTGGGTGCGTGGGCTAGAACGGTAATTGACCCTATTTTTCGAATTTAATAATCGGCGTCTGTAAGGGCGTGAGACGCACGCGCCGGGCGGTTTCCCGCCTCACGCCCTGTTTAGGCGGCGCGTGCGGCCTTATCCGGTGTCCGGAAATGGTATACCGGATGACAGAACGATGCGCCGCCGCGTGGTCTTCCTCCCACGGTGGTGCGTGTAACCACCAGATGTCCGTGGACGCGGCGGAGGCCGGTTGAAGTCGCCGACCATGTTTTCTCTCTCTCTTGCACGTCAATGTGTAGGAGAGTCCCCCATTTATGTTGACTTTGCACTTCGATCCCTATACTTTTAATTTCGTTTTTGGTCCTAATTTCTGTTATATAAGTTTTAATTTTGTTCGATTGGGTCCTCCGATTTCAATTGATTGAATGTCAAAGTTTCACTTCGGTCCTTCTACTTTCAATTTCCGGATTGGCTGTATATAACTCAATCAATTCGGTACAAAAGTTCTGATTTTTGCATTTCTGTCCTCTGATTTCAATTTAGAATAAATGTAATTTGCATTTCAGCCCTTTGACTTTTAATTTTTTAATTTCAGCCCTTTATTTTTGATTTTCATTTAAGTCCTTATACTTTTATTTTTTTATATTTCTAAAATAATCCCTACTTTTGTCCATGTATATATAAAAGTGTATTTAACACAATAATAATAATAATAATAATAATAAGAATAATAGTAATAATAATAATAATAATAGTAATAATAATAATAATAATAATAATAATAATAATAATAATAATAATAATAATAATAATAATAATAATAATAATGACTTAATTATTTTTTGTTCTTACGCTTCTCTGTTTTTTCCTTTCTCCCGATAATTTGATAATAATTTATTTTTTCCGGTTATAGCAATAATAATAATTTTTGTTTTTTTTTTCTTTTGTTAAAATTTCTTGCATGTTTTTTAGTCTTTCATTGTTTTTTTTCCCTTTCATTATAATAATAATAATAATAATAATAATAATAATAATAATAATAATAATAATAATAATAATAATAATAATAATAATAATAATAATAATTAAATTGTTTTGCGTGCTTGCCCTTTCTTTAATGTTCTTTTTTCCCTCCGGATAATTTCATATTACAGTAATAGCAATAATTGTTTTTTTTTTAAATCTTTTGTTAAAGTTTATAGGATGTTTTTAGTCTTTCATTTATTTTTGTTTCTTTCATTATTAACATAATAATAATAATTATAAGAATAATAATAATAGTGATTATTATTAGTATTATAATAATAGTTATTGTGTATTCTATTATTATAATAATAGTGATTCTTTATTCTTTAATAATAATAATAATAATAATAATAATGATAATAATAATAATTTTTTAATTGGTTTTTCTTGCTTGCTGTTTTGTTCATGCTTTTTATTTTTTTCCCTCGGTATAATTTAATAATTTTTGTTGTTTTTATTCTAGCGGAAATAATAATTTTAAATGTTAAGACTCCGATGTTCCTATTGTTATAATATTTTAAATTAATATTGCTTCTTTTTCCTCTTTTTTTTTCTCTTTCTATTAATTGATTTTTATACTTTTATTATCTGCACAATAATGATTTAAGTAAGTTTTTTTTTTCTTATTCAAATATTTTGCTCTTTTTTCTAATGTTAGTGTACGCTCTTTTGTGATCGTTTATGACGCAATACCTATATTATAAAAGATATAATCTATATTTACGTGACAAACTCAACTCAAAATTGTAAATTATATACAAAAAAAATATCCGCGGCAACGCGCGGGCAATTTGCTAGTATATAAATAAAACTAATTGGTGTGGTATTTTGTGCATTTGTTTTTCTTTTATGGTATTGAAATGAGAATACATGAAAGGCAGTAAAAGAAAAGAAAAGGTTATAGAGAATTTATTTGGGTATGACCCGGATATTTCAATAAAAAAATATAAAATAGCTAAAAAACAATATGATGTTTTTGTTTTATTATGTTAAAAGTACTTTAAATAAACACTTCCAAACACACACAGATTCATAACAAACTCGAATAAGAAAAAAAAACAAAAACAAACTTGACTCTTTTCTGTTGATCTTCATCGTATCACCACCACCTGCAAACGCAATATTTATTTATTTTTAATTTTTTTGCACACGAGGATTTGGCCCAGCGGAGGAAGGGAGGCCAGGGTTTCGAGTCCTCAATGTATACTTGTTATCTTTGTGGTGTTTTACTTGTCTATTGGGTTTGATAGATCTGAGAATTAGTTGTGGTGCGCGTAAGCTGACCCGATACCCCGGTTATCAAAAAAAAATTGTGGTTAAATGCTCTCAAATGGAGGCGTGCAAGTACAAAATTCAAGCAGAAATTAACCTGGAGAATTGGAAGGAAATTGGGCGTCGATAATAGAGAGCCAATGCTTGTGCATGATAAGATTACGTGTATGTGCTGTTATCAGTGATCTATTATAAATTTGAGGGGGTGGCGAAGGATGTACATAATAATTAGAGAGAGGGACCACATCTGTTGAAGATAGGGAACGAGAAGAACATTTGGACATAGATTTTTTAAAATGATTTTTGTTTTTGAAATATATTAAAATAATATTTTTAATATTAATATATCAAAAAAAAAATGTTCCGCCTGACATCGAATTCAAGGATATGCGTGTAAAGTTTCTTTCCAAATAGACTATCAACTTTCAATTTATAATTAACCATTAAACGTTTTTTTTTAAGATTTGATCATTGATTTTGAATTTATTCAATCAAGTTTATAATTGCCTAAGAAACTTTAATAATTATGCAATTAAGCCTCAAATTTGACAAAATTAGCTTTTTAAAATTGCAATTCAATCCAAGACTTCAATTCCTTCTATTAAAGCCCAAATTGAATTCAAAATCAGTTTTCCTTGCAATCAAGTCATCTATAAATTCAATTACACCCTGAAAAGACAAAATTGAGTTAGTAAACATCCAATTTTGATTTTTTCTTCCCTAAATTGAATTTTTAAAACAAAATATCAAAACTAAAAAAGAATGGACCAAACATTAAATGGAGTTGTTCAAATTTAAATTCTGGATTCCAACCATAGTTATCAAATCTGTTCCGGGTACCGTTCCGGTTTTTTGTTTGGAACGGAACGTTCCGGTTTCGGTGCATTCCGGCGTTCCGTTCCGGTTTTGTACTGTTCATATTTATTTAATTTTATATATGAAAAAAATAAAATATTAATTTAACAAGCGTAATTTAAATTCAAGATAAATGAAATTTAAATTATACAATACAAACATAATCTCAAAATTAGAAACATCTTTAAAATTCCAAAATATCATGAAAGTAAAATGTTCTAAAATAAAAGAAAAATACATCAAACATCTTCTACATCATTAATATAAAAATAAAGATCTTGATCTTGAGGTGGAACATAAGGAAAGTCGTCAACAAGACATTCCAATAGTTGGTCATTTCCACCAAGCTCATTCTCCTCATTTACACATGTCTCTTCATCATCTAAATTTAAAGTAGCGAAAGGTGCTTCGATACTCTCCCAACTTATGTCATCTCCATCAAGAAGACCGGGTTCTTCACAAATCCATTCATTCAATAGATCAATGTTGTCAAGGCTAATGGGATCTAAAACATCTCTTATTCTGCTCATATTCCTACAAAGAATAAACATGAAAGAAATTAAAAAATTAATAGCAATGTAATAGAAAATAATTACTAATATAATAATATTGATATTTTACCTCTGTTGAATCTTTAGATTATAGCGAACAAATACTAGATCGTTTAATCTTTTGTGCTCAAGCCTATTTCGCTTTTTTGAATGGATGTATTCAAATACACTCCAATTTCTTTCGCACCCAGTTGCAGTACAGCATTGACTAAGAACTCGAATTGCAAACTTTTGAAGTTCTGGAGTATCATTGCCGAATTGCTCCCACCAAAAAACTAGATAAGAAAATTTGAATAAATCAAATATTATAGATAAAAAAAAAGATATTATATCATAAAAAATAAAAGTTATTACCTGGATTTAACTTTTCTCTTTGACGAATAGCTAGGGTCATACCAAAATCACCAGTTGCTCTCTTATACTCCTCAATTTGGGCACTGATGTTATCTTGAGTATCACAATCAGGAACCAATCTAATAATTGTGGTAAGCAAACCTCGAGTTACCTCCTTTTTGTTTTGAAAAAGAAGGCCTAAAAAAATATTCCAGGGATTAAGAAAAACATCCCGCCGCATGTAATGGACTATGAAGTTGCTTATCCCATCTAGCATCAATTACCCGAATATATGGTCCATATTGAGACATTCTATTTTTCAACCTTTTTTTGATGGCTTCTTTTGCTTTATCCATTGCCTCATATAAATATCCCATTGATGGTTTTTCTTCACTGTCTGCTAACCTTAGAACTCGTACTAAAGGCTCGCTGACGTTGACTATATGTGCACATCTCGGCCAAAAGTCTTTATCTTCTAAAACTATAGCAGCAATTTCTTTTCCAACCCGACTTTTGCCATGACTTGATTCAACCCATTTTGTGCAAGTAAACATCTGTCGAAGCTCATTCTTAAACTTCAGTAAACATTGGAGGCTTAAGAAGTGGGTTGCAAACCTTGTTATGCCAGGACGACATAAATCATGTTCATTTGTGAATTCTTTCCTCATCAAAGCTAGAACCTATGCATGATTATATATAAACTTGGTTATATTTCTTGCATTTTTAATGGTTTCATCAATCATTAGAAAATATCTCGGATCACAAATATTTTCTAGCATTAAATCAATGCAATGGGCAGCACAAGGAGACCAAAAAAAGGTGCCATACCTTTGCTGCAAAGCTTTCCCAACAGCCTTAAATGAAGCCTCATTATCACTGACAAACTGGACAATATTCTCTGGTCCAACTTCTTTGACAACTTCATCAAACATCTCCACCAATGTCTCTTTATCTTTTCGAAGTCCTGAAGTGTCAACAGACTTCAAGAATACGGTGCCTCTCGGAGAATAGACAAGGAAATTCACAATTGGTGCATTCCTCCTATTTGACCACCCGTCAGCCATAATTGAACATCCATAAAGTCTCCAATCAGCCTTGATACTTAAAATGTATTCATGGACATCATGAACTACATCTTTCAAAAGTGGTCCTCTTAAATCATGAAATGATGGGCCTTTAAACCCAGGTCCTATGGATGCTACGACATCTAGCATTGGCTGATAATAATACGAATTAACACTGTTAAACGGTATATTAGCATCATACCACCATGTTGCTACGACTTTTCTTGCACTTCTAATACTAGGCTGGGAACCCGGGGTAGTTCGTGGAGCAAATAAAGGAATCCTTCTTCCAGATGTACTTGTTCCTTGCACTGTCGTTCTTCTACTTGTTTGTGAACGTATATCACCCGAACGAGGATTTGCAGCATCACCCTCTTCTACTTCTTCATCATTGAAAACTGATTGAGCATTTCCAATATCAGTTCTAATTCTTTTTCTTCTCTCTTTCTCCATTGTCATGTCATCTACCACTTGTTTCATTTGCCATTTAACATCTGGAGGGACCTTTTTACAAGGTTCAACTTCACCTTTAATACCAGCTAGGTGATACTTCAACCGAGTACCACCACCACCATTGATCCGTTTATTACAATAAATGAATATACTTGCATTCCTTACACCAGCAACCACTTGTCCATGAGCCCATGCTGGATCATCTGATCTTGCTGGAGCTGAAGCAATTGAAGTCCCACCACTAGATGAGTTTTCAGCCATCTAATTTAATCTGTTTTAAAAAGATAACACAAGTTAGGCATGTATCATTCTTTACTCCACAGTTTGAAATCCATACCAAATTGGATTTCAAAACATGAATCTCTTAATGGAACATAATATAAATCATAATCAAAGTATACTAATGAATCACAAGCTGCTCTTGGTATTATTTTTCACAAACCCATATCTCTTCTACAAATTGCTCCCAGGAACAACTACTTCCAACACCCTCTTGGTATTATTTCCCTCAAAACAGCATCAAATTATCAAACAACATTATGCACTGGCCAGTTTATCAAACAACATTTCACAATCACTCTCTTCCCGAAATTCATCAACAACCATTCACAAAAACACAATTAACAAGAATGCCCAGTTTATACACCATTATGCCCAGTTTCGGCACAATACAATTCCATCTCAAATTGACAATCAAACTCAATTTTCACAATAACTCACTTTCCGAAAACTCATCAACAATCATTCACAGAATCACAATTAACAAGAATGCCCAATTTAATTAGGAACACAACATGAATGAACATCTTTCAATTAAACATTCCATACAAATGTAATCAATTAATCAATTATCCCAAGTTTCGGCACTTTCATTTTTTAAAAAAATTAAAGGATTAGGGGCCTCAAATGTGTACCTTTCACTGAAGATTTGGGGAAGAAGAACCGAGCAAGGTCAATTGTGCCGCCGTGTGGAAGAGATTGTGCCGTCGTGCTGTTCAAAACTTCAAATTGTGCCGCCGTGAATTTTATTTTCAATTTAGGAATTCAGAATTTGAGCTAGATTAGGGATTGAAATTACAAATTGAGCTTTTCAATTGATGGGTTACTGGAATTGTGAGCTGATTTGAGATCAATTTGAGGTTAGGGCAATGATTTGGGTAAAAAGAAATCGGGGAATTGGGGGAATTGATTTAGGGATTCCTGAAATCGGGGAAATGGGTTTTGGGTCTGGTCTGGGGGGGTTTATTAATTCATAAACGACGTCGTTTTGATTCAAGTGTAAACGACGTCGTTTGGGATTACACCGGAACGGGACCACCGGTACAAAACCGGGGCGTTCCGGCCGGAACGGAACGAGATCCATAACTATGATTCCAACTATGTGGCCTATTAATTAAATCTACCTAACAGCAAGAATGAAGACCACAAGCACAACACTATATATGTAAATTATTAGAGACACCAATAATAGTATTGGGCCCTTTTGGGCCATGGATGTATATTTTTTAAGAGGTGGTTTGGGTCATTTAATAGTTGAAATTTGGAAAATAATATTTTATAAAAAGTAAATTTCCAAAAAATAATTATTTTTAATGTTTATTAGTATGATAGAAAATAAATTATAAAATTGTAGACATTAAAATTTTAACAAGTCTGACCCATGACCCATATGATTAAAAAAATTTAATTTGTTCGGTGTGGATCTAATTAAATTTGTTGGATCTGAGCCCTACTTAAATTAAAAATCAAATCCAAATCTGTTTTATGATGCTTACTTTAATATCCTACGGTTAAGGGTGTCTTAAGTAATTATCATATTAATTTTTCTAAAATATCCTTTAGTTAAATGATATTTGAGGTAAAATTGTACTTGATTTGTCTACAAATAGACAACAAAGCTGTTAAATAAAAAAAAGGAAGCATATAAGTTCAAAACAACAAAAGAAAGTGATCAATGTTTTGGGTGTTAGAAATATATTAAAATAATATTTTTAATTTTTGAAAATAATTTTTAATATCATCACATCAAAATAATTTTTAATATATCTAAAAATAAGTGGTGCTTATTCAGATACAAGTGATAATTGTTCTTGTTCCATAGAGGTCCGCTTTTATTTATTTAGATATAGATGTGTGTATATGGAAGGGCTTTGTCCTATTTGGTCTCGGAGGTACGAGAGTTCCTCCAATCCGAAGTACTTTCATACCTAAATTTATACATAAATAAATAGTTTATTGTATTTTTAATTCTGAATGTATAAATAAAAATAATTTGTGTGCTATTTTGTGCATTTTTTTTTCTTTTCTTTTATGGTATTGAAATGAGAATGTGTGAAAGGCAATAAAGAAAGTTGAAACAAGAGTTTGAATAATGTGTTTTGGTAATGTATCAATGTACGGCTCCTCCTCTATTATTTATATATGTAGGGCAATTTACACATGTTATGATGTACCCTATTGCATAATATAATCTCTACGTATATTTCCTGTTTTACAGAATATTTCCTAAATTACAATGTATTCCATAATATTCCCCCTCAAGCTAAGGTGGGTGATCCACGTGAAGCTTGGACCGTAGAGAAGTAAACACTGTCGTGGCAAGTGGCTTTGTAAGAACATCTGCTAATTGATCTTTGGAAGGAATGAAACGTATCTGAATTTCCTTCTTAGTAACTCGATCACGGACAAAATGATAGTCTACCTCAACGTGCTTTGTACGAGCATGAAAGATCGGATTAGCAGACAGATAAGTAGCCCCCAGATTATCACACCATATAGTCATAGCAGAACTCGGGGAAACACATAAATCAGTCAACAGATAGCGAAGCCAAAGAACCTCAGCGAAGCGTCATCGGCTAAGGCCTTATACTCGCTTACTGGAGGAGCCGAGCAACAGCTCGTTGTTTGCCGATTTCCATGAAATGGGAGTGGTTCCGAGAAAGACAATGTAGCCACCCGTGGATTTTCGGTCATCAACACTACCGGCCCAATCGGCATCAGTATAACCATGAAGAGTCAAGGTCGAATCACGGGTGAGATGTAGGCCAAAAGAAGAGGTACCTTTTAGGTATCGCAGGATATGCTTAACCGCGTACCCCAATGGTCTTCGTAGGAGCATGCATAAACTGACATACTTTGTTTACCGCATAGCAAATATCAGGTCGAGTAAACGTTAGATACTGAAGAGCACCCACAATTTGGCGAAAGCGGGTGGTGTCTGAAAATAATGTTGTAGACTGCAGATCAAGTTTAGAAACAGATGTCGGTGTATCCACAGGTTTACATGATGTCATACCAAAGACGATTTAGAATTTCCGAACATACTTGTGTTGATCGAAAGCACAAGACCCATACTGGTTGGAACCACTTCAATCCCTAAAAAAATAGCGTGCATGGCCCAAATCGCGCAGTTTGAATTCCGCGCTTAACAGAGTAATAAGACGATGAATCAACGCAGAGTTATTTCCAGTAATCAGGATGTCGTCGACATAGACAAGTAAATAACAAGTGTCATGGGACCTATTTAGAATAAATAGGGATGTATCAACCTTTGAAGCTCTGAAACCAATGGTCATGAGGAAAATCATATAGGCGCATGTACCAAGCCCGTGGTGCCCGCTTTTAACCCATATAAAGATTTGTGAAGGCTGACAAACATGAGTGGGAAGAGCAAGTATTAACAAAACCCTGGTGGTCTGCCGCATGTAAACTACTTCACGAAGAGAGCCATTAAGGAATGCATTGTGAACATCAAGTTGCCGAATCCGCCATCCTTTGAGATCGCGAATGGTAAGAACTAACCGAACAAGAGTTGGTTTAACAACAGATCGAAGGTTTTCGAATAATCTATACCTTCCTCGTTGGTGAATCCCCGCGAACCAAGCGAAGCTTTGTAGCGATCAATGTCCCCATTTGCTTGGCGCTTGATTTTATACACCCAGCGGCTGCCAACAATATTCATAGAGGGGTCGTATGGGACCAAGGACCAAGTGGAATTTGCATGTAATGCTGCAATTTCATCCTTCATGGCAGTATGCCAACATAAATACTGGTCAGCCTCCCTAAAACTTAGGGGCTCATGAGCAGATGGAGTGACTTCCCGTGAGGTAGTAGTGGACGGGGAAGTAGTAGAGATGGAGCTGAAGTTGGCAGTCTTTGGCTGCCGTGGACGCAGCACCATTGGATGCTTGCGAGTGGGTGGTGGAGAGGATGGCAAAGTAGTGGACTGCAGCTACGGAAGAGAGTACGTGGAGAGATCCACACATAAATTCAGGCCGGGAACAGATTTGGCTGAATCTGGTGAAGAAGGTGATGCCGATGTCGAAGGGTCTGCAGCAGAGGAAGGGGCTATCGAAGATGTGACCGGAAGAGCCAAACCCTGAACCTCGCATAATGATCATAAAACATAGATGGAGATGATAAAGAGGGGACTGACTCTTGTGTGGGTGGACTCGTGTAGTGGAGACTGACTTGGATGACAAAATAGGAAATGGAGGGTAAGACTGGAGACGTACATGGACGAGGAGGAGGATGGAGACGGTATGGTGGATTTGTCAAATGGAAAAACATGCTCATGAAATCGAACATGACGGGAAATGTAGATGCGATCAGTTGACAAATCAAGACAACGATAGCCTAGATGAGATGAATTGCAGCCTAAGAACACACACGGAGTGGAGCGATAATCTAGCTTATGAGCATTGTAAGGACGAAGAAGAGGAAAACACAAACATCCAAAAATGCGTAAAAAAGCATAGTCAGGAATTTGACGAAAACAAGCATTCAAAAGGAGATTTGTTGTTTAACACCCGATGTTGGCATACGATTAATAAGGTAGACCGATGTTTTCGAATGCATAATTCCAGAATTTTAATGGTGCCTTACATTGTCCTAAAAGAGTAATGCCAGCTTTCAATAATATGACGATGACGACGCTCAACAAGCACCGCTTTTGTTCATGAGTATGTGGACATATGAGACGCATGATGAATACCGATGGTTTTAAAAAAGGAATTTAATTTTCGATATTCACCCCCCCAATCAGCTTTGAACAGCTTTTGATTTTTACGAGAGAATTGACGCTCAACAAGTAACCGAAATTGTTGAAACACAAAGAAATACATCGGATTTTAGAGCAATAGGATAGTACCAAATATACTTTGTATGCGATCCACAAATATGACAAAAATACCGAAAACCATCGATGATAAAAACGGGCAGGTCCCCAAACATCACTAAATATAAGTTCAAGTGGAGTCGATGTTTTATGACCCGTAGGTCCTAACGATAAACGTGGAGGATTTTTCCTAGCTGACAAGCTTGACATTGAAAAATCAAAACGGCGAGAGGTACAAGTAACCTTTTTATTTGAAGCTAAGAGACTCAAAATACGAGAACTAGGATGACCAAGACGACGATGCCAAAAAATCGCGAAGCTGCCAAGCCGGGTGGACAAAAGCTTAGCGGCAACAAGTGTTGCGTGAAGACTCTGAAAGAACATAGAGACCGCCTTTACTCCGACCGAAAGAAGAACTTCCTTGGTGATGAGATCCTTAACATAAAAAACAAAGGAGTGAAACTCAAAGAAGACATAATTTTCACGCACAAAATTGTTGAACAGATAATAATCTTTTTTTAATGTGAGGAACATGTAAGATATTGGACAAGGAGAAGACTCTTTTTGGTGTATGCAGAATTTTGTGGGCAGTATTAGATATGACAAGTCCCTTACCATCACCAACATGTAATTGATCATTACCAAGATAAGGTTTTGTAGAAGCCATACCAGTTATGTCCGGAGTAACATGATGATTTGCACCTGTGATCCGAAACCATTCCCGCGATTCCTTTATGGCAGAATCCTCACCTGATGCAGTGCTAAAGGAGAGATTGGCTGATGCTTGGTTTCCATGTTGCGCAAGTTGAGAGCATTGCTGTGCAGAGTGACCAAATATGTGACAAAGCTGACACTTGACTTGATGCCGAGGCCACTGGTTTGAAGAGGAATTACGGGACTGTTGCCAATTGTTGCTACGGGACTGTTGCTGCCAAGAGGAATTATTTCCTCCACCACGGAAGGGCTGTCCATTATGCTGTGAGTAAGTGTTGCGTGATTGACGCCAACCACCCCTTCTTCCTCTATCCCGCGAGAAGCCATAGCTGTGAGACCCTGAAAATCCACGCCGTAGTCGCATAGGTCGTGGGGTCAAGTGCGAGAGTGGGGGAGCAAAGGTGCAGCAGAGGTGATACTTGAAGCCATTGAGTTTCGATGAATAAATTCATGAGTAGATAGATGACTATGAAGTTCGAATAGGATAATGGATCGCCTTTAGTAGACAAGGTAGTAACCAAATCACTGAAAATCACCGCTAAGTCCCCGAAATACATAAAGATTGAAATCTGTGAGAGAGATTGGTCTGCCAGCCGCAGCCAATTCATCAAATAACCCCTTTGCGCGTTGTAAAAATAAGGTTACAGAATCATCACCTTGCCGAAGATCCTGAAGAGAACCATGTAATTGCATGATCCTAGAGTTTGATGGAGAAGCAAGGGCACATTCAAGGGTGTTCCACACACTTGCAGATGTTGAACAATCTACCACCAGATGAAGGACTTCAACCGAGAGAGATGACAGCAAAGCACTAAGAATAAGTTGATCTTGCTGTTTCCAAGCCAAGACCATAGCAGTAGCAGCGGCGTGAGAAGAGGGGCATGGATTTGAGCCATCAACAAACGAGAACACACCTTGACCAATCAGGTAAGGTTTCATCTGCATACGCCAATATAGGTAATTATTGTTGGTAAGCTTGAGATTAATAACCCGCTGAGTGTTGGAGAGAGGAACAATGACTCGCTGCTAAAGCGTAAGAAAGCATGGCTGCGCTGGATGCGCAGGGCAGTTAATTTGGGGAAGAATGGCCGGCATTAACATCAAACGATTGGTTTCGAAAGTGAGTCATGGTAGAAGACGCAAGAGAGCAACAATTTTAAGCAATAGAATTTTCAGCAGAGAGAAGAGAAGCCGAGCACGCTAAAGAGTAGCAGAGAGTCAAAGCATGAGCAGAATCACGCCCTCGCAAATAAAGAGAGAGTGCAGCAGTAGAGGCAGCCAATTAAAGAAATAACCGAGAGAGTGCAGCGCAGCAGGGAGCAGGAATCACGTCTGCAAATAAGGAGAGGCCGGGGCAAAAAGAAATCACGCGGCAGGGGAGAAACAGAGGAGCAAAAAACGTAAAAACGTGGCTGTTCAGGTTTGCATAAGAAGAACCGATTAAGGTATGTTTAGCTCTGATACCAAGTTGAAACAAGAGTTTGAATAATGTGTTTTGGCAGTGTATCAATGTACGGCTGCTCCTCTATAATTTATATATGTAGGGCAATTTAAACATGTTATGATGTACCCTATTGCATAATATAATCTCTACGTATATTTCCTATTTTACAGAATATTTCCTAAATTACAATGTATTCCATAATAAAGAAAAGAAAATGTTATAGAGAATTTGGTTGGGTATGACCCGAATATTTCAATAAAAAAACAGCTAAAAAAACAATTTTAGCTTAGATAATGTTTTTTTTATTACATTAAAAACACTTTAAGTAAACACTTCCAAACACACACTCATAACAAACTCGAATAAGAAAAAGAAACAAAATAATCATTTCATAAGTGCTCAAGTCATATAAGATTAGTACTAAGGGATTTGCTTTTTTTTATAGTCTCAAGTTCAAACTCTTGCTACTATAATGATTACTGGAGATTTACATGATCGTTTAATTCAAAATTTATGAGATTAATCGAGGTACACGTAAACTGACCTGAACCCGGACATTCACATTAATAAAAAACAAAACAAAGTAGCTTGGTGCTTTATTAAGCAAGTTTACACAAAAGTTTGCTGACAAGCAAATATGTTTATTTATAAAATCAAAAGTCGTAGAAAAGCTTCCGAAAGGATTCCATATGATCAGCCTCCAAGCATATAGCCAACGAGAAACTCCCATCGTTGGCTGGATTTGGATGTATGTATCCCTTCCCTTCGAACATCGTTGCCGGCCGCATAAGCAATGGAGCACCCCATCCAAAATCAGCTTTATAAAAAAGGCAATCGCATCCAACTAACAATATTAAGATTTGGGCAAGCGCAAGTTATAGAGCCTCGAGGAATATTGTTTACGTCACCCACCTCTTCCAAGTAGTCAAGAGCAGATCTTAAATACTCGGCATCCATTTTCTTTATCTCTCGATGAATTCTTTCCACGGTGCACCCTCAATGATTCCGATAAAAGGTCACCGGATAAAGCAACCGGAGAAGCTATAAATATTACATTACCGAAGTAGATAGACTGAAGTGGAGGATTCAATCTGGAACGACCATCGACCGATATGCTGTAATTTGGTTTTTTTGATCATTATTATGAAAAGTTACGTGCCTTCGACACAGAACGCCATATGTGTGCGGTTAGGATCTCATAGGTGGTGTACATGGTTTCGCTCCCGACGTTGCTTACCTTTGCTTTTCAGGAATTAATTTGCTCCAGTGTAATTTTAAGATTTGCCAAAGATTGGGGTTTTTGTGTTTTTGGTGAGATGATCAGTATTCATAGTAGGTGGTGGATCAAATTCAACGTGATGGAAAAATAGGTTTCGGTGCCACCCGACCACGGAGGATGGTTCGATCAAGCAACGGTGGAATGGTGATAGAAAGGCCGCGTGCTAAAGTAGCCCACGAGTTTATGAAATGGAGAGCTCCTGTTCCATCTGCTAGAGTGTGATGCCACCCAACTCCGAGACAAACTCCACCACACTTGAACGAGGTTACCTGGAAACATTAACAATGTACAGATTCTTCACTGAAACCCTGCTTAATTATGAGACAAGAAGGACATGTTGAAATACCTGAAGAAGAAGAAGTGGGTTTCGAGATATGTCTTCTAAATTAGTGTCAACAGTCGGAATGAGTTGTCGAAGTTTCATGCTAGGCATGAACTCACCGAGCTCTTCAGTAGTGGAATCTGTGTCGGCCACTACGAGCAACACTCCCTCCCCATTACAGTTGATTTCAATTCTACCATTTTCATCCCTTGCCAGCCTTCCAGCCACGGGATAAAATGGCACAAGAACCTTTCTCAGGGCTTCCTTAATTACTTCAGCTTCGAAAAAATCGGAGGAGCCATTCGGCTTGTAGAGGTACACTGTAGATTAACTATTAAACTTCAAAGACATGCATGTAAAGTTCAATGTCTTTTTCAACTGACTATCAAACTTTCAATTGACACTCAATTAACTATTAAACTTTTAATTGTCTTCAATTTGGCATTTGAAGTTATTGATTTAAGTCCCTGAAGTCTCACACCTTTTTATGATTTGATCCTTGATTTTGAATTCCTTCATTCAAGTTTCTAATTGCCTAAGAAACTTCAATATTTATGTAATTAAGTCTCAAATTTGACAAAATTATCTTTTTAAATTTGCAATCCAATCCAAGACTTCAATTCCTTCTATTAAAATCCAAATTGAATTCAAAAACCAATTTTCCTAGCAATCAAGTCATCTATAAATTCAATTAAACCCTCAAAAGACCAAATTGAGTTAGTAAACATCCAATTTTGATTTTTTCTTCCCTAATTTGATTTTTTAAACAAACTATCAAAACTAAAAAAGAATGGACCAAACATTAAATGTAGTTGTTCAAACTTAAATTCTGGATTCCAACTATGTTGCCTACTATTTAAATCTACCTAACAACAAGAATGGAGACCACAAGCACAATACTATATGTATTTATTAGAGACACCAATAATAGTATTGGTCCCTTTTGGGAAATGGATGTATATTTTTTAAGAGGTGGTTTGGGTCATTTAATAGTTGAAATTTGGAAAATAATATAACAAGTAAAATTCTAAAAAATAATTATTTTTTTAATGTTTATTAGTTTGATAGAAATTAAATTATAAAACTACAGACATTAAAATTTTAACAAGTCTGGCCCATAACCCAAATTTCTTTTATGAATAAAAAATTAAATTATTTGGTGTGGATATAATTTAATTTATCTTGTGTGAACTCAAATTAAATTAAAAAACTCAAATCTAAATCTTTTTTACGGTCCTAACTTTAATATCCTTCGGTTAAGGGTGTCTTAAGTAATTGTCATATCATTTTCCTAAAATATCATTTAGTTAAATGATATTTGAGGTAAATTGTACTTGATTTGTCTATAAGTAGACAACAAAGCTATTAAGTTTAAAAAGGAAGCATATAAGTTCAAAACAACAAAAGAAAATGATCAATTTTAAGTATTTAGAAATGTATTAAAATAACATTTTTTTTTAAATAATTTTTAACACATCACATCAAAATGAATTGAAAATACATAAAAAAAATTAATTTTTTAATTTTTTTATAATCGATTTTGAAACACAATGCTAAACAAGTATGAGAGTTCCTCCAATCTGAAGTACTTTCATGCCTATATATATATAGGTTTATTGTATTTATAATTCTAAATATAAAAATAAAAATAATCGGTGTGGTAATTTATGCATTTTTTTTTCTTTTATGGTATTGAAATGAGAATATATGAAAAGCAGTAAAAGAAAAGAAAGGTTATACATAATTTAGTTGGGTATGACCCAGATATTTCAATAGAAAAAACAAAAAATAGCTAAAACACAACATGATGCTTTTTGTTATTACATTAAAAACACTTTAAATAAACACTTACAAACACATACTCATAACAAACTCTAATAAGACAAAGAAACAAAGTAACCATCTACTAGGTATCCTAGTGATATAAATCTAAAACTTAGAGGTTTGTTTCCCTTGTGCTCTTAGGTTTAAGTCATATGGTTGCTAATATGATGATCACTGAAGATTTATATGGTCTTTAACTTCAGAACTTGTAGAACTAGTCAAAATACACACAAGCTGACCCAAAATACACGTTACTAAAAAACAAACTTGGTGTTTTATTAAGCAAGTTTACACATAGGTGTGTTCACAAGCAAATATGTTTATTTATAAAATCAAAAGTCATAGAAAAGCTTTCGAAAAGATTCCATATGATCAGCCTCCAAGCATATAGCCAACGAGAAACTCCCATCGTTGGCTGGATCTGGATGTATGTATCCCTTACCTTCGAACATCGTTGCTGGTCGCATAAGCAACGGACCACCCCATCCAAAATCAGCTTTATAAATAGGCAATCGCATCCAACTAACAATATTAAGATTTGGGCAAGCGCAAGTTATAGAGCCTCGAGGAATACTGTTTACGTCACCCACCTCTTCCAAGTAGTCAAGAGCAGATCTTAAATACTCGGCATCCATTTTCTTTATCTCTCGATGAATTCTTTCCACGGTGCACCTGAAAGATTCCGATAAAAGGTCACCGGATAAAGCAACCGGGGAAGCTGTAAATATGACATTACCGAAGTAGCTCGACTGAAGTGGAGGATCCAATCTGGAACGACCATCGACCGCTATGCGTAATTTGGTTTTTTGATCATTACTCTGAAAATTACGTGCCTTCGACACAGAACGCCATATGTGTGCGGTTAGGATCTCATAGGTGGTGTACTTGGTTTCTCTCCCGACGTTGCTTGCCTCTTCTTTCAATGAATTAATTTGCTCCAGTGTAATTTTAAGATTTGCCAAAGATTGGGTTTTTGGGTTTTTGGTGAGATGATCAGTATTCATAGTAGGTGGTGGATCAAATTCAACGTGATGGAAAATAGGTTTCGGTGCCACCCGACCACGGAGGATGGTTCGATCAAGCAACGGTGGAATGGTGATAGAATGGCCGCGTGCTAAAGTAGCCCACGAGTTTATGAAATGGAGAGCTCCTGTTCCATCTGCTAGAGTGTGATGCCACCCAACTCCGAGACAAACTCCACCACACTTGAACGAGGTTACCTGAAAACATTAACAATGTGCAGATTCTTCACTGAAACCCTGCTTAATTATGAGACAAGAAGGACATGTTGAAAAAAGAAAATTTCTCATGCATGCCTTCTCAATCACATATCATAAACTAGCTAGCCAAGTTTGCTATGGTTATTAGTTATAAGTAATAGATATACCTGAAGAAGAAGAAGTGGGTTACGAGATATGTCTTGTAAATTAGTGTCAACTGTTGGAATGAGTTGCCGAAGTTTCATGCTAGGCATGAACTCACCGAGCTCTTCAGTAGTGGAATCTGTGTCGGCCACTACGAGCAACACTCCCTCCCCGTTACAGTTGATTTCAATTCTACCATTTTCATCCCTTGCCAGCCTTCCAGCCACGGGATAAAATGGCACAAGAACCTTTCTCAGGGCTTCCTTAATTACTTCAGCTTCGAAAAAATCGGAGGAGCCATTCGGCTTGTAGAGGTACACTGTAGGGAGGTAGTATCTCGGATGCAGCAAGTCCATATTAGAGACCCAAAGCCGTTGTTGAGGGATATCTTGACTGGGGCGGACAATGATCGACTCTTTTGTGTTGATCTTCATCGTATCACCACCACCTGCAAACGCAATGTTTAATGTTTTTTTTCTGGTTAAATGCTCTCAGTTGTAGGCGTGCAAGTAGAAAATTCAAGCAGAAATTAACCTGGAGAAATGGAAGGAAATTGTGCGTCCATATTCGGAGTTCTTGTGCATAAAAGGACTGCGTTTATGTCTATTTATAGAATGAAATGATCAGGGAACAATAATTGATTTGATGGATAGCTATGTACTAATTAAGAGAGGGACAACATCGATCCGTTGAAGATACGGAACCAGAAGACCGTCTGGATATGGCGTCGTGGCTAGTTTGTTATTCATAGAATAATTAATTAACAAATCAATAAGGTCACAATCTTCAAGACTGCATTGATTCTGTGTTTGTGTTAATTACTTTTTTAAAAAAAAAATTGTTCAAAATTATATTTATATATTATCTTTTATTTTTAAAAACTATTCTTTGATATTATTATATTAAAATAATTGAAAATTATATAAAATAATTAATTCTAAACAAAAAAGCTCAATTTTTTTTAAGAAATACTATCTTTGTTTACCATACATCCATGGTGGTTATGAAACGTGGTTTAAATTGGATGAGGTTTTTATATTTTGATCTTTTGCACTATTTTGTTATTAAATTTGATGAAATTCCATTTCTTTTATGTATTTTTTATAAGTCCTGGTTAAATGAGTAAACCCCAATTATTCTAGATTTTTATAAGGTGAACACATCCTGATTCGAACTCGAGACTTGTCAAAGCAAATATCAAGTTCTTTACTACCACAATCATGCTCTGAGGACATTTTTTGCACTATGATTTGCTTTGTTCTGAGCTGTTTTTCATGGGAATGACTTTTTGCTTCTACGAGCGAATTTGCCTGTGCGATGCGCTGAGCTTTTTGATCTATGTAGAAATTATTGTATTTTTTTATTTTAATATTTAATTTGTAAAATTATAATTGATAAAATCTATTAAAAATATTTTTTTTCCACCAAAAAGTGATCGAATGTTGCTATTGCTAAATTTTTTTTTGATAAAATTTGTTAGAAAATTTGCTAAGAAGATGAAATGATTTATTAGAAATTTGTTGTCACGGATATCCTAGTTAAAAAAAACACAAAAAAGAAACCCAGTGAAACAAAAGGCTGACTTGGACGCCCTGATTATAAAAAAATTAAAAAATATGAAAAAAGGTCTTCGTTTATTAAAGAACAGAAAAAGGAAGTCAGTCATAAAAAAAATTGCAAGGGGAAAGCACCTTTTTAAACAATAATGACAAAAAAAATTGTGGTGCGCGTACACTAACGCGGACACCCCGGTCATGGAAAAAACAATGTGTAAATGGGAAAACAATCAGGGAAGAAAAATGTTTAAGAAAAAAAGTGGATCTCGAAATTAGTCGCGGTATGCATAAGTTTCCACGGATACCTCATACCTCGGTTAAAAAAACAAATAAAAAGCCCGGTTAAAAGAAAAAAACATAAAACACCTTTTCAAACAGTAAAAATTACTGTTAAAAAACAAAAAGGAAGCTGTTTATAAAAAAAAGTGCAAGGGGAAAGTATCTTTTTAAATAGTAACGAGAAAAAAAATCGTGATGTGTGTAAACTAACCCGGGCACCTCGGTCATGAAAAAAAATATATAAATGGAAAAAAAAAACAAGGAAAAAAAACAAAAGAGAAGTCTAAAAAAAAAATGAAAAAACAAACAGGAAGGACCTTTCTAAACAGTAATGAACAGTGAAATCACTGTTCATTACTCTTTTAAAAATATTTGTAGCTAGAGAGATTTAAACTCTCACTCCCGTGATTTGGCGCCCACACTTAACGACTTAGCCAAATGATTATGTTGTTCATCCTAGCATTCAAATAATACGTATCTTAGTATATAGTGTTTACTATTCCAATCTATAGTGTATATGAATCAGGGTTAACGAATGCAATGAACAGATGAAAAAATACCCATTCTGCTTTTAGCTTATAGCGAAAGCTGAATCTTGTCCCCGCGTGTTAGCGCTGAGCTTCTATCTATGTGGAAAACTGATTGATTTTATGCGTGTTATATTTTGTTATTTATTTCATATTAGCCTTTGATTTTATGCCTGCTATATTTTGTTATTTATTTCATATTAGCCTTTAAAATATATATTCAAGCACTTTTGGAATTGCAATCTCCTTTTAGGTATTCTATAAAATAATAATAGTCATGGTGTGTGTAAGTCGATCAAAACACCCTCATTATATAAAAAAAATTGTATAAGGGGGAAAAACATAAAAAATGTTAAAAAAAAAGTTAGCCTAGGGATTATTCAGTGGTGCACCAAATTGGTCTCGAACAAAAAAATAAAATACTTGGGAAGAAAAAAAATCATGGTGCGGTAAACCTGACTCGGACACCTCTGTTATAAAAAAAAATGTATAAGTGGAAAAAAAAACAAGGAAAAAAAATGTCAAAAAAAAGTGGATTTGGAGATTAGTCGTGGTGCGTGTAACTTAGCTCATGACACCTCGCTTATTAAAAAAAAATTGTAAAAAAAACAACAACAATCAGCTATTGAAAAAAGAAACCTTTTTTTTTAAAAAACCCGCTTTTTTAGAAAAGAAGAAAAAAAAACCATTTTTTTTTAAAAAACCCTCAGATTTAGAGAAAAAAAACAACAACAAAATCGGGCTTTGTTGGTCGAGTGGTTCGAACTCCCTCGAAAGCTAACATTTTTTCAACGACAAAGAACCTCTCACCATAGCCATTCATTTGACATTTCTACTCTACGGATCCAAAAAAAAACAGACCGTGATAAAAAAAAAGACCACCAAGCTCATGTAGGCTGGCAAGCGATGAATCAAATGTCAAGTACACGAGTGTTTTGTGTGTGTGTGAACAATGTTCTACAAGAAAAGGGCTGAAGCTCTTTTAGCTTATACTCGTAATTCTTGCAAGATAGGTTTTAAATATTGTAGATATTATTTATAATTATTTTCATATTGTCATTTTTTCTCAGCTTTTTTCCAATTATATGTTGTAAAATAATAGATTTTCATGAAAGATTATCTTTAATACTAGATGTTCATTTGATATTTAGTTTGATTATAGTATTGTGTTTGGTTTGTAGAATTAAAATAAACAAATAATAAGTTTCTGTTTAGATTTTATTGAATCAATTTAGATTTTTTAGTCATTATGGTTCATAAATGATTCTAATATAATAATAATAATAATAATACTCATTATCCCCGATATCTAGCTCATGATGTTATTTCTTTTTATGATGTTAATAATAATAATAATAAAAAAAAACAAATTCATGATGTTATTTCTTTTTATATATTCGATGTTAGTTACATAAGATAATTACTAAGATATTAATATAATATCTCTATTTGTCAAAGAAAAGATAAAATGTCGCCAACAACATTTGCCATTTCATTTTTTAACATCATACAAGAAAATTTGTAACAGAGAGAAGAAGAAAAATAACAAGCAGATGCTAAAAATCAAACACAAATACTTGAGAGTTCTTTCCAAGAAATTCAAGCTCGTGAAAAAAATGATCAAAGTCAAATTTATCAGATCAAATAAAGAAAACAAAAGAACAAAGTTTTTTTCCCCATCAAATCAAGTCAAGATATTACACGATTACATCTAGTTTTTTTGAGCCCGTGTAAATATATTCTCATCCAAAAACGAGAACAAGATATTGGTTTGACTGTGTTAATCAAAGAACACAAAGACCACTTCAAGAGAGTTTTTACTTTTCTTGTAATTAACTTTATTACTCTAATTTTAACACCATATTTTCTAGTGCATTTACTTGATTCACGAGATTTTGGTGTATACGGTAACACTTTCTAATGGTTGACTATGTTGTGAAAAATAAATTACAAATTAATTTGAATTTTATAACCTGTTTATGTTTATTAAAAAAATGAGGACAAAGTTTTATTGATAAAAAAAAATTGTAGAAGGATGAAATTTAACAAAAATCTAATTTTCTATTTTTTTCAAATAAAATAAATAAAAATCGAAATAAATGAAGACCAAGTCTGACAAATACAAAAATTAAAAGATGATGATATTAAAAAAATACAATTTCATAAATTATTTTAAATCAAATAAATAGCAATAAAAAAATCAAATATAATAGATAAAAAAAAAACTCAATTAAAACAAGATAAAAAAATAAAAAAAGTAAATAAATTCTAAAGAATAAAATTTTAAAAAATTCAAAATAAAATTTATAACAATTAAGAGATAAGCCGTAAGCTAACACTTAAGGTAAAAAGTTTGATTAGGAATTGTTTTTAAATATCCTCCCACTTTAAGCTCCAAGTTTGAGAAAACTATTCTCGCAGACCCAACGCTGCTGGATAATCCTCAGAAAGGGGACCGAATAGTCTTGTCGTTGTCTCTAGTGATTGTAGATAGAGCTATAAATTCTGCCACCAAGTGGGTGGATTCTAATTATTGGTGCATGGCAAGAGGTGCAATCGGCTATTTTACCATATTATCACCTTTTGTTTTTAATATTAGTGAAATAATATAATTTAAGAAAAAAAAAAAAAAAAACTTAATCTAAGTGTACCACAAGTAAGAAATGTGAGATTTATAGCTCGTTAGTATTTAAAATTGCAAGTTATAAAAAAGAATTATAAAACTGGTAGCTATATTATGAGATTTGAGAAGAAAGATAAAAAAAAAATGAAAATAAATAATTTTTTTATTATGATATCACTAGTATCATTTAAAACAATCTTGATGAGATGAACTTGAATTATAAAATTGTATAGTTTATTTGTAATTTTTATTTACAAATATATTAAAATGATTTTACTTAAGTTTTTAGGTGGGATGTTTTTTTGATATAGTATTAGAACTTTATTGATCTAGTAGTCACGAGTTCGAATCTCATTACCCTCATTTTATTTGATAAAAAATAAATAGAAGATAATATAATTTTATACAAATAACAAGTACAAACAACTTTCAATTAAAAAAATATATTAAAAAATAATATAAATTATATTCTACCATTTTCTATAACTATATATATATATATATATATATATATATATATATATATATATATATATATATAAGAGATAGATAGTTACTTTAACCTATACAATTATTATAGATTTGATGGGTTAGCAGGCAGGAAGTACATATTAATTAGATAAAGGGACCACATCGATCCGTTGAAGATAGGGGAACCGAAGGACCTCCTGGATATGGAGTCGTGGATAGTTTGTTCTCCATAGAATAATTAATTAGCAAAACAATAACGTCACATCCAATTAATTAAAATATTTTGATATACTAATATTACAAATAATTTTTAAAAAATAAAAATTATATATTTATATAATTTAAAATAAAAAATATATATCACATTATCAAACAAGTACGAAGAATATTTAGATATACGTTTCGTGCGATTGAGTCATTTTTAAAAAATATTTTTTGTTTTGAAATATATTAAAATATTATTTATTTATTTTTAAAAAATAATATCAAAACATATAAATAATCTAAAAACATCTAAATAATCTAAAAATATAAAAAATAAATTAATTTAAAATAATAAACTATCATTTTTTTCAAAAAAAAAATTTTTATCCCAGACAGCCCAAATTTTCATGAAATTTGTCCATGAAATAGTTAACTAACAAAGCAACGAGGACACAAATTTTCAAGACTGCATTGATTTTGTATGGTGGTTGTGAAACATGGCTTAACTTGGATGAGGTATTTTGCACTATGATTTTCTCTCTGTGCTGAGCTGTTTTTTTTCCTGGGAATGGCTATTTGCTTCTATTCTTGCATTAAATATTATTTATCATTAGTTTCATAATAATAATAATAATAATTCCAAAGTTCCTTATCATGATACAAGAAAATTTGTATATATATCAGCAACAACATTTGCCATTTCATTTTTTAACATGATACAAGAAAATTTGTATAATAAAGTTCTTTTCTTTATCAAATTATGTCAAGATATCACACAGATTAGTTTTTGAGTCCGTGTGAATATTTCTTCATTTAAAACAAGAGCAAGATATCAATTTGACTATTAATCAAAGAATTTGTACACAGAAAGACCACTTCAAGAGAGCTTTTATTTTTCTTGTAATCAAATTAATTGCTCTAATTTTGACACCATATTTTTTTAGTGCATTTATTTGATACAAGAGAATTTTGTGTATACAAAAACACTTTTCAATGTTTGACTATGTTGTGAAAAATAAGCTAAAAAATAATATTTTAATGTTTTGATTTTTTTATGTTTATTAAAAAAATGAGGACAAAGTTTTATTATTAAAAAAACGTTGTAGAAGTATGAGATTAAAAACAAAACTAATTTCATAATTTTCTTCAAATAAAATAAATGAAAAAAACTTGACAAATAAAAAACTTGAAAGATGATGATATTAAAAAATACATTTCCATGAATTATTTTAAATAAAATAAATAAAGGGATAAAATATAATAGATAAAAAAAAGTTAATTAAAAGAAATTAAGAAAATAAAAAAAAACAACTAAATTTAATTTAAAAATCAAATCAAATTAAATTCTAAAATTACAAAACATATAATAGGCGTAGGTTTTTGCAATCATGAGCTCCCTCACAATTCATCGTGGATTGGGGACGATTGCACGCCCGAAATTGGCCCTCGTGCCAGCTGAAGAGGTGGCGTGCAGGGGGCTATTTTCAGTTTTTCCTTTTGATTTTCTTTTTTTAAAAAAAATATTCAGTTGTGAACGGTGTATTGACGATTTCGTCCCCGGTAATAAGACAAAATAAGGGTTCCCGCTGAGGGGCACCGACGCGTACATGCTGTGGCGACCGTCCCGGTCCGGGTCCGGTCCCACGCGAACTTTCGAATTTTTTTAATATTTTCTGAAATGGCTAAATACTGGTTTTAGCCCCTAATAAGACAAAAACACCGAATTGGGTGCGGGGGTTAGAACGGTAATTGGCCTATTTTTTCGAATTTTATAATCGGCGTCCCGTCATGCGTGAGGCACACGCCAGCTAAGCGGTATTCAGCCTCACGCACTGCTTTAGGCGGCGTGCGCGCCTCATACGGTGGTCGGAAATTGTCTACCAAGGCCGTAACGATCTGCGCCGAAAGTGGTCTTCCTCCCGCGGTGGTGCGTGTCACCACCGGATGTCCGTGTACTGCGGTGGAGGCGGTTAAAGCCGCCGACCACGCTTTCTCTCCCGAGTGTCAAAGTTGCACTTCGGTCCCTTCTACTTTTAATTTCCGGGGTTGGTCAGATATAACTCAATCAATTCGGTACAAAAGTTTCGATTTTTGCAATTTTGTCCTCTGATTTCAATTGACAATAAATGTAAGTTGCATTTCAGCCCTTTGACTTTGAATTTTTAATTTAAGCCCTTGATATCTGATTTTCATTTCAGCCCTTATACTTTTTTTTTTAATCCCTACTTTTGTCATTGTAATAATAATAATAATAATAATAATAATAATAATAATAATCATGTATTTAACACAATAATAATAATAATAATAATAATAATAATAATAATAATAATAATAATAATAATAATAATAATAATCATGATTTAATTATTTTTCATTCTTACTCTTTCGTTTTTTTTTTCCCTCCCGATAATTTGATAATTTTTTTTTTGCCAGTAATAGCCATGGTAATTTTTTTTTATCTTTTGTTAAAGTTTCAAAGATATTTTTCATCTTTTATTTATTTTTGTTTCTTTCATTATTAACATAATAATAATAATTATAATAAGAATAATAATAATAGTGATTATTATTAATATTATAAGAATAGTGCTTATGTATTCTATTATTATAATAATGACGGGACTGCCCTTATCACTATCTCCCGATGTTACCATAACACATCATTATAAGTGAGGAGCCGAGAGATATACGGGGAGTCACATGGGGCGAGGGTGAGCTGTCTAAAACATATCGTATTCGTGTCGTAGCAGGACCAGGGTTATTAATCCCGTCACCGTTCCGTCGGAACGGTCGGAACGACTCGTCCCAGTCGAATTCGGGACAAAACGGCGACGTTTTTGTCCCGTAGAATTCCGGACCGATCCGACCGTTCACTTAAATTCCGTACGGAATGCCCCTGGGTTTGTACTGCGTGGTCCCGTTCCGGTGTTTTGTTTGCTTTGTTTGCTGGAGATAAAGCCCTTCTTGGTTTAGAGAAAGGGAAGAGGAAGAAAAGGAGAGGATGGAAAGGAAAAGGAAGAGAAGCATGATCTTCTTCTTCTTCTCCTTCTCGTGGACGGTGGCCTCTGTAAGGAGGTGGTGGTGGAGTTCGGTTGAAGATGGGTGTTCAACTTGAGACTTGACAGTGAGAGGTGTGTTTGAGTGAGTTTTCTGGTGAAGGGAGGTGAAAGCGGAGGCACTTATGGATTGTAGTAGAAGAAATAGATGAATTGTCGTCGTTGTTTTAATTTTTCTAAAGAAAGAATTTTGCAAAGACTAGAGAGAGAGAGAGTTGGATTTCATTTGCAAATTGCAATTGAATGGGTCTGTGTGTGTTCGTCTCTTTTTGTTTTTGCAGGTACAGATTTTTATTATTTTTTATTTTATTTTATTTTATTTTAATTGAAAATATATTAAAATATAACTTTTAAAAAATAAAAATATTATTTTAATATACTTATCAATAAAATCATTTTAAAAAATAAAATTAGTTTCATAATATTTTGGAATTTCAAAGATGTTTCTAATTTTGAGATTATGTTTGTATTGTATAATTTAAATTTCATTTATCTTGAATTTAAATTATACTTATTAAATTAATATTTTATTTTTTTCATATATATAATTAAATAAAAATGAACAGTACAAAACCGGAATGGTACCCGGAAC
The DNA here is from genome assembly GCA_029228465.1 of Salix viminalis. Classification (NCBI taxonomy): domain Eukaryota; kingdom Viridiplantae; phylum Streptophyta; class Magnoliopsida; order Malpighiales; family Salicaceae; genus Salix; species Salix viminalis. The sequence goes on along the minus strand of CM055444.1, from coordinate 11,536,753 downwards.
GGTACCGAAACCGGGACGTTCCGTTCCAAACACAAATCCGGGACGGTGCCCGGGGCGGTATCAATAACCCTGAGCAGGACAAACCAAAGCTTTGCTTTCCTCGCTGAAAGTGTTAAAAAATATTCTCGTAGGATTCGTGAGAGAATAAATACAATAATAAAAAGCAAAAAGATATCCAGAGTATATATTAAGGACTTAGCTCGTACACTGTCTAATCGCCACGCAAGCAGTTTTTGTCGTGGAGAGCGAGAAGCCGTCGATTGGTATGAAAAAGTATGGCGTGTCAGAGAACCTGACCCCTTCCACGTGACTCCAGATTTTGCCGTCCGTTTGAAATAATATAGTTTAAGAAAAAATAATAAAATAACTTAATCTTAAGTATATCACAAGTAAGAAATGCGAGATTTATAGTTTGTTAATATTTAAAATTGCAAGATATAACAAACAATTATAAAATTGGTAGCTATATTATGAGATTTGAGAAGAAAGATAAAAAAATATTGAAACTAAATATTTTATTATTATAATATCACTAATATCTTTTAAAAAAATCATGATGAGATGAACTTCATGTCACCAAGATAAGTCATCAAAGTAACACGAGTGAGTCACACTCGTTATCAAAGACAATTGAGTCGTCGTTATCTTTAACGACACGAAAGATTATTACTGATGAATTTTATTGCTTTCACGAAGTAAGTTACAAGTTGTTATGCATATTGATAAAGTACTGAAAAATGAGACAAATTTTCAGCATAATCTCGGGTCTTTACTAGACAGTGTAACTGTTTGAAAACCACAAATTATCACTTTATCATGTACTGTCAAATAACATACCCCCAAAATCAGAGATTAGAATTGAAAAGAAAAAAAACTCATAGAAAAAACGATTTCAATCTCATATTGGGTCAATTACTGTTTGCAAAAATACAAGATAATTACAAGTTTGCATGCATTAAATATCGTGTATTGGGTATATGACCAAATGAATTTGATTTTCAACAAATGACATCTCTTTGATTTTATTTCAAGGATTAGACTTTGGATGCACATGATCTTTTAAATTGGTGATGTAATTTCAGAACAAATAATAAAGATTTACAAACAAAGAAGACAGTGAGTGGATTTTGCAAAATCCTTGATATTGACAGTTCTTGATTGGAAAGCCTAGTAGTCAGAGGGCATAGTGTGGGTCTTGATAGGAATGCAAACAATTTCACATCATCTTGGGGGCAAAGAAGCACAAGCAAATAATGATTTAGTGAAATTCATCAATGAGCACCAACAGATTCAACTCAGGGCAACATTGCTTAATAGAGAGTGATGGTTTGATAAGCTCCAACAGTGATTGAGAATAAGATTGCATTTGAAGGGCATCTTCAGATTTTGAAATATTGGCTTACCCGCAGATTTGGTTGTCTCTAAAAAGATATTGTCACATGGGTACATTTTGATAAATGATTGAAGAGTATGCATGCCATAAAGGTTGAATGTGGGATAATATGTTTTGAAGTTGTCGATTCTAGCTCCGCTTCACTACATGAATGTCAGTGATAAAAAGAGATGTCCTCACATGAGCGACATTGTTGATAAATGTTGAAGAGTATATGACCACAAAGACTAATTGCGGGATAATCTATCTTGAAGTTTGTCGATTCAAGCTTCACTTCACTACTTGAAGCCCATTGACTTAAGGTTCAGTTCACCGCATGAATATGAGAGACAGAAAGAACCTCGTTAATGACAACATTGTAATTCTTTGCATGGACTGAGAAGAATTTGTTCAGAAGAAATCAAGTCTACAACAAAGAGTTTAAGATTGCATGACCGAACAGTTGCATAAATTCAAGGTGCAATTCATAGCATGATTGGGGTTGACGATAACCTTACATCTCTTCTAACGAGCTGATGGAGATTTAGTGTGGATAACATTGAGCATGATCAATGATGAGTTTTGGATGCATTTATGATGACTTGACAGTTTCATGAATGTTGATGATGACATATGCTAGAAGAAATAATGATATTTGAGGTAAAATTGTACTTGATTTGTCTATAAGTAGACAACAAAGCTATTGAGTTATAAAAGGAAGCATATAAGTTCAGAAAACAAAAGAAAATGATCAATTTTAAGTATTTAGAAATGTATTAAAATAACATTTTTTATTTCTTAAAATAATTTTTAACACATCACATCAAAATGAATTGAAAATACATAAAAAAAAATATTTTTTTAATTTTTTTATAATCGTTTTTGAAACACAATACTAAACAAGTATGGGAGTTCCTCCAATCTGAAGTACTTTCATACCTATATATATATATATATATATATATATATATATATATATATATATATATATATATATAGGTTTATTGTATTTATAATTCTAAATATAAAAATAAAAATAATCGGTGTGGTAATTTGTGCATTTTTTTTCTTTTATGGTATTGAAATGAGAATATATGAAAAGCAGTAAAAGAAAAGAAAAGGTTATACATAATTTAGTTGGGTATGACCTAGATATTTCAATAGAAAAAACAAAAAACAGCTAAAAAACAACATGATGCTTTTGTTATTACATTAAAAACACTTTAAATAAACATTTACAAACACATACTCGTAACAAACTCTAATAAGACAAAGAAACAAAGTAACCATCTACTAGGTATCCTAGTGATATAAATCTAAGACTTAGAGGTTTGTTTCCCTTGTGCTCTTAGGTTTAAGTCATATAGTTGCTAATATGATGATCACTGAAGATTTATATGGTCATTAAATTCAAAACTTGTAGAACTATCGAAATATACACAAGCTGACCCAAAATACACGTTAATAAAAAAACAAACTTGGTGTTTTATTAAGCAAGTTTACACAAAGGTGTCTTCACAAGCAAATATGTTTATTTATAAAATCAAAAGTCGTAGAAAAGCTTTCGAAAGGATTCCATATGATCAGCCTCCAAGCATATAGCCAACGAGAAACTCCCATCGTTGGCTGGATTTGGATGTATGTATCCCTTCCCTTCGAACATCGTTGCCGGCCGCAAAAGCAATGGAGCACCCCATCCAAAATCAACTTTATAAATAGGCAATCGCATCCAACTAACAATATTAAGATTTGGGCAAGCGCAAGTTATAGAGCCTCGAGGAATACTGTTTACATCACCAACCTCTTCCAAGTAGTCAAGAGCAGATCTTAAATACTCGTCATCCATTTTCTTTATCTCTCGATGAATTCTTTCCACGGTGCACCTAAAAGATTCCGATAAAAGGTCACAGGATAAAGCAACCGGGGAAGCTATAAATATCACACTACCGAAGTAGGTAGACTGAAGTGGAGGATTCAATCTGGAACGACCATCGACCGCTATGCGTAATTTGGTTTTTTGATCATTATTCTGAAAATTACGTGCCTTCGACACAGAACGCCATATGTGTGCGGTTAGGATCTCAAAGGTGGTGTACTTGGTTTCGCTCCCGACGTCGCTTGCCTTTGCTTTTAAGGAATTAATTTGTTCCAGTGTAATTTTAAGATTTTCCAAAGATTGGGGTTTTGTGTTTTTGGTAAGATGATAAGTATTCATAGTAGGTGGTGGATCAAATTCAACGTGATGGAAAATAGGTTTCGGCGCCACCCGACCACGGAGGATGGTTCGATCAAGAAACGGTGGAATGGTGATAGGAAGGCCGCGTGCTAAAGTAGCCCAGGAGTTTATGAAATGGAGAGCTCCTGTTCCATCTGCTAGAGTGTGATGCCACCCAACTCCGAGACAAACTCCGCCACATTTGAACGAGGTTACCTGGAAACATTAAAAATGTACAGATTTTTCACTGAAATCCTGCTTAATTATGAGACAAGAAGGACATGTTGAAACAAGAAAATTTCTGATGCATGCCTTCTCAATCACATATCATAAACTAGCCAAGCTTGCTAGAAATACCTGAAGAAGAACAAGTGGGTCACGAGATATGTCTTCTAAATTAGTGTCAACAGTCGGAATGAGTTGTCGAAGTTTCATGCTAGGCATGAATTCACCGAGCTCTTCAGTAGTGGAATCTGTGTCGGCCACTACGAACAGCACTCCCTCCCCATTACAGTTGATTTCAATTCTACCATTTTCATCCCTTGCCAGCCTTCCAGCCACGGGATAAAATGGGACAAGAACCTTTCTCAGGGCTTCCTTAAGCACTTCAGCTTCGAAAAAATCGGAGGAGCCATTGGGCTTGTAGAGGTACACTGTAGGGAGGTAGTATCTTGGATGCAGCAGGTCCATATTAGAGAGCCAAAGCCGTTGTTGAGGGATATCTTGACTGGGGCGGACAATGATCGACTCTTTTGTGTTGATCTTCATCGTATCACCACCACCTGCAAACGCAATATTTAATGTTTTTTTGTGGTTAAATGCTCTCAAATGGAGGCGTGCAAGTAGAAAATTCAAGCAGAAATTAACCTGGAGAACTGGAAGGAAATTGTGCGTCCATATTCAAAGTGCTTATGCATAAAAGGACTGCGTGTATGTCTATTTTATAGAATGAAATGATCAGGGAACTATTATAGATTTGATGGGTGGAATGCGAAGGATGTACGTAGGGACAGCATCGGTGCGTTGAAGATAGGGAACCAGGAGGACGTCTGGATATGGCGTCGTGGCTAGTTTGTTCTCCATAGAATAATTATTAACAAAAGAATAAGGTCACAATCTTCACTACTGCATTGATTCTGTGTTTGTTTGTTTTTTAAAATATATTCTTTTTTAAAAAAAGTATTTATATTTTATTTATTATTTTTTAAAATTTTCATGACATTAAAATATTAAAATAATTTTAAATTATTAAAAAAAAAAACTCAACTTTTTAAGAATACTTCTTTTTTTCCAAACATCCATGTTGATCTAATTAAATTTATTGGATCTAAGCTCTGATTAAATTAAAAATCAAATCCAAATTTGTTCTATGGTTAAAGGTGTCCTAAGTAAATATCATATCATTTTTCCTAAAATATACTTTAATTAAATAATATTTGAGGTAAAATTGTACTTTGATTTGTCTATAAATAGCAAGGTTGTCAAAATCGAGATTTTGACACGAATCGGAAGGGGCTCCGAAAAATCGGATCGTAAAATCGTAAGACCGTACCCGAATTTGTTCGTACAAAAATCATAAAATCACAGCTAAAATCGTGTGAGAAGAAAAATCATAAAATCGTATGTAAAATATTTCTGAATACAAAATAGCATAATTATGGACATAAAACTTAATTAGTTTAGGTTCATACATGATGTAAAATAACTTCAAAACACATTACAAAATAATTATGTCCCTAAAAGTTCATAAGTTAAAAACTAACAAATTTAAAACAAATCTTCAGTTTGGCGTATAATGTAAACTAAAACCGAGCTTTCAGTTTCACCCCCCCCTCACTATGTCCGGGGAATTGCATCAATAGCATCACAATGAAAAAAGATTACTAGTACTACGGGTGCTACTGATATTGCTAGTGAGATTGAGCTCAACATTATTGAACCCTAAACTCCTTGAATGCAAAGTTTCAAAATAATCTTCGGTGGCTTCGGTACTCATCTCAACACCATTAAAATTATCTTCATCACTATCGTCTTACGTTCCATTTTGTCTTCGTGTTGCACTATCAATAGCTTTGAAGTAAATTAATGTTCGATGAACCACCGTGTCCTTCTCTTTCGATCACCCATTCATCATCGGATGGAAGATCATCTACAGCGTCATCAAAATCAATGACTTGCTTTTTTGTCCTTATCATTCATTTTCAAATTACACATCACAAAAAACCAAGTCATTCATTTTTTTTCTTTGTAGCGATTTCTTAGTTTTAGTATGAACCTATAAAAAAAAATTCACAATTGATAAAATATAAGATTCTTATCAAAAATGAAAACAATATTTGTTTTTTTTTAAAAAAAAACTTACCATCTCAAATGCACTCGATTCACGCTCACATCGGATGAGCTGCAAGTCAAGCTTAGAACTTCGAATTGCAAGATTTTGTAGCTCTGGACATTCATCTCCATAAGAAGCCCACCATCTAGCTAGAGTCTTTTTATCCCTTGCTATTTTGGCAGCCTCAATGCCAAATAACCCCTTTGCTTCCGAGAATATATTAAGTTGTAAATCAACTTTATTCCTCTCTACGTCATTAGGCACCATCCGATTCAAGCAGTCATACATTCCATATTTAATATTAGTGTCATGTCTATAATCAGTAATATAATGATAATGAGGATTCAACCAATAAGCAAATGCATGCAAAGGTCTGTGAAGTTGAAGCTCCCATCTTGCATCAATAATATCCCATATAGGTATATAGCTACAAAAGAAAATAAAAATTAGGATATTAACATCAACATTAAATAACATAAGATAAAACAATAGTTATATTAAATAAACAATTGGCATAATAGATAATTTGCACCTTTTTTGCACATTTCCAAAATTCACTTGTATCTTCTCTTTCGCTTCCATCATGGCTTTATATATAAAACCCATGGCCGGTATCTCATCTGAATCAACTAATCGAAGAACTTTTATAAGAGGAAATGTTGCCTTAATGCATTCAGAGACATCATGCCAAAACTTGTTGTCCAAAACACAATTTTGAATTTGCCGCCCTTCTTCACTTTTTGAATACCGACTTGACCTCCATTGGACGAAAGTGAACATTGACATCTGTGTAATCTTACAATCGTTCAAACATCCAAGAGTCAAGTATCGCAGTGGCAAATCGAGTGGCAGCAGGGCACTGATCAAATCTTTTCCTTTTGTGAAATTTCTCGGCATGGAAATAAGGATAGATCTTGAATATATATAAGTGGTGATTCTCCTCCCTTACCAATGGTTACAGGCATGCACCTCTAGTTTCTTCTCAAAATCTTCCAAAATCAAATCAATACAATGAGCAGAGCATGATTGTCCAATACAAGTTTTTTCTTTTTTTCCATCAACAAATGCCCAGTATGCCTTATAGTTAGCGACATTATCGATAATGACCCGCACCACATTTGCCTCTCCAATCCTTTTCAACAATAGCATCTAACATCTCAAATACTTTAAAAGTTGTTTTGGATATATGAGATGTGTCTACAGATGATAAAAAAAAAGTTCCTCTAGGACTATTAACCAAAAAGTTACAAATAGAGCGTTTTTTCCTATCACTCCATCCATCAGACATTATTGAGCAGCCTGTTTTTTTCCATTCTAGCTTATAGTCATCAAGCAAATGCATTGTGTTATCTACTTCTTGCTTTAAGTACTTCTCTCTAATATCATGGTAAGATGGAGGCTTAAATCCTGACCCATGTTTTGCAACTAATTCAAGCGCTTTAGCAAACTCAGGGTTTTTAACACAATTAAAAGGAATACCACTAGTGTAAAAAAACCTTGCTATTTGTTGAGATGCTTCTTCTCTAATATCCTTCTTTAGCATCTGATTGATGGTCATTTGAGTACTTCCACTTCCACTTATTGGTTTCTTTCCCTTGTTAATTGAGCTAATTTCAAAATCTTCGTTTGCATCTTCGCCACTTCTAAAAAACTGAGAAGCCTTTCTTTTCTTCTCAGATGCTTCTAGATTTTTCACCAACACATTTAACATCATCTGCTTCACATCTGCTGGTACTTGATGGCATGGCTCAACATCCTTTTCGAGTGCAAAGCCAAATGATGCTTGAAAGCGATAAATGCCTCCCAGCTGAAAATTTTCTCGACAATACTTGCATTGAACTTTTTCTTGAAGTATTCTCAATATCTATACCATGTTGCCATCCCACATCAAGTCTATTGCCACTGGTAGTTTTTTTGGATGCCATGTAATCTGCAATTCATTGAAATAATACATCAAATAAGGTTAAAGGTTACATACAATAAGAAGTATGTAACACTAGTGTGCAACATAAGCACTGTCAGCTTAAAGGTGAAGAGCCACTTTTCTTTAACTTTTCTTGAAGTATATGATCACTGTCAGCTTAAAGGTTTGGACTTGGAATAAGAAGTTGAGCAAATAAGCATACAAATAGTTACATACAATAGTGCCGAGCTAATGAAAACCTTTTTTTTTTTAAAGATTGAACTATAGAAACCTAAACACATGCATGTGATTATTACATAATCCTTGAACAGATTCTAATTTGTCTAAAATTGACCACCTAATTGAATTATTTGGTGAAGAGCGACTTTTCTTTGTTCATTACTTGATGGAACTCAAAAGTCAAAACCGAATTTTTCAGACTTCTACATCTTCCACATCTTTTACATCTTCCACCAAATATTTAACACTAGTGTGCAAACATGAAAAATCTCACATAGTGTGCCTTTTCTATCTCTGTTTTCCTGAACACTAGTGTGCCTTTTCTATAATGTTCTATGATTAACTCTTTCATTTCTTGAATCTATTTCAGTATAAGCATCAGTTTTCTAATCTACATTAAACACTAATGCGTAAACATGAAAAATCTCACATTTTCAGAACAAAAAAACAATCAAAATGGTAACACATTCAACTGTCACAATTGATTCTGGAACTGCACACGCATGTCATGACCAATAGGTATACCAAAGTCTCCAGCACAAATTAATTCCCACTTGGAACAAAGGAAATCGAAATACTAGAAAGAAAAATAAGCACACCATCAATATTTTGTTTTCATACCATCAACACCAAATCAAGCACACTGTTTTTAATTTCATCATATTTTCTCACAATTTGCAGGGACATATAACATTCAAAGATCAAGCTTGCACTAACCTTGAATGGCGACGACGATGACTGTACTGGCAACAAAGATAGCCAAATTTGGGGAAGTCCGACGACTCTTCTCCGAAAACCCGAGAAGACGATTTGAGAGATGAGACTTGAGAGGAGAGGACGATCTGGGGAAGAGAAGAAATGATTTGGGGGAAGAGAACGGGTTTGGGGAAGAGAAGACACGATTTGGGGAAGAGAAGACACGATTTAGGGCAAATGTATTTTTCGTTTGGGGGAAGAGAAAGCGAGTCCAGTGAAATGAAGACACGATTTGGGGGAAGAGAAGACACGATTTAGGGCAAATGAAGACACGATTTGGGGAAGAGAACGGGTCTGTGAAATCACTGAAATGAAAGATTGAAGATGATTTTTTCGTTTTTCAAGCCCGAGAAGTGAAGAGCGAAGGTCGAGTGGCCGAGTATGGGATCGTGAAATCGGACCGATCCGGTCCGATTTCACGAAGTCAACCCGATTTTGACGAGAGTTTGACCGAATTTGACCGGTTTTCGGTTTTTTTTTCTTCCGGTCCAACTAGTTTACTGAGCTAACTTCACAGAACTTCATACGAAGTTCTGTGAAGTTGACTCACGAAGTTTGATAACCATGATAAATAGTCAACAAAGCTATTAAGTAAAAAAGAAGAAGCATATAAGTTTAGAACAACAAAAGGAAATGATCAATGTTTTGTGTGTTGGAAATTTATTACAATAATATTTTTTTATTTTTTAAAAATAATTTTTAAAATTATCACAAAAAATGATTTGAAAATAAAATTAAAATAAAAAATAAAATTTCAAATAATTTTATTATTGATTTTGAAACACAATGCTACGCAAGTATTTACAAAAGGAAATGATCAATGTTTTGTGTGTTAGAAATCTATTAAAATAATATTTTTTATTTTTTAAAAATAATTTTTAACATTATCACAAAAAAATGATTTGAAAATACAAAACAAATAATTTAAAACAAAATTTCAAAAAAAAATTATTATTGATTTTGAAACACCTTGCGTGTGTGTTAGAAATCTATTAAAATAATATTTTTATTTTTTTTTAAATAATTTTTAAAATTATCAAATGATTTGAAAATACAAAACAAATAATTTAAAATAAAATTTCAAAAAAAATTATTTTTGATTTTGAAACACCTTGCGTATGTGTTAGAAATCTATTAAAATATTTTTTTTATTTTTTAAAAATAATTTTTAACATTATCACAAAAAAAATGATTTGAAAATACAAAAAAAATAATTTAAAATAAAATTTCAAAAATTTTATTATTGATTTTGAAACACAATGCTTAAAATTGCAATTCATTCCAAGACTTCAATTCCTTTTATTAAAGTCCAAATTGAATTCAAAAACTAGTTTTCCTTGCAATCAAGTCATCTATAAATTCAATTACACCTTGAAAAGACCAAATTGAGTTAGTAAACATCAATTTTTTAATTTTTCTTCCCTAAATTGAATTTTTAAACAAACTATCAAGACTAAAAAAAATGGACCAAACATTAAATGTAGTTGTTCAAACTTAAATTCTAGATTCCAACTATTTTGCCTATTATTTAATCTACCTAACAGCAAGAATGAAGACCACAAGCACAACACTATATATGTAAATTATTAGAGACACCAATAATAGTATTGGGTCCCTTTTGGGACATGGATGTATATTTTTTAAGAGGTGGTTTGGGTCATTTAATAGTTGAAATTTGGAAAATAATACCTTATAAAAAGTGAATTTCTAAAGAAATAATTATTTTTTTAATGTTTATTAGTATGATAGGAAATAAATTATAAAATTGTAGACATTAAAATTTTAACAAGTTAGGCCCATAACCCATATGATTAAAAAAAATCAATTTGTTCAAAGTGGATCTAATTAAATTTATTGGATTTGAGCTCTGATTAAATTAAAAATCAAATCCAAATTTGTTATATGGTGTTTATTATAATATCCTATGGTTTAGGGTGTCTTAAGTAATTATCATATCAATTTTTCTAAAATATCCTTCAGTTAAATAATATTTGAGGTAAAATTGTATTTAATTTGTCTATAAATAGTCAACAAAGCTATTAAGTAAAAAAAAAAAAGAAGCACATAAGTTCAGAACAACAAAAGGAAATGATCAATGTTTTGTGTGTTAGAAATCTATTAAAATAATATTTTTAATTTTTTAAAAATAATTTTTAAGATTATTACAAAAAATGATTTGAAAATATAAAAAAATAATTTAAAATAAAAAATAAAATTTCAAAATTTGTTATTATTGATTTTGAAACACAACATTCTTACATTTACATTGGCAATTTTAGGCTTGTTTCCATCAAGCATCTTCTGGAAAATGCAGTGTAGATTCCAAAAAGTAAAAAAGAGAGAACATCTTCCGAGAGAACACACATGATTTTCAGAGGTTAAGAAAATTCATCATGTCTTCAATAAATGTATAAATAAAAATAATTGCTGCGTTTTTTTTTTCTTTTATGGTATTGAAATGAGAATGCATGAAAGGCAATAAAAGAAAAGAAAAGGTTATACAGGATTTAGTTGGATATTTCAATAAAAAATCAAAAAACAATACGATGCTTTTGTTATTACATTAAAAAGACTTTAAATAAACACTTCCAAACAGACACTCACAATACACTCTAATAAGACAAAGAAACAAAATAACTCGGAGGTTTGTTGACTCGGAGGTTTTTTGACAAGCAAATTTGTTTATTTATAGAATCAAAAGTCGTAGAAAAGCTTTCGAAAGGATTCCATATGATCAGCCTCCAAGCATATAACCAACGAGAAACTCCCATCGTTGGCTGGATTTGGATGTATTATTCCCTTCCCTTCGAACACCGTTGTCAGCCGTATAAGCAATGGAGCACCCCATCCAAAATCAGCTTTAAAAAAAGGCAATCGCATCCAACTACCAATACTAAAATTTGGGCAAGCACAAATTATAGAGCCTCGAGGAATACTGTTTACGTCACCAACCTCTTCCAAGTAGTCAAGAGCAGATCTTAAATACTCGTCATCCATTCTCTTTATCTCTCGATGAATTCTTTCCACGGTGCACCTCAAAGATTCCGATAAAAGGTCACAGGATAAAGCAACAAGAGACGCTTCAAACATTACATTACCGAAGTAGCTAGACTGAAGTGGAGGATTCAATCTGGAACGACCATCGACCGGTATGCGTAATTTGGTTTTTTGATCATTACTCTGAAAATTACGTGCCTTCGACACAGAACGCCATATGTGTGCTGTTAGGATCTCATAGGTGGTGAACTTGGTTTCGCTCCCGACGTTGCTTGCCTTTGCTTTTAAGGAATTAATTTGTTCCAGTGTAATTTTAAGATTTTCCAAAGACTGGGGTTTTGGGTTTTCGGTAAGATCAGCAGTATTCATCGTAGGTGGTGGATCATATTCAACGTGATGGAAAATAGATTTCGGTGCCACCCGACCACGGAGGATGGTTCGATCAAGCAACGGTGGAATGGTGATAGAAAGGCCGCGTGCTAAAGTAGCCCAGGAGTTTATGAAATGGAGAGCTCCTGTGCCATCTGCCAGAGTGTGATGCAACCCAACTCCGAGACAAACTCCACCACATTTGAACGAGGTTACCTGGAAACATTAAAAATGTACAGATTTTTCACTGAAATGCCGCTTAATTATGAGACAAGAACGAGGTTACCTGGAAACAAGAAAATTTCCCATGCATGCCTTCTCAATCACATATCACAAACTAGCCAAGCTTGCTAGATATACCTGAAGAAGAAGAAGTGGGTTACGAGATATGTCTTCTAAATTAGTGTCAACAGTCGGAATGAGTTGTCGAAGTTTCATGCTAGGCATGAATTCACCGAGCTCTTCAGTAGTGGAATCTGTGTCGGCCACTACGAACAGCACTCCCTCCCCATTACAGTTGATTTCAATTCTACCATTTTCATCCCTTGCCAGCCTTCCAGCCACGGGATAAAATGGCACCAGAACCTTTCTCAGGGCTTCCTTCAGTACTTCAGCTTCGAAAAAATCGGAGGAGCCATTTGGCCTGTAGAGGTACACTGTAGGGACGTGGTGTCTCGGTTGCAGCAAGTCCAAATTAGAGACCCAAAGCCGTTGTTGAGGGATATCTTGACTGGGGCGGACAATGATCGACTCTTTTGTGTTGATCTTCATCGTATCACCACCACCACCTGCAAACGCAATATTTAATGTTTTTTTGTGGTTATATGCTCTCAATTGGAGGCGTGCAAGTAGAAAATTCAAGCGGAAATTAACCTGGAGAATTGGAAGGAAATTGAGCATCCATCTTAGAGAGCCAGTGCTTGTGCATGATAGGACTGCGTGTATCTATCTATATTTATAAAATGAAATGACATTTTCTGTGATGAGGGACCTATTATAAATTTGAGTGGGTGGCAAAGGCCGTACGTAATAATTAGAGAGAGGGACAGCATCCGTTGAAGATAAGGTAGATGCAGAACGTGTGGATATATGTTTTAGGGTGGTTGATGTTTTTTTAAAATAATTTTTATTTATAAATATATTAAAATGATTTTATTTAAGTTTTTAGGTGAGATGGTTTTTTGATATAGTATTAAAACTTTGTTGATCTAGTAATCACGAGTTCGAATCTCATTACCCTCATTTTATTTGATAAAAATTAAGTACAAAATAATTTGAATTTATATAAATAAAAAGCCCAAAGAACTTTCAACTAAGAAAATATATTAAAAAATAATATAATTATATTCTGAAATTTCCTTTAACAAATTAAACTTAAAAAAAATATATATAAAAGAGATAGATAGTTACTTTAACCTATACAATTATTATAGATTTGATGGGTTGGAAGGGCAAATGACGTATGTATTAATTAGATAGAGGGACAACATCGATCCGTTGTAGATAGGGAACTAGAAGGAGTCTTTTCGGCCTTAAAATTCTGGCTGGAATATCTTGGTACTTGTTTGATTTTGTGTTTATATTGTATAATTTAAAGTTAATTTATCTTGAATTTTAATTATTCTTGTTAAATTAATATTTTAATTTATATATATATATATATATATATATATATAATTATTATATATAAACAATACAACTCCGAAACGGCATGCCGAAACGCTCCGAAACCGGAACGTTCCATTCCAATAGAAAAACCGGAACGATACTGACAACCTTGAGAAGGACCTCTGGATATGGCGTCGTGGATAGTTTGTTCTCCATAGAATAATTAATCAACAAAACAATAAGGTCACAATCCAATTAATTAAAATATTTTGATATACTAATATTAAAAATAAATTTTAAAAAAAATAAAAATTATATTTTTATATAATTTTAAATAAAAAATATTTTTAAAAACAATATAAACCACACTATCAAACAAGCATGAAAAACATTTAGATATACTTTCCGTGCGATTGAGTCATTTTTAAAAAATATTTTTTGTTTAGAAATATATTAAAATATTATTTTTTATTTATTTTTAAAAAATAATATCAAAACATCTAAATAATCTAAAAACATAAAAAATAAATTAATTTAAAATAATAAAATATCATTTTTTCAAAAATATTTTTTTATCCCATACAGCCCATGACGCTAGTTTTTCTCCATGAAATAGTTAACTAGCAAAACAACGAGGACACAAATTTTCAAGACTGCATTGATTTTGTATGGTGGTTGTGAAACATGGCTTAACTTGGATGAGGTATTTTTTTTATTTTATTTTTTGCTATATGATTTTCTCTCTGTGCTGAGCTGTTTTTCCTGGGAATGGCTATTTGCTTCTATTCTTGCATTATAGCTTTTAAATATTATTTATCATTTGTTTCATAATAATAATAATAATAATAATAATAATAATAATAATTCCAAAGTTCTTTAACATGATACAAGAAAATTTGTATAAATGTCGGCAACAACATTTTGTGAATATTTCTTTATTCAAAACAAGAGCAGGATATCAATTTGACTATTAATCAAAGAATTTGTACACAGAAAGAGCACTTCAAGAGATTTTTTATTTTTCTTGTAATCAAATTAATTACTCTAATTTTGACACTATTTTTCTAGTGCATTTATTTGATACAAGAGAATTTTGTGTATACAAAAACACTTTTCAATGTTTGATTATATTGTGAAAAATAAGCTAAAAATTAATTTTTTAATGTTTTGATTTTTTATGTTAATTAAAAAAATGACGACAAAGTTTTATTATTAAAAAAACGTTGTAGAAGTATGAGATTAAAAACAAAACTAATTTCATAATTTTTTTTTCAAATAAAATAAATGAAAACCAAATTTGACAAATAAAAAAAATTGAAAGATAATGATATTAAAAAAATACAGTTCCATGAATTATTTTAAATAAAATAAATAAAAATAAAAAAGGGATAAAATATAATAGATAAAAAAATTTAATTAAAAGAAATTAAGAAATAAAAAAGGAACTAAATTTAATTTAAAAATCAAATCAAATTAAATTCTAAAATATAAAATTAAGGTCAGAAATCTAAGGCTAATACCCATTGAAATGGGGCTAGTCGAGTCAGGATCAATATGACCGAAAATTCAAGGCTAATGCTTCCTCCAACAAGCCAGTTCAATCATGTTTGGATGAAAAGTCTATTACCCATAAAATTTAAGTCTAATACCAACTGACCCTATAGAAAAAAAAAATTCAATTAAAACATGATTAAAAAACATAAAATATAAAATTAATATAAAAATCAAATCAAATTAAATTCTAAAGAATAAAATTAAAAAAATCAAAATAAAATTTATAATAATTAAGAGATAAGTCGTAAGCTAACACTTATGGTAATAAATTTATAACAAAATAAGATTTGGATATTTTTTTTAAATATCCTCCCACTTTAAGCTCCAAGTTTGAGAAAACTATTCTCGCCGACCCATCGCTGCTGGATTATCCTCAGAAAGGGGAGCGAATAGTCTTGTCGTTGTCTCTCATAATTGTTGTAGACAGACATACATTCTGACACCAAGTCAGTGGATTTTAATTATTGGTGCTTGGGAAGAGGTGCAATCTTTAATATTACTGAAATAATATAATTTAAGAAAAAATAATAAAATAACTTAATCTTAAGTATATCACAAGTAAGAAATGCGAGATTTATAGTTTGTTAATATTTAAAATTGCAAGATATAAAAAAGAATTATAAAATTGGTAGCTATATTATGAGATTTTAGAAGAAAGATAAAAAAAATTGAAAATAAATATTTTTCGTCAAATTTTAGAATTTCTCTAAAAATTCTGAAATTTTAACCCAAGCTAAGGTATCATATTAGAAGGCTTCACACAAAATTTCAGAATTTTTTGATAACCCAATCAAGAGTTACGAATTGTTTTTGTTTTATATAAAACTAGTCAATTTATGATTTTTCGCCCGGAGATTTTACAAGTTAGGTGTTTCATAGTGAAAAAAATAATGGGTTGTTTATTAGTTACATTTTATATTTTGTCAATTATATTTTTAAATTGAGAGTTTTTGTAAATTTGAATTTTTCGAGAAACTACTTGTTTAAATCTCATGTATTAAATAAATCTCAAAAATGGTCAATTTGGCATTCATCGATTTATCACAATAATCATATTTAATTTACTTATTTAGTCTTAACAATTTGCAATATAGTCCTTCCATTACAGTTCATTTATATTTTTTGCATTTTATTCCACTATTTTATCAATTTGGATTTTATATAATAAGCTTTTCATTACCACTATTTTATTGTTCATGTATTAATCCCTACCACAAATGCATGCATCAATTCATATCATCCTGCCCATAAGAATATATAATTCGGTCTCAAAGGCATACCTTAATCATTAGGGGTCCATTCCATTAACATAATCATACCATTCTTACCACACAAAAAAATTGTATCAAAATAGAAAATAAAATGAAAAAAATTGAAATTGATCCAATCCAATCTCAGCAAAAACAGATAAAACAACTTAAAATCTTAAAAATATGCAATTAGATCCAAAATTCCAATCATAATTATTAAATCTTGTTCTACTTAATTAGTGAAAAATACTAAATCAAAAACATGATTTAGATCAAGTGCCCATTTGGTAATACGGTTGAACTGGCGTTTCAAACCATAATCAATTTTTTGTTGCTTGGTAAAGAAAAAAGCAAATGAAATTGACATGGGTCCATAACAAAAATCGATCGAAACTATTTTTCTTAATAAGCATAAGATTTATGTTTTTCATGCGTTTCATTTTACTGCATTAAGCCACTACAGTGACTAATTCTTATATAAAAAAAGCAGAGATGATGTGCTGCCAAAATAATTCACGCACCTTCATCAAGCAAACAACCATCCTCCTCCATCAATGTGATGAACCAAAAGACGTGATATCAAGCAGGCTTCCCCTTCATGATCGCGAACCCTCCTCCTCCTTCAAGGGGACGAACCAGAAGACGTGATGAACTGGAGCCTCTCTCTCTCTCTCTCCTTCTCTCCTCCTTCGTGGAGACACTTTCTCTCTCTACACAATGGCCTCTCTCTCTCTCTCTCTCTCTCCACAGCAGGCTTCTGATGCTCCTACCAGCAACCACAGGCCACCATTTCCGACGTCACCATCACAAGAAGAACCATCTCGATCTTCTCTAACCATCAGCATCGACCGTTGGAGCTCTCGTCGTCGTCGGTCGGACGCTACTATTCACGTGAATTAATTCACGTGAACAGTAGCGCTGCATTGTTGACGTCTAAAGAAGACGTGAACAATGTAGTGCACTGTTTCGCGCCCAACATTTTAAAGTTGGACTCGGGCTTAGGCCTGCTCCCGACCCAACCCAAGTCCAACAGAGTTAGGCTTTAGCCCAATTTGGCTTGGACGACCCATTTAGTTGGGTCAGGCCCAACCCAATTTTTTTTTCAAAAAATATATATTTTTAAAAAATAAAAAATATGTGTAGATAAAGTCGGTCATGATGAAAGAGAAGGGTGCGTGATTTCGTTTCACTTCAAAATCCTGTTGTTTTTTGATTGATCATGAATCAGAAACTTGCAACTGGATTTGGCCTTCGATTAAATCTCTACAACTGGATCGCATATGTTATTACTAATAATATTGTTACCAGATGTTATGCCCCGATTAAATAGCAAGGGTTCATAGAGGCATTCACATATCGATTTAGTTTGTGATGAAATTGCAAGTAGTTTGATGGGAGAATAAAAACAAATATCTATTTTTTTCATGGATTATTAATTACATTTTCTTGTTATGATTATTAATCTACAAAATTTAAAAAACAATTTATACACACACACACACACGTGTGTGTATGTGTGTGTGTTCTTTAAAGTATTTTCATAAGTTGACAGCAATACGAAAAATATGATAACCAAACACATGAAAGTGATTTTTATTAACCTCAAACTCAACCACAGTTTTAACCAAATATTTTACTACTTATTTTGAACCGCAATAAAAGTGTTTTTCAAGAAACTGTTTTTTTAAAACCTCAACCACAAAAGTAAAAGCAATATCAAACACATCCCAAGTGTTTACTCTCATTAAAATTCATATGGCGTAAGAAGATTTTTAATAATATAGTTTAACCAATCTATTTCAATTTCAATTTAGTTTTATGAATAGCTTATAAAAATTAAAATAATATCATTTTATTAATTTAAAATAACTAATTAATCTAGAATCACCACTCAATGTTCTAACATAGTGAGTTTGGTAATGCGGTCTATTATATTTTTTAAGAGTAATTTTTAATTAAAAAACATTAATATACATATATATATGTGTGTGTGTATATATAACAATAATATACCATAATTATTAATAAAAGAAATAATTTGAAAAATACATTAAAAAAATAGTTTCAAGTTTATTTTTTTTAAATGGAATAGAATGTTTCGGTTTCTAAGCATTTTGGCGCTCCGTTTTGGAGCTATATTGTTTTTTTTATATATATATATATATATATATATATATATTCAAAAAAAATTAGTTCATATCCAAAAACAATTATTTAGTATTGTGTAATTTAATAAAAAAAAAAGACACAATAATATGATTTTTCTAAATCAAATTATGAATATGTATAATATTACGAGAATATCATCATTAATTTTGTAAAATCATTACATTATCTTATTTCTCTGAAATTTTAACATAATATATTTAAATATCTCAATTTAACGATCGGATTAAGAGATATGATTGATATTGTAAAATTATTCATTATTTAAAAAAAATAAAAAATTGACTGAAACGGAACTGACAGAATAAAACCGAAATGTTCTAGCTGAAATTGGGATGAATTTTCTGAAACAAGTCAAAATTTTAAACAAGATAAAAACTATGCTACTTTATCTTATTTTTTTAAGTAATATAAATTATTTTCTGATTTAACTTTCAACCGAAAAAAAAACACTTCATTGTAGGTGCACGAATCAGAAACGATGCTTCCAACTTCTGCCAAGCTACGGCATCAACATATGAAGTTTGAAATATTGACCAGGTCATATAGTCAAAGCCCATAGTTTGACTATATTAAAATAAGAAGCAGCGGCTGCTGCTTTGTGCAATTCTTTTTCTTCGATCCATTTTCTGTCTATTTCCTGGACCCAATCAAAAATAAAAATAAATGATAAGTCCAATTTGTTTGGTATGCCTAAAATCACTATGGTCCCTCTACTTCTAAGATTTAATCAAGCCAACCACTCTAGTTTGTATCTAGTGAAATCAACTCTTTTTATTTCAATGAAAGGCAATTTAGACGCTCCATTGCATAATAATATGAGTCCTTCATTTTTGTTGGGATAAAATATTGATGAATAGTTTAACCATTTTATTTAAAATCAAAACGATAATGCTCAAACTTACGAAAGTGTTCAAATAAAATATAAATGTTATATCGCAAATAATTATTTAATTTAAGGGTTTTTTTTAGCTATTTCTTTTTCACAAAATGTTTACTATTAGTATCGATATAGGTAATCTTTTGGTAACTATACTTATCTATACAACTAATTTTAACATTAATTATTAAAATCATGGCACATTGATACTTGTGTTATCAATTTAATAGATTTTATCATTAGATTATTATATTTTATACAAATATTTTCCCTATTTATTAATTGATTATAATAATTAATCAGAACTCACATAATTGTTTTTTTATATAAAAAAATCACTTAAAATGTTGCCTTTTTGTTTATTCTACTATACTCTCTTTTTCTTAAAAAACTTTTCAAGACAATAAAATAAAAGGATCAAATTGACATAATCAAAAGTATATAACGACATAATTCTCACATTAATTATTAAAATCATGGCACATTGATACTTGTGTTATCAATTTAATAGATTTTATCATTAGATTATTATATTTTATACAAATATTTTCCCTATTTATTAATTGATTATAATAATTAATCAGAACTCACATAATTGTTTTTTTTTATAAAAAAAATCACTTAAAAATGTTGCCCTTTTTGTTTTATTCTACGATACTCTTTTTTTTTAATTCTCTAGACAATAAAATAAAAGGATCAAATTGACATAATCAAAAGTATATAATATTATTTGGTAAAAGTTCAAGTACGAGGACTACATGAAATATATCTCAGTATTTTTTTAGGCGGGATGTCTATGCTGGGTGGACTTTAGCGCCCTCTCCCTCTCTCTGGAAACTCCACTTCTTATTCATCTGGTAAATTACCTGTAAAGTTTCAATCTTTGATTTTTCTCTTTCTTTCAATCTTCTCTAGCTTCAATTGTTGTGCTCTAAATTGGGTTTATTGGATTTCCTGCTTGTTGATTGATCACTACACAGTGATCATGGGAGGGATTTGTTCAAAGAAATCCAATGGTAATAACAAGAAAGGCAATCCATATGCAAAGACTAATGGAAATGATGTTATTTCTCATTACAACAAGCCACATATTTCAAGTACTCAACAAGTGAAGGAAAGTACAGAGAAGAAGGAATTGCAAGTGGCAAATTTAAATCAGGAATCAAAGGAATCATTTTTGTATGCTAAAAATGATACTGGGGATGATTTTTATGATGGGATTCCTAGATATCCATCATCATCAATCAAATCAAGATCAGTTCGTAGGCAAGCAGCTGTTGCCAAGGTGAAGTTTTCAAAGAGTTTTTATTTCCTGTTTGGTCAACTGAGCTTGCATTTTTTTTCTTGCAATAGTAGTTTAAGTTTGGCTTTTTTAAGGGCATGTTCTTTTATGTTTTGTTTGTAATTAAGAAAGCTTGCTGTTAATTTTTGGTTTGACCCAGAAAATAAATTACTTTAGATGGGAAACTTTACTTGGGCTGTTGTGAAACATAGAGAAGAGTAGTTAAAATTGAAGTTAATCGAGTAAACAATTATCATTAGCCCTTAATCCCAGTTATTTAATCGAGTAAACAATTATCATTAGCCCTTAATCCCAGTTATTGATTTCTTTATCTCTCAACTAATTAATCCTTGAATCAAGTCTGTTACATGTAATTGTGAGTATTTTAATGAGGTGAAAGGATACATGATAGATGGCATGTTAGACTAAATAGGAACAGTTTCCTGTATAATATGTTGAGAAAGGAATAGTGATGATGGATTGTTATTTCAATCTCATTCCATGGCGTTATGATCAGAACTTCTTGTGTAATAAACCAGCTCCATAAGCATGATCACATTTATTGGTAATCCAATCGGAGCTTTTGCAAAAGCTTATTAATGTAATTGTCGGTGATGTTAGTTGGCTGAAGTCACTGCTGAACGCATAAGGATATTCTAGAGCATAATCTGCTAAAATTCTTTAGTGGTATACTAATTTGATTGTATTATTGAAAACATTTAAGAAAGTGCAATAATCTGCAGGTTTCGGAGGTTAGTTCACGTTTAAGTAGAGCTGGCTCTGTTGGACTGGGGAAAGCAGTTGAGGTCCTGGACACGTTAGGGAGTAGCATGACAAATTTAAACCACCACACTTTCACCTCTAGTGTAGCAAATAAGGGCAATGAACTTGGGATTTTAGCTTTTGAGGTAGCTAACACAATTGTCAAGGGTTCCAACTTTATGCAATCTCTTTCTGTACGAAGTGTAAGACATTTGAAGGAAGATGTTCTTCGTTCCGAAGGTGTGCAAAATCTGATATCAGAAGATATGGATGAGCTATTGAGGATTGTTGCAGCTGACAAGAGGTGAATACCTGATGAATTAGCATCATAATGTATCTATTGGCAGACCTCTTCCATCTCATCCTTTTTCAATAATAACATCGTGAAGTTCTCATTTACTTATTTTGCAGAGAAGAGCTGAAAATATTTTCAGGAGAAGTGGTTCGTTTTGGAAATCGATGTAAAGATCCTCAATGGCACAACTTGGACCGTTATTTTGAGAAGTAATACATATAACATGGTACCTTGTTCGGTCATTGTATTTACAATATACTTATATAGTATTGAGTACTGATTGAAATTGCTTATTTGATTTCCAGAATTAGCCGAGATCGTAATCCTCGTAGGCAATTGCAGGAGGAGGCAGAATCCATAATGGAGCTTTTAATGATTCTGGTCCAGTTTACAGCTGTGAGTACAATATTCTTTTTTACTATAATTAGGTTAATTTAATTGGTGGATGGATTGCCTAGTTACTTTAATATGGTTGTGTCTGGGGAAGAAAAAAAAAGATTAATGAAGGAACTTAAGTCTGATATTTTTCTACATATCTAAAACAAGGTCAATTACCTTGCATAAACAAAGGGTTCCTAGTATAGTCATATCAGTTACATAATTCTTGCATTTCCTGATGCCACTTACTGTATGGTTGCATTTTTCTTATATTTGCAAATACAGCAATTAATGTTCTTGATGTATATGATAAACATACATGGAGTCTGTGGCTTTGCATTTATTTTTATTTTTACTTTTGTAATGCGATGATTTTAAGCTCCATGTTTCACATAACTTTTTCGGCTGCATCACCATGTGCTTTATTTTGACCAAACAAAAACTCACCATCTTGGGTTTACAGGAGCTATACCATGAATTGCAAATTTTGGACAGAATGGAACAGGAATGTCAACGCAGGGAGGGCAGTACAGCAGCTAATCAGAGAGGTTATTTCTCCATTCCCTTCTCTGATTTCCTATGTGGTTATCTAAGTGCTGGTCTTGATTAATAAATGAAGCTAGTCATGCTTCATAAAGGAGTGTCGTGTGACTGAGGATTAGACTGGAGTGCTGAACCTATGTAACTGTGATATATGGCATCCTTTTTAGTTAGTAACCAGTATGCCACTGTATTTTTAATAAACGAAATTTCTTGTTGAATTAAAGATTTGCAGACCAGGTCAAATAATGTTATTGATTGAATATATTGCCTTTGTGACCAAAGCTGGCTGAAACAAACTTGAAGATGTTAATGTAAATACATCTTGATGAGACGAAGAAAGCTAATCCTTTGGATAGCTTTTGATAAATGATTGGGTATGGTGCTTTCACAATGTTTTTGTCATCATAATATTATCAAAGAAATAAAAAGAAGGCTACCGCCTTTCCTTATTTGTTTTTGGTTATTTATTTTGATATTATTCGAAAATGCAGCTCATGTAGTGAGTTGTGCTTTAATCATTGTATTATTTTATTTTATTTTTTGTTATATATTTTATGCAACTAATTCTAAAGAGTACCCTGAGGAAATTTGTGATGTTGCATTAACTAGAAATTGAAAATATTTGTGATAAACACTTTTAGGATTTTAAAAGTTGAGGTGTGATGAACTTGACATGATTTAAGTTGAGAATTCCAATAATGTCTATCTAATGCAGGAACTGCCCCATTCACTGCGGAACTTAGTGGGGGTACTAATTTAAGTTTGTGTCTTCCTCTGAAATTCAGGAGAAAGCCTTGCGATGTTAAAGGCGGAAATAAAAAGCCAGAAAAAGCGAATACGAAACGTAAAGAAGAAATCACTTTGGTCTAGAAGTTTGGAAGAGGTAGCAATACTGAAGCCTTTGCTTCTTCTTTCAACTGCAAATTATTGAGATTGTGATTTTTATCTACAACAAACAGTATTGATTATCTATCAAGCTTGTTAATTGAGTAAATAGAATCTCAATCTCCAGAATATTTCTTGTAGTGACCAAATTATCTTTTATAGGTGATGGAGAAGCTTGTAGATGTCATCCATTTCTTAATCCTCGAGATCGGCAATGCCTTTGGTAGTGGTGGTATGTGTTTGATCAAGGTCTTTACCACATTGTAATTATGCTCCCCAAGTGCATGTTTTCCTTCCATCTTCCTCTTGGACTCATGCTTCTGCACATTTAACTTTCCATCCTTTACTCAAAGGAGTTCTTGTCTAACATGATTTCCTATATTAAAATATTTCTGATGGAATTCATTTGCTTACTGCAGATGATTCAATACAAGATGAAGAATCTGTTAGCAATAATCCAAGATTAGGACCTGCCGGTCTTTCTTTACATTATGCAAATGTAGTTATGCAAATCGATAATCTTGTAAGTGTCGTCTACGTCCATCATCTTCAATGTTTGTAATTATTAGATTTACATCAAGTTGGTTGCTATGTGACATTAACTGTTAGGGATACGACATAATGTTTTGCACGGACACAGACTGAGTTAAGGACTTTCAATGCCCCTGCCAAACTGAATGACATGGAATTTGACTTCAATTTTGTTGGATTACCGAACTTCTTTTAGCTGTTTCTCAGTGTTCTTGCCTGAAACTCACTTGATTTCACTGTTTAAGTTTGCATGGATTAAAAAATTGAGATCTCTGCTTCATTACAATCCTCTCATTCTTGTAAGCAATCATATTCTTATAATATTTGTTCAACGCCTTCTAATAATATATGTTCTCAGGTTGCACGATCGAGCTCCATGCCTCCAAATGGTAAGGACACGTTGTACCAGAGCTTGCCACCTGGTGTAAAATCAGCTCTACGTTCCAAACTGCAATCATTTCATGTCAAAGATGAGGTGTACCACTTTTTCACATCAAAGAAGAGAGGGTAGAAAAGTCTTTTATTATCTCATCCATGCAGATGCTCCAGTTGCTCACTTCAGTTGTGTTTTGTATGTCCAGCTTACCATCACAGAAATTAAAGATACAATGGAGAAGACACTGCAGTGGCTGGTTCCATTGTCCACTAACACGGCCAAGTATGTAATGCCATTATTTTCCCTCCCCCAAAACATATTTTTAATTTTTGCATTAAATCCTTAATTTTCAATGTCTCATTGCCTAACTGTTAACATTTTTCGTTGAATTTTAATTGATATGGAACAGAGCTCATCATGGTTTTGGTTGGGTTGGAGAGTGGGCAAGTACTGGGTGAGTCCATTGCTTTCTTCCAGTTGTTTTTCAGAATTTCATTTTTCCAATTTATTTTGTTAATACAAACAAGCTGAATGGCCCGGGTATAACAAAATCTGGTGGTGGTGTGTACAGGTCCGAGGCCAACAGGAAAACTGCTGCTGGAGCAGCTGATATAATCCGGATTGAAACACTCCACCATGCGGACAAGGAGAAAACAGAAGCCTATATTCTTGAACAGCTATTATGGCTTCACCATCTTGTCAGCAAAACCAAGAGTGTTTCTAGTGGTGTTAGCACAAAATCTCCTGCCAAGTCTGCCATTGGCACACAGGGTCAGAAGTCGAACAAGAAACAAAAACAAGAGCCACCCAATGCAGCTGACTTGCCGGATTCTGTAACATCCAATGCACCACCGCCACTACCTACCGAAGACCAGAAAATATTGCAGGATGCAAGTGAGGAAAAACAGATCGAAGGAAATAGTAAGAGCCCGGATGCTAACTCAGTGGATACCGAGTTGATTGAAGATGGTGAGCCGAGAACGAGCAACAACGATTCCTTTCAAAGGAAAAGTGAGGACTCAGCTACTGTCAAAAGGGTTCCTTCTGTGCTTCCCAACAGTGATATTGGCATTGACAGGGAGAAAGATTTGGGTGAGATTGACACAGTTGAGGTGCTCAGATACAAGGGAAAGCCTGGACTTGTTACTGTCGAAACTTAAAAGCCATCTTTCTTTGGTTCCACCTTGGCTTATGGGACGACAGGAAGAAACGATCGGGTGTGAATAGTAAAGTTGATGTTTTCAGATAACTTATTCAATGATATACATGATATTGATTGACAAGAAAATTTTAGTTAATATAAAGACTGAGAAATCCATGTAGTCCTTGTGCATTTGGGCTAAACCTGGCTGCATATATAGGTGTTATCGTAGTTGTTAATTTCATTCTGTTTCGGCTGTAATGTTGTAATGTTTCATTCAAGTTAAAAAAACGAGACAAAATAGTATCATTTTTATCCCGGTTTAAATTCTAGCCCATTCTGGATTTTTTCTCACAAATACCCGATCGAAACGTCATCGGTTTTCGCTCCTTTCGCTTTTGGTCAAATAATGTTTTTTTTAAATAATAAATAATTTTACAATATCAATCATATCTCTAAACTTGACTGTTAGATTAAGATAAAATTTTTACAAGGAGTCTCTTGACATATTTATATATGTTATGTTAAAATTTCGGAGCAATTAGAGAATATAATGACCTTATGAGATTGATGATGACATTCTCGTAATATTATACATGTTCATAATTTTGTTCAAAAGAATCATTTTACTCTTTTTTTTTAGATTAAATTGCACATTCTAAATACTTTTATTTTTTGGATTTGAACTAAATTTTTTTTTATCAATATATTTAATTATATATATATAAACGAGTATAATCCCTCGAAATTGCACGCCAAAACCTGAAAAATATTCTATTTCAATTAAAAAAAATAAGCACTGATCGAATTAGGGCTAGAAACCCTACTTTTCCTTCCCTCGTAGTTTAGTGTTGTAAGACTTTAGTGATGTAGAACAAGTAGCACAAGAATACATTCATGAGGGAGCACCCGAAATTCAAAGACAATTAAATTTTGGCAAATCCCGTGCATCGAAGTCTGGAATTACACGAAACTTACCCGACCAATGCGTTTACCGCTTTGTGGAGGAAGTTAGCGGCTTTGCCCCCCGATGTTCACTGCTTTTTTTGGCTAAATTCCATTGTTTCGCCCCCGAAATCGGTATTTTTTGCCATTTTAGGTAAGTTTCATTTCGACCATAACTCTTGATTTATGAGTCCTAATTGACTTCCATCAATTCCCTCGCTGCTCGGGACTTATAGCCTTTTCATATTCTGCATTTATCTCAAATTTGTCATTAATGGTAAATTTATTATTTAGCGTTAGCTTCCTTATCCGTCATGGGTTAAGGCTAGGTTTTTTGTTTTAAATATGCTTGTAGGCCTTTGGTCGAAATTATCTTTTAACCTATTGAATAAAAAGTTTGATAAGTTCCTCTCATCGCGACTTATTTACTGGAATATTGACGTTGGTCGTATTCCTTTGTGATTTTTTTACCGTGTCATTTAGAAACCGAGAAACCTTATCCATGCCTTACAAGCGCGTGTTATGCAGTTGAATGCAATCGTAAATTGAAAGAAAAAAACAGTAATATTTTGGCAAAAGTTAGATGTATAGCATTCGAACATGTCGAAATAACATGTTGGATTGGCAATGTAAGATGCACAAACAGTAACTTTTATGAGAAAATTTTAAGACTATTGGGTTAGCGTGTTAGCCAAGAACTAGGTTTTAGCCATTAAATACGCTTGAGTGAATTTCCAATATAATAACAGGGGAAGTTCACACAGAGGTTCAAAATGGAGATCTGAAGACGATGAAGTATGTTACCAGCGCTGGCACGAATACACCATGAAAGGGTATTCTCCTATCTAGAGGTGATCAGAAAAAAATTGAAAACTGATTAAACCGAGAAAATAGAAAAAAATTAACCAAGAAACCGAACCCAGAAAAAAACCCCGATTAAACCAATTAGATTTTTTAAAAGCTTCAAGTCTAGTTTGGTTTTTGGTTTTTTACATAAAAACTAGTAAACTGAATAGAACCGGTTCAAATGAAAAAATATACTATAATTTATTTTATTTTTTCGGTTCAGTTTAATTTTTTTGGTTTGCTTCCATTTTGGTTAAATGAGAGAAGATGTAAAGAGTATAATATAATCATATTCTGGGGCCTCACCTATCAGCTTAAGCTTTTAGGTGAGATGGTTCCTTAACATGGTATCAGAGCCTTGTTGACCCAGCGGTCACGAGTTCGAATCTCACCACCCTCATTCTATTTGATAAAAAAAATCAAGCACAAGGTAATGTGGGTCTGTGCAAGTTTCAAGCCCAAAGGGCTTTCACTTGAGGGGGTGTGTAAAGAGTATAATATAATCATATTCTGGGGCCTCACCTATCAGCTTAAGCTTTTAGGTGAGATGGTTCCTTAACAGAAGAGAAAACTTGGTTTAAATAAAAACAAAAAGCCTACAGAAAACGAAACTTTTTTCCGTATTTTTTTTAATAAATCAAACCGAAATTGATCGGTTTAAACCGGATCCAATTCAATTCGGGTTTTTTTGAATTTGTTTTCCAGTTTGGTGATGATATCAATGCGTTTTTGTAATCTGACTAACTCTTTATCCATCCACTGAAGCAAATGTTTCTAAAATAAATAACAAAAAGGAAAAATTGTAAACAAGTAATAGAGCATAATGGTTAAAAACAAAATTTATTTAGAATAATGTAGTCATTATATTGAAAAAAGAAAAAATATTTATAATAATGTAGTCATTATATTGAATAATGTAGCAAATTTATTTAGAATAATGGTTAAAAACAAAATTTATTTAGAAAAAAGAAATCTTGAATTGGCATCTAGAGAGTTTTTTTAAAAAAATATTTTTATCATGATTTCTTTAGTTATTATAAAATTGACTAAAGTCCAATTTGCTATTTTAATAGATATAAAATATTAATTAAAAATTAAAAGTGGTTGCATACGCTAACTAGTGAGTGTGAGATGTCAACACTCTTTAAATGACAGGTGAGGCATCTCTAGGCGTCCAAACTCCCATTTCCTTGTCATTTTCGTAGAAGCTGTATGGGAGGATGGTTGTGAATCTTTTTTGGTGTTTGTAAATTATTTTGATGTGTTGATGTTAAAAATAATTTTTAAAAAAATAAAAATAAAATCATTTTGATGTATTTCTAAATGAAAAATATTTTCAAAAACAACCGCAACCGCCCTCCCAAATAGGCCTTTAATTTGATTTTTTCTTTTCAATTTTATCATTTACAATAGATTATTGTACCTTAAGTTTTCTGATTGTTTTTCCTATCCAAATCTCATGTCTCGAGTCTCAGAGTTAGTTAAATTAATTAGGATTGACTCAAGTTTTTTTATTTTATTTTTATTTTTCATCATTTAGTTTATTAAAAGTTGACCTCCATTTTTTCATTTAATTTCTTTTATACGGGTTTATTCTAGTTTCATGAAAGAGCCATCATTTAGTTTCTTAAAAGTCAAATGTTTTTTCCTCTTTTTTTTTTTTCAATTCATCATTCAATGTTTTATTTATTGGTAATTGAACTTTAGATTTATTTATTTTTCATTTTTTAGGGTATTGTTTTTATAATATTGGTAAGTTTTTGTTTTTTTATTAGCCATTTTTTTAATTGTTGTTGGTTTTTTCATTTCATTAAATAAATTTGTATCAATGATCCAGGTCCTTGATTTTTCTTTATTTAAAAATCAATCATTAATTGAGCATTTTTTTAAGTTATAAAAAAATTGACCCAACCCACAACATAGTGCGATCCACCGATGTAGTTGTAATAAAATAATTTAATGTGAACTTGATGGATACTAACTCATCTTTACCCGAGTGGATGAGTATATTTTGGATAGTTATCTTACTTGATGAATAATTGATAGAGCATGAAAATATTGTAAAACCCGACTCGAAACTCACCCAAACTTA
The DNA here is from genome assembly GCA_029228465.1 of Salix viminalis. Taxonomy (NCBI): domain Eukaryota; kingdom Viridiplantae; phylum Streptophyta; class Magnoliopsida; order Malpighiales; family Salicaceae; genus Salix; species Salix viminalis. The sequence goes on along the minus strand of CM055444.1, from coordinate 11,507,035 downwards.
ACTTGAAATATATATTTATATTATATAGATATATTTTTAATAACATTTAAATTTACTTTATACAATGTGACGTATAGATATCTTAATATTGACATAAAACACACACACATGTATAATATATATATATATATATATATACTATTTTATTTTATTGAATAAACAGTAGTTAAATAATTAACACTCAAAACACAATAGATAGTTTATAAATATTTAAAGTTTTAGGTTGATGTGTAATAGATAAAAAAATATTAATATTAAAAAATTTAACCCTAGGATACCCATTGTAGTGCAATCTAAGAGAGTTTGTCAACTCTTATATATATAATCAACTAAAATCTCAAGTTAATAATTGACGAACACACACACACACACACACATATATATATATATATATATATATATATATATATATATAGAAAGCCACCAATGGAACACGCTTCTCAACTAATGATCACAACCAATTACATTAATATAACGTGTGTGTGTCCCTATATGATTCCTCAATTTCATTACCAAATCAAAACAGCACAGCACGATGCAAACATTACTCTTATATATATATTACATATTTGGATTGTTTTGGCATGTTGATATTAAAAATAAAATTCAAAAATTACTCTTATATATATTTGGATTGTTTTTGTTTAAAATGATTCTTTTAAACGAAATTATAAATATGTATAATATTACGAGAATGTCGTTATCAATCTCGTAAAGTCATTACATTCTCTAATTGCTCTGAAATTTAAACATAATATATATAAATATATCGAGACACTCCTCATTAAAATTATTATTTAATATATTTTTATGTAATTAACCACTATTATAATTGTAATATCAAACGCTACCTTGATTTTATTTTTTAAATCAAAATAGACTTTGACTGAATCAACTATATTAAACTAAATCGACTTCAAATTGATTTTTTTATATATTTAATCTTTATTAGTGGACAAGTTGATTGAATTAGACAGTAATTACAATTATGTTGGAACCTTCAACCTCCAATAACCTAGGATGAAAGTAGCAGCCCTTTTATTTTCATCTTTCATCCTTTCGACATTGTTGCTTCTCTCTCTATAAAGCTTGTCATTCATGGAATTATTCTAGTAACTTATTAAATTCTTGTCGTCAAATCCTCAAACAAAAAGGTATTCTTGGCAAGAACCCTTCTATGTGCCCTCCATCTTGATGAATACACGACACAAGTCGGAAAACAAAATGGAAGAGAAGCAATATATGATATAAAAACAGAATGTAGTAGGAATTCTAACCCAAATCTTCAAATCTAAAATTATAGGTACTCAACTAGTTTTAATGAGATCAAATCTGAAAACTTCAATTTATCTTGTTACTCGAATGAATGAATCCCTATAACTTTGTATTATGATGTAATTGTTTTTTTACTCTAAGAAGATAAATTGAATAAAAATAAATGAACTATTTTTTTTTTATCAAAGATCCAATAACACCAACTAAACAACAAAATAAATCTAAAATTGTAAGTACTTGATACCAAGAAACTTACCCAAAATAAGACACAAAGAAAAACAAAAGGAAGATATATGTGGAAACAATATTAAACAAATAAAATAAAAGGAATATAACAAAAAAAAACTATTGATAAATAAATTGAATGGTAAGCTGCAATTGAAAAAAATAATAATAATTGAATCATTAGCTATAATCACGAGAGAGAAATAAAGAATAATAATAAAAATATTTTTAATAAAATTTACAAAATTATAATTTTTAATTATTTTTAATTTTAAATTATAATTTTTAATTATTTTTAATAATTTACCTGGTTAATGTTAAAAATAAAATTTTAAAATAAAAAATAATTTTTACCCCACTAATAAATATGCAATTAATCTTATCATAACTTTTGCTATCAACAAGCTCAGGCAGCATCACGGTCCGAATAATATATTTTTAGTATCGCGATTGTTAACACTTCTTCGGTAATATATATATATATATATTGATTATACATTTGAGAGAAATAATCAATCTACAAACCTTTTAATTATTTATTATTTTTATATATTGAATTTATTATGAATAAGACATTTAAAAAAAATAATGATAACTATTATTTTAAAGGTATTTACTCTTTAAAATATATGAGACTAATTATATGTTTTGATATTTATTTAATATTAATACTTTAAAATATATAAAAAAATGAAGTAAGTTTTCTTTTAAATCTCAAATTAATTTAATCTCAGTGTTCTAATTTCTTCAATGGAAATTTTGATTTGTTGGTCCTTCAATTGAAAATGATTATATATGGTGGTTTTCAATGTAGTCCTTATTCTTTTGATTTTTGTTTGCTCTTGCCTCCTTTAATTATTTTAGTATACAAGTTTTAATTTAGTTTAATTGGGTCCTCCAATAAAAATTTGTCATATATTCTACCTTTCATTTTGGTCTTTATTCTTTTATTTTTTTAGAAAAATTACACAATAATTTGTTTTTAAAATATTTTTATTTATTTTGGTCATAAGGTTTTTATTTGTTTCAATTTTGTACTTCAATTGAAATTAATTATATATTTTATTTTTTATTTCGGTCCTTATTTTTAAATTTTTTATTAGATATTAATTCCTTTGGTTTTTTTGGTCCTTCTTGGATAGTGTTTATTTTTTATTCGTATTTATGCATCTATACTTTTAGTTTTTTTTATTAGGGTTTTATTTTCATTCGTTTTAATCCTGAAATTTTAATTTATGTTGGTGATCATTTTAAAATTAATATTTCTCCCTTTTTCCCTTTGTTTTTTTTTTTTGTATTTTCTGATATTTTTATCTTTTTTTCGGATCAAATAATTTTATGGTTTCATTGTTTGCGCAATAATAATAATAATTTTAGTTATTTTTATTGTTTTTTTGTAAAAATGTTTATTTTTTTATTCTTTGGAGCAATATTATAATTTTAATTGTTTGGACAATAATGTTGATACTACTTTTAACTATTATAGTCATGATAATGATGACAATGTAGGGATGGATTTTCAATGATGATTTCTTATTTTTGTAGATAGAAAATTAACTATTTATTTTTGTTATTTGATTATTGTATGTGTTTTCACAATTTATATTTTATTTGTTGTGTTTAATTTAAATTGAATTTTTAAATGAACTAATTCTAATACAGTGAATTTGATAATTTAGATATCTGAATCTTCTTGATTTTATTGGAAACTCGCACTCCATAAGAATTCTGCACATATTTATTATTTTGCTCAAATTTATATTATAATACAAAAAATCTCACATAATTAATATTTTTTGCATTGAAAAAAATATAATTCTGACCGCGGCGAAGCGCGGAAAAATGGCTAGTATATATATAAAACCCGTAGGTTTTTTACTGTGCACCAATGCATTGTGCACACAAACACAGTGCACTGTGGATTGCAATAGTAGGTTTTTTTTTTTTTGGCTTTTTTTGCTTTTTTTTTTCTACTTACGTTTTTTTTTTCTTTTTTCTGCTTTTTTTTCGTTTCTTCTTCTTTTTTTTTGCTTTTTTTTCTAATTATTCTTTTTCTTCTTTTTTTCCTCCGTTTTTTGCTTCTTCTTTTTTTGCCTTTTTTTTGTATTTTTTACTTATTATTTTTTTCATTTTTTCTTATTACATTTTTTTTTCTACTTATATATTTTTTTGGTTTTTGTTTTTTAATAATCGGGGTGTCCGAGTTCGCTTAAATGCACCACGATTAATCTCCATATCCAAATTTTTTTTGATAACCCGTGGTGTCCGAGCCAACTTATGCATACCACGCACAATCCCCTGACCCTACATTTTTTTTTCTAAAATGCTTTCCTCACTGGGTACATTTTTTTTTCTTTTTTTTATAATTTTTTTTATTCATTTATACATTTTTTTTTATAACCGGATCTCCAACCAGCTTTTTAAGCACACCATGACTAATTCTTGAGTCGAATTTTTTTAAAAACAATATGGATTGCTACAGTGCTTTCACGCTTATACTTTTTTTTTTTGTTTTCTTTCGCTTATATATTTTTTTGTAGCCATGGTGCTTAAGCTCTTTTTTTCACTTATATATTTTTTTTCACTTATATATTTTTTTTTATAACCACGATCTCCCGGGTCACTCAAGTGCACCACCACCACTCCTCGGACCAAATCTGCTTTTTTTGATAATCTGGGTGTCCAGTGCCAGTGGACACACCATGACTAATCTCGAACCAATTTATTATTATTTTTTTTATTTTTTTTTCCTTATAATGCTTTTTTTTTGTTCACTAATCTCCGAACCAATAATAATGATAATTTTAGTGATTATTTTTTTTATAAAAATCTTTTGATTTTTTTTAAAGATTTTCCTGAAATTTTAATTTATATCGGTGATCATTTTAAAAGTAATATTACTCTATTTTTCTCTTTATTCATTTTTTTTTTTGTTTTCTGTTTCTTTATTTGTTCTTTAGATTATATGATTTTTATGATTTTATTATTTATGCAATAATAATGATAATTTTAGTTATTGTTTTTTTTTTTTATAAAAATCTTTTGCTTTTTTTTTTTATTTTTCATGGAAATTTAATTATTTTAATTGTTTTGGCAGTAATGTTAGTAATAATTTTAGCTTTAATAGAAATTATAATGGCAATAACGTCAGAATGAATTTTCAATCTATGTTTTCGTCTTTTTGTTGATAGAAAATTAACAACTTATTTTTTTTTTGATTATTGTAGGTATTTTCACAATTTATATTTTATTTTTGTTTGATTTAAATTAAATTATAAAATGAACTAATCTTAATACAGTGAACTTAATAATTCGGGATATCCGAAGTTTTCTTGCTTTTTTAATGATGATGATAAATTTATGCTGGTTATTTCGTTTGAAACTACTAAACAGATAAATTTATATCGATTTTAAATTCATATATTTTATAGAAAACTTGCACTTGACATGAATTCTGCACAGATTTATTATTTTAGCTCAATTTATATTATAATAAAAAAAATACATACAATTAATATTTTTTACATTGAAAAAAATATTGTGCCGCGGCGAAGCGCGGGGCATTGTCTAGTATATATATATATATATAACATGAGTTGTCTTTAACTTGTATAGTACCATGGTAAGGATTTATGGTTGGCTTCCCACTTACAATTAACTCTTACTTGCAACTAAGTTTGTAAGTAAGATCCTTTTTATTACCTCAGTTTTCAACATGATTGTAACTTAGTCCCTTAGTTTTTGAAAACATGCAAGTTCATCCCTGATTTTCGGCTAAGAACCAACTAATTATAACGGCAGTTTCAATTTACTACTGTATAGAACTAATTAGATCTTCTTAATTTTATCAGCTGGTCTTGCTACTCCCTAAACTCATCAAGTAGCTGATGCAAAAGAAGAGACGACTGCTCAGTGAAATAATTACTTGTATGATTCAGGGGATCACTAGCTTTCACAAATCAGATAATTGATTTGAAGGCAAGAAAATCTCATTCTTGAAAATTGTATTTTGTGGATATATATGAGTGAGTAAAATTCTAATTATTTTAATTTTTTATTAAAAATACACACCCTGAATCAAAATCAAATAATATTGCTCTTTAATTAATATATAATAATTAAAAAGATAGCCTTTAAAGGGGTAAGAGTTAGCGTAGCAATAAATAAATTGAATGGTAAGCTGCAATTGAAAAACAAAAATAATAATAATTGAATCATTAGTTATAATCACGAGAGAAAAATAAAGATTTTATGTATGTATTTTGAGTTAAAAATAATCAAAATCCTATATATATACCTATCATCTTTTTTGTTAATAAAGATAATAAAAATTTATTATTTAAGTTAAATATAAAGATTTTATGTATGTATTTTGAGTTAAATTATTTTTCTACACCTAATTAATTTAAAAAAAAAACAATTTATTTAACATGTATTCATCCTAAATACCACAAATAGATAACTCATATATATATTAACTTTTCATTGGTGATTGTATTAAAAATATTTTTTAAAATTATTTTAAATTATATAATTTTAGTATTTTTAATAATTTTAATAAGTTGATGTTAAAAATAATTTTTTAAAATAAAAAAATATTTTTATCCACTAATAAATATGCAATTAATATTATCATAACTTTTGCTATCAACAAGCTCAGTCAGCATCACGGTAATGTTAGAGAATAATATAAATCATATTATGGGGTCTCACTTACAAGCTTAAGCTTTTAGAGAATAATATAATTGAAGTCTTCGGCTGCCTAACTCAATAATTAAAGTGTCCCTCACATAGATTCTTGGAGCCATTAATTTTGTACCGTTTCTTGTTTTCTCTCTCTCTCGCCATCATAATAACTTTCTTGTTGCAATGGCATCTTCATCTTCAAAACCATGGATTTATGATGTGTTTTTGAGTTTCAGAGGCCAAGACACGCGCAAAAATTTCACCGATCATCTCTACTATGCTTTAAAAGATGCTGGAATCAACGCATATAGAGACGACAATGAGCTTCGAAGAGGTGAAGATATTTCGACGGAGCTATTACAAGCGATCCAAAAGTCCAGGATTTCAGTTATTGTGTTCTCAAAAAATTATGCAGATTCAAGATGGTGTCTTGAGGAACTAATCAAGATCATGAAGTGTAGGAGAAACTGTAGGCAGCTTGTTTTTCCTATATTCTATGATGTAGATCCATCCGATGTAGGGGACCAAACTGGAAGTTATGGCGAGGCCTTTGCTAGACATGAAGAAAGGTTTGTGCTCGAGACAGAAAAAGGCGAGGTTGCTGCATGGAGAATGGCTTTGACAGAAGCTGCAAATTTGTCTGGATGGGATTTGAGGAACGTCGCAGATGGGTAAGTTCTCATAAACTAAACCATCATTCCTAATTTAATAGACTTACTAATTTGAATTAATAGTAATTTTTATGTTACAAATGATATGATCTAAGCGATAATATTCTCAAATCTGAAGTTTATAATAATAATTTTAATAATTTAGGCAACGATATAGATTGAGAAGAAGTACAGGGTTGAGGAATTAATTTGTGATCTAAGGAATATGAGATGTTTTGATTGGGGCTGGATTTTCTTCAGGAAAACTATAAAGTGTAAAATATTTTGGATTATGCTTTACATAATATAATCTAATTAGCTTTTTTATGCATAAATTTTCACTACTTTGTCGACAATTATTTGCAGGCATGAAGCAAAATTTATAAAAAAAATTGTTGGGAAGATTTTGATAGAACTGAGCAGCACATACTTGTTCGTAGCCTTGTATCCAGTGGGGATAAATCCTCGTTTGCAACAATTGAACTTTTTGTTAAATGCTGGATCAAACGAGGTCTGCATTGTAGGAATACATGGTATGGGAGGCATAGGGAAAACAACCATTGCCAAGGCCATGTATAATGAGTTGTTTCATAGTTTTGATGGGAAATGTTTTCTTGCCAATGTTCGAGAAATTTCTCAGCAGCCAAACGGTCACGTCAAACTACAAGAACAACTTCTCTGTGATATCCTGAAGACAGACAAGATAAAGATTGGCAATGTTGACAGAGGAATGAATATGATAAAGGAGAGACTTCACAATAGAAAAGTTCTTCTCATACTCGATGATGTAGATAAATTAGATCAGTTAAATGCGATAGCGGGGAGTCGAGATTGGTTTGGTCCAGGAACCAGAATCCTCGTAACAACAAGAGATGAGCAAGTTCTGAAAGTTCTTGGAGCTGATCGAGTATACATGGCTAGAGAAATGAATGACATGGAAGCTTTGGAGCTCTTTAAATGGCATGCCTTTCAAAAAAGCCATCCCGTCGATGATTATAAAGACCTGTCTGAACAAATTGTCGACTACTGTGGAAGATTGCCACTAGCACTTGAAGTAATAGGCTCTTTTCTATTTGGTAGAAGTAAAGTGGAATGGAAAAGCACATTGGAAAAACTGAGAAAAATTCCTGATGATCAAATTCAGAAAAAGCTCCAAATAAGTTTTGATGGCCTGAATGATGACACATATAAAGAGACATTCCTCGATATATCATGTTTCTTTGTTGGGGCGGACAGAGAATATGTGAGAACAATATTAGATGGTTGTGATTTTTTTCCAGACATTGGACTTAGTGTCCTCTCTCAGAGGTGCCTTGTCTCTGTTGATCATAAGAACAAGCTAATAATGCATGATTTGCTTCGAGATATGGGGAGAGAAATTGTTCGAGTGGAGTCACCGAACAATCCAGGAAGACGGAGTAGATTATGGATTCGAGAAGAAGTTTCTGACTTGTTGAGAAGAAACATGGTGAATGCATTCAAACTTATCGTCATATAGATTCATGTTTTGAAAAATATCTGATCCTTTCCTCCTGTGATTTATTGACAGGGAACTGAAGCAATCCAGGGGATGGCCATAGACCTGATGAAAGTGAATGGCATGAGTGTGGATGAAAATGTGTTTTGCAATCTGCAAAACCTAAGGCTGCTCCAGCTCAATCATGTAAAGCTTGGTGGGGGCTGTGAATATCTTTTGAGAAAATTAACCTGGCTCTGTTGGCATGGATTTCCACTCTCGTCCATACCTGATGGCCTCTACGGGGAAAACCTTGTTGCTATAGATATGCGATACAGCAACCTCAGACAGGTCAAGAATTCTAAGGTATGCTAAACTTTCAAATATTTTTCTAAACTGCTAGAGACTAACATAAATCATATTCTAGGACCTCACCTAACAACTTAAGTTTTTAGGTCAGATGGTCTCTTAAGATGGTATCAGAAGCATAAATCATATTCTGGGACCTCACCTAACAACTTAAGCTTTTAGGTCAGATGGTCTCTTAAGATGGTATCAGAGCCTTGTTGACTCAGCGGTCACGAGTTCGAATCTCACCATCCTCATTCTATTAGATAAAAATTCAAACATAAGATTGAGTGGACCTGTGTGCAAGTTTCAAGCCCAAAGGGTTTTCACTTGAAGGGGTGTGTTAGAGACTAATATAAATCATATTCTGATACCTCACCTAACAATTTAAGTTTTTAATTGAGATGTTCCTTAACATAAACTTAGTATGCTCTCAAACAATATCAATTTCTTTCTAACTTTGGAATCTTGCTTCTTTTCCCCAGATCCTTTGGAAGCTGAAGTTTCTCAATCTCAGTCATTCTCATTACCTATCTCGGACTCCCGACTTTTCCAGACTTCCACATCTGGAGAAGTTAAAACTCAAAGACTGCAGAAGTTTGGTTGAAGTTCATACTTCTATTGGATATCTTGATAGCCTTGTTTTGGTGAATTTCAAAGATTGCACTCAACTTAGGAGGCTCCCGAGTAGCTTCTGGAAGTCAAAGTCTATCGAGATTCTTTACCTCTCAGGCTGCTCGAAATTCGATGAATTGCCCGAGGACTTGGGAGATTTGGAATCGTTGACAATTCTCCATGCAGATGACACTGCCATAAGACAAGTACCAAGTACCATAGTAAAACTGAAGAACCTCAAAGATTTATCACTTTGTGGCTGTAAAGGTTCAACTTCTACAACATTGGCTTCACGTTTGAGGTCATGGTTTCTTCAACCCAGCCCAACCAACCTGTTGCCACCTTCTTTTCATGGCTTGGACAAACTCACAACTTTATCGCTCAGGGATTGCAATTTATCAGATGATGCGCTTCCGAGAGATCTTGGGAGCTTACGCTCACTAACCAATCTGGAATTGGGCCGTAACAGTTTTCGAAGCCTACCAGCTAGCTTGAGTAATCTTTTGAGACTTACAGGTCTAAAATTGGACGATAACGAATGGTTACAAACAATTCCAGATTTACCTAGAAATTTGGATGTCTTGCAGGCTTCGAACTGCACATCATTGGAAAGATTGCCAGACATATCATTAGCTTCACGTATGCGTTTGCTGTATATTGCTAATTGCCCCAAACTGATTGAGGCTCCAGGATTGGATAAATCAAAGTTCATTTCACACATTGACATGGAAGGGTGCTACGATATCTCAAATAATTTAAAAAATATCATTCACAAGGTATTCTTTCTCTGTCTCTCCTTACTCGTTAGACATATTTTTCTATGTTTTTGTAAGCATATAAAATAAAAAATGGTACTCTTTGTGCAGGGATGTTTTCCTGGTCTGGTTCTTCCTGGAAATGAGATTCCTGCCCTGTTCAACTATAAGAATGAAGGTGCTACGATATTGTTTAAGCTACCTGAATTCGACGGCAGGATCTTGAGAGGCATTAATGTGTGCATTGTTTGCTCATCTCATTTAGAGAAGGAGCAAACTAAGCAAATTAGAATCAACTTGACTAATCATACTATGGGTTTTACCAAGACTTTTCGGGCAGTAGCAATTAACTTAGTAAAATCCTGCGAAGATCACCTTTGGCAAGGCCATTTATCAAACAAGGTCTTCAAACTTGGTAGTGAAGATGAAGTAGAGCTTATTGTAGACTGTGGAAATACAATGATTGTGAAGAAGACTGGAGTATACCTAGTATTTGAGCAAGATGAGGCCAGGCTTAATTCTAAGAGAAGTCTAGATACTGATGATGTGGCAGGATCAAGCTGTGATAACCTACTTCAAACAAAAAGAATGAGATTTGAGACTAGTCAGCAGAACATCGACGAAAACATGGATTGTGCATAGCTTCAGTCTTCAGGTTTGTGCGTTTTCAATCCTGTCTCTGTTGAAGCTTCAGTTCAAGATCATATTTTATACATTATGCATGTGTAATAAAGGGTTTTTGTGATGCAGGAGATTCTTGAAGTGTTGAGCTACCAAATATGGAGTTGAAGGTGTTTGGGATGTACATTTTTATTTTTTATTTCATGAAACTTTACTCTCTGGAAAACATATTTTATAAGTTCAGGTGAGCGACGAGTAAAACTCAGGCTATCCAGGCTCTTACAAAATACATACCCTTACTTGAACTCTAGACCTACTATGCAGATTGTAAATCCTCTGTCATCATGGCACGACCCTTGATTATTCAAACATGGTTTATGGCCTATATATTTTGCACATCCAGTGTTTAATTTAAAATTTTATCTTCAATCGTGAGACTTGTATAACATCTAGGGTTCTATCTCATTCACTCCCGGCCCCTTCCTATTATCTCCTTTCAGTCTCAATTTTCTTAGTCCAGGCTGCCCACTTTAATATTTTTGTCACGTCCATGGAACTAGCTAGTGGTAGAAGAGTTGTTTTTTACATGATGCTCCTTTTTGCGACCATAAACACTGAAGAATTTGCAGTGAATCTTCTATCAAGTTTGGATCTCAGTGAAGAATCGAAAAAAGAAATGCTACTTGACTAGCTTAAGAATTTATTTATTTATACGGCTTGACTTGTTTATACTTATGGTTTCAATTTGATTTTTAAATTACTTTTCATTTAAATAAATATATGGTTTTATATGTTTTTCAATAATTTTGATGTAATAATATAAAAAAAATAAAACATTATTAATATTAATATATTTTCAATTAAATAACATATTTTCAAAAGAAACACATTAGGGTAAGAGTGATTTTTATAAACCATAAATCAGAAAAATAACCTTTATGGTGTTTTTACAAAATTTTGAGGACTAAAACACTATAATGAACCCAAATTCATGTATAAAACTCTAAATTATTGTTTAGAGCAAGATATCAATCCCATAGATAAATACTTTCAAAGTGTCACTAAAATTATCGTTTAACTAAGAAGATAGAAATGTAAATGTAAATCTATTTATGAAACATTTGGGATAATTATACAATGAGTCCTCATATTTTTTAAATCAGAAAATTACAGAGAAGGAATATTTCAAATAATAATATTTTTTTTTATGGCTGAAGAATTTCCATTAAATTTATGTATTTAAAGGTTGATTCAATGTTAACAAAATTTTATGTCATCATGGGACATACCAACCATGTTGATATGTGGATACAAAATGTCCATTGAGCCATGTGCGGCACAGTGTTAAAGAAAGACATCCGTATGATAGATGTATACTTTTTGCTGTTTATATCAGTGTAATTAATTTTGTTTTGTTTTAGCTGAAGTAGCCGAAACATTTTGTATTAGTTAAAAATATAAGATAAAATGATATAATTTTTATCTCGTTTAAAATTTCAGTCCATTCTAAAAATTTTAAGATAGCTTATTCAATGATACACATGATATTGAGTGACAAAATTTTTTTAGTAAATATAAAGACTGAGAAAGCCATGTAGTCCTTATGCATTTGGGCTAAACCTGACTGCATATATTATAATTGTCAATTTTGTTATGTTTCAGTCGAAATATTTTGTATCAGTTAAAAAACGAGATAAAATAGTGTAGATTTTACCTTGGTTTAAATTCCGGCCCGTTCCGGATTTTTCGGTCAAATACTGGCCGAAATATACCGGTTTTGTTCTGCCCGTTCCATTTCGGCCAAATAGTATTTTTTTTAAATAATGAATAATTTTACAATATCAATCATATCTCTTAATTCGACCGTTAGATTAAGATGAAATTTTACGAGTCTTTTGACATATTTATATATATTATGCTAACATTTCAGAACAATCAGACAATGTGATTGATGATGGTATTTTTATAATATTATACATGTTCATAATTTTATTCAGAAAAATTGTTTTACTGTGTCTTTTTTAGATTAAATTGCACAATTTTAAATAATTTTATTTTTGAATTTGAACTAATTTTGTTTTTGAATTAATATATTTAATTATATATATATACACATATAAACAGTACAATTATGAAACACTGCACTGAAACGCTCCAAAACTAAAATTTTTTATTTTAATTAAAAAACGAAGCACCAACCAAAATGATATCGAAAACTATTGTTTATACACAACTATATACTGAAAGAATGTTGTACTTGGACCACAGGTCTGCATGACGCTGAAAGCAAGGGGATGCTCTTCGTTTACCTTTTCCTGTGGAACTGAAATTAAAAATGTCATTAGAAAAAAAATCAAAAAAGAAAAAAAAAAAAGGAAAGCACTCTAGCAATCCACAATAAAATATGTGGGGAGCTACAGTGTTTTCTCCACACCATTATTAAGTGGACTTTAGCAAAAAAAGTGGGTCTGAGGATTAGTCGTGGTACGTATAAGCTGATCTGGATACTATTATTAAAAAAATTGAATTTGAGGATTAATTGTGGTGCGCTTAAGTTAGCCCGATACCCCGTTCATAAAAAACAAAAAAAATATATAAGTGGAAAAAGAAAAAAATTAAAAAAGTATAACCAGAAAAAAATGAAAAAATAACTTCTCTCAAGTTTGGCTCCCCGTGAAGAATCGATAAAAGAAATGCTACTTAACTTAAGAATTTATTTATTTTTACGGCTTGACTTGTTTATATTCATGGTTCAATTTGATTTTTAAATTGCTTTTCATTTAAATAAGTATATGGTTTTATATGTTTTTCAATAATTTTGATGTAATAATATAAAAAATAAAACATTATTAATATTAATATATTTTCAATTAAAAAACATATTTTCAAAAGAAACACATTAGGGTAAGAGTGATTTTTATAAACCAAAAATCAGAAAAATAACCTTTATGGTGTTTTTACAAAATTTTGAGGACTAAAACACTATAATGAACCCAAATTCATGTATAAAACTCGAAATTATTGTTTAGAGCAAGATATCAATCCCATAGATAAATACTTTCAAAGTGTCACTAAAATTATCGTTTAACTAAGAAGATAGAAATGTAAATGTAAATCTATTTATGAAACATTTGGGATAATTATACAATGAGTCCTCATATTTTTTAAATCAGAAAATTACAGAGAAGGAATATTTCAAAGCAAGAAAGAAACGGAAAAAAAAAGAAAAAAATAATTAGAAAAAAAATAAAAAAAATGTCATTAGAAAAAAAATCAAAAAAGAAAAAAAAAAGGAAAGCACTCTAGCAATCCACAATAAAATATGTGGGGAGCTACAGTGTTTTCTCCACACCATTTGAAAAACACTTTAGCAAAAAAAGTGGGTCTGAGGATTAGTCGTGGTACGTATAAGCTGATCTGGATACTATTATTAAAAAAATTGAATTTGAGGATTAATTGTGGTGCGCTTAAGTTAGCCCGATACCCCGTTCATAAAAAACAAAAAATATATATAAGTGGAAAAAGAAAAAAATTAAAAAAGTATAACCAGAAAAAAATGAAAAAAAATATAATCAGAAAAAAACAAAATCAGGAAAAAAACAAAAAAAAAACTATAAAAAAATTGGATTTGAGGATTAATCGTGGTGCGTTTAAGCTAGACTAGACACCCCAATTATAGAAAAATAAATAAATATATATATATATATATATATATATATATATATATATATATATATATAAGTGGAAAAATAAAAAAAATATAACCAAGTAAAAAAAAATATTTCATGGAAAAAATGAAAAAAATAATTAGAAAAAAACAAAAAAAAAACGTAAAAAAAAGCAAGAAAAAAAAGGGAAAGCACTATAGCAATCTACAGTGAAATGTGTGGGGAGCTACAGTGCTTTCCCCACACCATTTGGAAAGCACTTTAGCAAAAAAAATGGGTCTGAGGATTAGTCGTGGTACACATAAGCTGGTCTGGACACTTTTATTATCAAAAAAAATTGGATCTGGGGATTAATTGTGGTGCGCTTAAGCTAGCCCGGACACCCTGATCATAAAAAAAAAAATATACGTGGAAAAAGAAAAAAATTAAAAAAAGTATAACCAGCAAAAAAACTATTTCATGGAAAAAAATAAAAAAAAAATATAATCAGAAAAAAACGAAAAAAAAAAACATAATTAGGAAAAAAACAAAAAAGCTATAAAAAATATTGAATCTGAGGATTAATCGTGGTGCGCTTAAGCTGACCTAGACACCTCAATTATAAAAAAACAAATAAATAATATATATATATATATATATATATATATATATATATATATATATATATATATATGTGGAAAAAGAAATAAAATAAAAAATATAACCAGTAAAAAAAATATTTCATGGAAAAAAATGAAAAAAATAATTAGAAAAAAAACAAAAAAAACATAATTAGAAAAAAATAAAAAAGAAAAAAAAATAAAAAAAAAGAGAAAGCAATGTAGCAATCTACAATGAAATTTTTGGGGAGCTACAGTGCTTTCCGCATATCATTTAGTGTATTGTTAATATTAATATTAAAAAATCTAACCCTAGGATACCCATTGTAGTGCAATCTAAGAGAGGGGCGCGCGCGCGCGTGTATATATATATATATTACTTGCACGTAAATTACAAGTTAAATTGCATAGAGTTTGTCAATTGTCGGCAAATGCGTTGAAAGCCACCAATGGAACACGCTTCTCAACTAAGGATCACAACCAATGAAATTAATATGACGTGTCACTATATGATTCCTCAATTTCATTATCAAATCAAAACAGCACAACACGATGCAAACAGGGTTTTGAAAAAAATATTATGTATTTAGATTGTTTTGGCATGATATTAAAAATAAATTTTAAAAATTATTATTGTAATATATTTTTATGTATTTTTTTAATATTATAATTATAATATCAAACGCTACCTTGATTTTATTTTTTAAATCAAGATAAATTTTGATTGAATCAACTTCAAATTGATTTTTTTATATATTTAACCTTGGTTAGTGGACAAGTTGATTGAATTGGACAATAATCATAATTATGTTGGAACCTTCTACCTTTTTTTGAATTTTATCATTCTCATTCTCTTTCTATTTAAGATGATTCGTCATTGAATCACTAATAAATACAATGAATGTTTCATATACCTCTTTGCCAACACTCACCACCTCCAATAACTTAGGATGAGTATGTTTGTGTAATTTATTAAATTCTTGTCTTAAAATCCTAAAACTAAAAGGATAGGTTTGTGTATTCTTGGTAAGAACCCTTCTTTATTCCCTCAGTCTTGATGAATACATGATACAAGTAGAAAAACAAAATGGGAGACAAGCAGGATACGATATAAAAATACAAGTGAGTAGGAATTCTAACCCAAATCTTCAAATCTAAAACTGTAGGTACTTAACTATTTTAATGAGATCAAATTTGAAAACTTCAATTTATCTTGTTACTCGAATAAATCAACCCCTATAAACTTGTATTATAATGTAATTGTTTTTTTACTCTAAGAAGAGAAATTGAATAAAAACAAATGAATTATTTTTATTATCAAAAGACCCAATAACACTAACTAAACAACAAAATAAATCTCAAATTTTAAGCACTTGATACCAAGAAACTTACCCAAAATAAGACACAAAGAAAAACAAAAAGAAGATATATGTGGAAACAATATTAAACAAACAAAATAAAAGGAATATAACAAAAAAAAATTGGTAAATAAATTGAATGGTAAGCTGCAATTGAAAAACGAAAATAATAATAATTGAATCATTAGTTATAATCACGAGAGAAAAATAAAGATTTTATGTATGTATTTTCAGTTAAAAATAATCAAAATCCTATATATATGCCAATCATTTTTTTGTTTATAAAGATAATAAAAATATGTATTCAAGTTAAATAATACAAATAATAAAAATCTTATGTATGTATTTTGAGTTAAATAATTTTTTTAGAAACACAAGAAAAACTCTATCTAATTTCTACACCTAATTAAATAAAAAAAAAACAGTTTTATTTAACATGTATTCATTCTAAATATCACAAATAGATAGTTCGTATATATAGTAATTTTTTTATCGGTGATTGTATTTTAAAAATATTTTTAAAAAATATTTTTATTTTTTATTTTAAATTATATATTTTTAATAATTTTAATGAGTTGGTGTTAAAAATAAATTTTTAAAATAAAAAAAATAAGTTTTACCCCACTAATAAATATACAATTAATCTTATCATAACTTCTGCTATTAACAAGCTCAGTCAGCATCACAGTACGAATAATATATTTTTAGTATCGTGGCGACGCGGTCGTTAGGTCTTCGGCTGCCTAACTCAATAATTAAAGTGTCCCTCACTTAGATTTTTGGAGTCATTAATTTTGTACCGCTTCTCGCTCTCTCTCTCGCCAGCATAATAACTTTCTTGTTGCAATGGCATCTTCATCTTCAAAACCATGGATTTATGATGTGTTTTTGAGTTTCAGAGGCCAAGACACGCGCAAAAATTTCACCGATCATCTCTACTATGCTTTAAAAGATGCTGGAATCAACGCATATAGAGACGACAATAAGCTTCGAAAAGGTGAAGATATTTCGACGGAGCTATTACAAGCGATCCAAAAGTCTAGGATCTCAGTTATTGTGTTCTCAAAAAATTATGCAGATTCAAGATGGTGTCTTGAGGAACTAATCAAGATCATGGAGTGTAGGAGAAACTGTAGGCAGCTTGTTTTTCCTATATTCTATGATGTAGATCCATCCGATGTAGGGGACCAAACTGGAAGTTATGCCGAAGCCTTTGCTAGACATGAAGAAAGGTTTGTGGTCGAGCCAGAAAAAGGCGAGGTTGCTGCATGGAGAATGGCTTTGACAGAAGCTGCAAATTTGTCTGGATGGGATTTGAGGAACGTCGCAGATGGGTAAGTTCTCATAAACTAAACCATCCTCCCTAATTTAATGGACTTACTAATTTGAATTAATAGTAATTATTATGTTATAAATGATATGATCTAAGCGATAATATTCTCAAATCTGAAGCTTTTGTTTATAATAATAATTTTAATAGTTTAGGCAACGACATAGACTGAGAAGAAGTACAGGGTTGAGGAACTAAATTGTGATCTAAGGAATATGAGATGTTTTGCTTGGGGCTGGATTTTCTTCAGGAAAACTATCAAGTATAAAATACTTTGGATTATGCTTTA
>CM055444.1:11370861-11488660 GCA_029228465.1 Salix viminalis | reverse complement strand
ACATAATATAATCTAATTAGCCTTTTCTATGCATGAATTTTTCACTATTTTGCTGAAAATTATTTGCAGGCATGAAGCAAAATTTATAAAGAAAATTGTTGGGAAGATTTTGATAGAACTGAGCAGCACATACTTGTTCGTAGCCTTGTATCCAGTAGGGATAAATCCTCGTTTGCAACAATTGAACTTTTTGTTAAATGCTGGATCAAACGACGTCTTCATTGTAGGAATACATGGTATGGGAGGCATAGGGAAAACAACCATTGCCAAGGCCATGTATAATGAGTTGTTTCATAGTTTTGAATGGAAATGTTTTCTTGCCAATGTTCGAGAAATTTCTCAGCAGCCAAACGGTCACGTCAAACTTCAAGAACAACTTCTCTCTGATATCCTGAAGACAGACAAGATAAAGATTGGCAATGTTGACAGAGGAATGAATATGATAGAGGAGAGACTTCACAATAGAAAAGTTCTTCTCATACTCGATGATGTAGATAAATTAGATCAGTTAAAAGCGATAGCGGGGAGTCGAGATTGGTTTGGTCCAGGAAGCAGAATCCTCGTAACAACAAGAGATGAGCATGTTCTGAAAGTTCTTGGAGCTGATCGAGTATACATGGCTAGAGCAATGAATGACATTGAAGCTTTGGAGCTCTTTAAAGGGCATGCCTTTCAAAAAAGCCATCCCGTCGAAGATTATAAAGAGCTGTCTGAACAAATTGTCGACTACTGTGGAAGATTGCCACTAGCACTTGAAGTAATAGGCTCTTTTCTATTTGGTAGAAGTAAAGTGGAATGGAAAAGCACATTGGAAAAACTGAGAAAAATTCCTGATGATCAAATTCAGAAAAAGCTCCGAATAAGTTTTGATGGCCTGAATGATGACACATATAAAGAGACATTCCTCGATATATCATGTTTCTTTGTTGGGGCGGACAGAGAATATGTGAGAACAATATTAGATGGTTGTGATTTTTTTCCAGACATTGGACTTAGTGTCCTCACTCAGAGGTGCCTTGTCTCTGTTGATCATAAGAACAAGCTAATAATGCATGATTTGCTTCAAGATATGGGGAGAGAAATTGTTCGAGTGGAGTCACCGAACAATCCAGGAAGACGGAGTAGATTATGGATTCGAGAAGAAGTTTCTGACTTGTTGAGAAGAAACATGGTGAATGCATTCAAACTTATCGTCGTATAGATTCATGTTTTGAAAAATATCTGATCCTTTCCTCTTGTGATTTATTGACAGGGAACTGAAGCAATCCAGGGGATGGCCATAAACTTGATGAAAGTGAATGACATGAGTATGGATGAAAATGTGTTTTGCAATCTGCAAAACCTCAGGCTGCTCCAGCTCAATCATGTAAAGCTTGGTGGGGGGCTGTGAATATCTTTTGAGAAAATTAACCTGGCTCTGTTGGCATGGATTTCCACTCTCGTCCATACCTGATGGCCTCTATGGGGAAAACCTTGTTGCTATAGATATGCGATACAGCAACCTCAGACAGGTCAAGAATTCTAAGGTATGCTAAAACTGTCAAATATTTTTCTAAACTGTTAGAGACTAATATAAATCATATTTTGGTACCTCACCTAACAGCTTAAGCTTTTAGGTGAGATGGTCTCTTAACATGGTATCAGAGCCTTGTTAACCTAACGGTCACGAGTTTGAATCTCACCATCCTCATTCTATTTGATAAAAAATCAAGCAAAAGGTAGAGTGGACATATGTGCAAGTTTCAAGCCCAAAGGGTTTTCACTTGAGGTGTGTGTGTTAGAGACTAATATAAATCATATTCTAGGAACTCACCTAACAGTTTAAGTTTTTAGTTGAGATGGTTCCTTAACATAAACTTAGTATGAATTTCTTTCTAACTCTGGAATCTTGCTTCTTTTCCCCAGATCCTTTGGAAGTTGAAGTTTCTTAATCTCAGTCATTCTCATACCTTATCTGGGACTCCCGACTTTTCCAGACTTCCACATCTGGAGAAGTTAAAACTCAAAGACTGCAGAAGTTTGGTTGAAGTTCATACTTCTATTGGATATCTTGATAAACTTGTTTTGGTGAATTTCAAAGATTGCACTCAACTTAGGAGGCTCCCGAGAAGCTTCTGGAAGTCAAAGTCTATCGAGATTCTTTACCTCTCAGGCTGCTCAAAATTCGATGAATTGCCCGAGGACTTGGGAGATTTGGAATCCTTGACAATTCTCCATGCAGATGACACTGCCATAAGACAAGTACCAAGTACCATAGTAAAACTAAAGAACCTCGAAGATTTATCACTTTGTGGCTGTAAAGGTTCAACTTCTACAACATTGGCTTCACGTTTAAGGTCATGGTTTCTTCCACGACGTCCCAGTCCAACCAACCTGTTGCCACTTTCTTTTCATGGCTTTGACAGACTCACAACTTTATCGCTCAGGGATTGTAATTTATCAGATGATGCACTTCCTAGAGATCTTGGGAGCTTACGCTCACTAAAAAATCTGGAATTGGACCGTAACAGTTTTCAAAGCCTACCAGCTAGCTTGAGTAATCTTTTGAGACTTCAAATTCTAAGATTGGACGATAACGAAAGGATACAAACAATTCCAGATTTACCTAGAAATTTGGATGTCTTGCGGGCTTCGAACTGCACATCATTGGAAAGATTGCCAGACATATCAGTAGCTTCACGTATGCGTTTGCTGTATGTTGCTAATTGCCCCAAATTGATTGAGGCTCCAGGATTGGATACATCAAAGTCCATTTCACACATTGACATGGAAGGGTGCTACGATATCTCAAATACTTTAAAAAATAGCATTCACAAGGTATTGTTTCTCTGTCTCTCTTTACTCGTTAGACATATTTTTCTATGTTTTTGTAAACATATAAAATAAAAAATGGTAATCTTTGTGCAGGGATGTTTTTCTGGTCTGGTTCTTCCTGGAAATGAGATTCCTGCCTTGTTCAACTATAAGAATGAAGGTGCTACGATATTGTTTAAGCTACCTGAATTTGATGGCAGGATCTTGAGAGGCATTAATGTGTGCATTGTTTGCTCATCTCATTTAGAGAAGGAAGAAACTAAGCATATTAGAATCAATTTGACTAATCATACTAAGGGTTTTACCAAGAGTTTTCGGGCAGTAGCAATTAACTTAGTAAAATCCTGCGAAGATCACCTTTGGCAAGGCCATTTATCAAACAAGGTCTTCAAACTTGGTAGTGAAGATGAAGTAGAGCTTATTGTAGACTGTAGAAATACAATGATTGTGAAGAAGACTGGAGTATACCTAGTATTTGAGCAAGATGTGGCAGTATCAAGCTGTGATAACCTACCTCAAACAAAAAGAATGAGATTTGAGACTAGTCAGCAGAACATCGAGGAAAACATGGATGTGGCATAGCTTCAGTCTTCAGGTTTTGGCGTTTTCAATCGTCTCTGTTGAAGCTTCAGTTCAAGATCATATTTTATACATTATGCCTGTGTAATAAAGGGTTTTTGTGATGCAGGAGATTCTTGAAGTGTTGAGTTACCAAATATGGTGTTGAAGGTGTTTGGGATGCACGCAGACGCAGCCAACAAACTACACTTTTATTTTTTATTTCATGAAACTTCACCCTCGGGAGAATGTATTTTGTGAGTTTAGGTGAGCGAGTAAAACTCAGACTGTCTCAGCTCTTACAAGAGTGCATACCCTGACTTGAACTCAAAACCTGTTATGCCTGATATGCAGATTGTAAAGCCTCTGTCATCACGGCACGAACCTTGGTTGTTCAAACCTGGTTTATGGCCTATATATTTTGCACATCCAGTGTTTAATTTAAAATTTTATCTTCAATCGTTAGACTAATATAACATCTAGGGTTCTCTCTCATTCACTCCCGGCCCCTTCATATTTTCTCCTTTCAGTCTCAATTTTCTTAGTCCAGGCTGCCCATGGAACTAGCTAGTGGTAGAAGAGTTGTTTTTTACATGATGCTCCTTTTCTGCGACCATAAACATTGAAGAATTTGCTGGTGATCTCTGATATATTCTTTGCGTTTTATGCATGGTGTTTGCTCTCTCTCTCTCTCTCTCTCTTGTGAGTAGTGAATCTTCTATCAAAGTTTGGATCCCAGTGAAGAATCGAAAAAAGAAATGCTACTTTGACTAGCTTAAGAATTTATTTATTTTTACGGCTTGACTTGTTTTATATTTATGGTTTCAATTTGATTTTTAAATTGCTTTTCATTTAAATAAATATATGTTTTTCAATAATTTTGATGTACTAATATAAAAAATAAATCATTATTAATATTAATATATTTTCAATTAAAAAACATATTTTCAAAAGAAACACATTAGGGTAAGAGTGATTTTTATTAACCAAAAATCAGAAAAATAGTCCTTATGGTGTTCTTACAAAATTTTGAGGACTAAAACACTATAATGAACCCAAAATCATGTATAAAACTCTAAATTATTGTTTAGAGCAAGATATCAATCCCATAGATAAATACTTACAAAGTGTCAATAAAATTATCGTTTAACTAAGAAGATAGAAATGTAAATGTAAATCTATTTATGAAACATTTGGGATAATTATCCAATGAGTCCTCATATTTTTTAAACTCAGAAAATTACAGAGAATGAATATTTCTGAAAATAATATTTTCTTTTTTATGGCTGAATAATTTTCATTAAATTTGATGTATTTAAAGGTTGATTCAATGTTGACAAAATTTTTATGTCATCATGGGACATACCAATCATGTTGATATGTGGACACAAAATGTCCATTGAGCCATGTGCGGCACATTGTTATATAAAGACATCCGTGTGATAGATATATACTTTTTGTTGTTTTCGAAACGTTTTATATCAGTTAAAAAAATAAGATAAATAATGTAGTTTTTATCTTGTTTAAAATTTCAGTTCGTTTTGGAAATTGTACCCAAATTTTCACCAGAATGTTCCGGTTTCATTCAGCTCGTTTCATTTAGGCCAAATGATGTTTTATTTTAAATAATAAATAATTTTACAATATCAATCATATCTTTTAATCCGACCATTAGATAATGTGAAATTTTACGAGGAGTCTCTTGACATATTGTTATATATTATGTTAAAATTTCAAAGCAATCAAAGAATGTCATGATCTTGAGAGATTGCTAATGGTTTTCTCATAATATTTATACATGTTCATAATTTTATTCATAAAAATTATTTTATTGAGTCTTTTTTTAGATTAAATTGCACAGTTCTAAATAATTTTATTTTTGGATTTGAACTAAAATTGTTTTTGAATTAATATATTTAATTATATATATACATAAATAGTACAACTCAAAAACAACGCGCCGAAACACTTCGAAACCGAAACATTCCGTTCCAATTGGAAAAAAAAACACCAACCGAAACAAAATTGACAACCTTGATTTTTATTAACATAAGTGTCTGAACTAATATACATATATCTTAATTAATTTTACAGATCATAAAATTAATAACTATATAAACTTTTAATAATCATCATATTAACAAGTACCGAATCTAATTTAATACCTCATAAGAATCAATCCACTAGTTCGCAAGCTCTTTCCTACCCTAGCAGATGGTTTGGATAGATAGATGCTTATTCCGACAAAAGAGTGCACTAAGTGTCCTTCATGTCTCCATGCAACGGAGCATGAGTACAATGTATATTGTTCAGTCCCTGTATTGTAAACCAAATTATAACTTAATCCTTCTTGTATTAAAAATTGTAACATTTATCAGCTTTTTCCTGCACTAATTGCAAGCACAGCGATTGACAATTTAAATTATTGAACAAGAACTTAGAAAAGGAGACTTTAAGATGAAGATCCAACTTCATCAAAGAGGCTAATACTACTTTTTTATATAAAAAATATAGATATTAAACTAAATCTATTCCAGAAAATTGACCTAGCAAACAATAAATTCAGAGATAATTGATTTGGGATTATAAAAAAAATCCAACTTCATCAAAGAAGCTAAATTAATTTTTTTTATAAAAAAAATTATAGATATTAGACTATGTTAAAACTACATAACAAAAAGGAAATAAATTAGCTATTCTAAATATGAAGGACTATGTTAAAACTAAGTTTGAAATCCAGGGACCAAGTAAATAAGCTATGGTTACCTTGATATATTTGATACTGGAAGCTTCTTCTAAGAACATAAACTTGTATTCTTCTCATGGATATGCATGCCATTGCCACTATTGGCTACACTAAAAAGCATCTCATATGGTCTGGATATCTTCGAAGCAACAACACCAACAAAAAAGTGTTCATCTTTTTCTTTAATGCAATCCAATTGCAAGCAAAAGTAAAGCAAAGTTCAATTAGTGGGATTCTCATTCTCATCCACCACCAATAACACCACTAGCCCCTCTCATATTCTATGCTATTGGCCTTTCAAAGAATCCCTTTTTTCGCATTCAAAATGCTTAGTGGGTCCAATGCATTAATCATAATTTATTCCTTATGATGATCATAATAATGACAGTGTTCAGCTTCCTCATTTGCTTCTTGTTGTGCCTACCACCTTCTTTTATTCACTCATCGTTTGCTGCATTTGTCATGGCTAAAGACAGTGGAGGTATGTTTCTTTTCTTTTCTCTGCTTTCGAGTGTGTGTTTGTGTGTATCATGCGGGAAAGTCATCGAAGACATGTTCTTAAATTTGAAATTTATGTTACTTGTTACATTAAAAGATAGATTTTGGTGTAATTCTTTCTGGGTTGTTGTCAATTTCAAAGCTTCTCTCTTTCGTTTCTTCAGGCTCGTAATATATGTATATTATTTTTTTTCTCTGTCTGTGGTGGGGGGTCACTAGCCGGTTGAATTTGTTAGTGATGTTGAGGGTATGGTAAACTCTGTTGATGTTCATTTGGATAAAATGATTATGAGTTTCAGTAAACAAATCTGCTGTTTTTCACTACTAATGGGAAGAAGGAAGATAGAATATTTTCTTGTTCCATTGACCATTAACCATTTATGGTCCAGCAAAGTTTGTGGGGGTGGCAGTAGTGGGAAAAAGAAGAATTTATATTGTCTCATTATGGTGAGTGGTGGGTAATAAATAGTTTCAAACCTTGTGGAGGATGAGGATAATAGGAACATTTTTCTGTCAGATAGTTTCTTCATGGAATGTGGACAAGCCTAGATTGAACCTCCCACTGCATGTCTAACTAGCTGATTGAATTTTAGCTTTTCTGTTTCTGTTTCTGTTTCTGTTTCCTCGCCTTTTCCCCTTTTCACAATCTTAGGCAACATTAGGCTAGATGAATGAGGTAGAACTACACGGCCTCCTTGACGCTTGATGCAAATGAAAAAGGTAACCTTACATATAAAAAAGTTACAACCGAAAGTGCATGATTTTAAATTAGAAAGTTATATTTTGCTGGAGAAGGAATAATGTATAGTACCATAACTGAGAGATCAGAACAGTGAATGCTTTTGTCTGTTACTTTAAATGATTGGAGCATCCTGCAATAAACATGGTCTCACAGCTCTTTCTAGAAGCATGCTAATCATTGATCACACAAGTCACTGAGTTTGGAAAAAAAGAAGAAAATGAAACAGAAAATCAGTGTGTTTTGGACTTTGAAGCCCAGGGAAAAGTGAACAACCTGTGCTTAAACAGTGATATTAGTTGCTTTGAACATACCAAGAAACACCCTTAAGTCTTTAGTTGAAATGGATATTGCTAATTGTACTTAACAAATGGACAAGTCAAACACCAAAATCTTGGAGGACACAACATGTTAATATGCTATAATGATGTGAAGACATGTTTTCTATACTTTCTTTTATGCTTCATATGCTTGCCAGATAAGTTGATATCCTTCTTGCTTCTAATATATTTGTCATGATTAATAATTTTAACCCAAAGTTAATTTTAGTTTGTTTCAAATCTCTAACATTTTGTTGAGAATTTGAAATACATGTTTGGCTAGATAATTGTCAAATTTTTGATCTTATGATCTGCTCATGAAAACTCATATTTTTCTTTATTAGGGACATCCAAGTGGTGGCAGGACGTCTTCGGCTGAATCTTTCTGCTACACCAAATACAGATATATATTCGGAGTCTTTTCCCTCTGGAACCCTCTGAAGCTAGTTATAAACTGTCTTATTCTGCTCAATTTCTTCAAAATCACTATATCAACCAAGGAACCTGACACTGAAGGTAGAGTATTATTTGTACGAATTTCATTAATACCATGTTATCTGTTCCCACCAAATGATAATGTTGGTGGGAAAATTTAAGGCTTGGAGATAGAGGTTAAAACTCGAAATGTCAGGATAATAGAGTATAGGGTGCTGCTGCCTGTCATTAGTTTCTGACTGACAAGTTTAAACTTCTCTACTGTTTAGGTAATGCTTTATTAGATCTTATGCTGGCACTCAATGATTCAAATGGACAGACAAATTGGGATCCTTATTTAGTGAGTCCTTGCTTTAGTTGGAATCATGTCAATTGCAGAGATGAACATGTTGAATCCCTGTAAGTGCCTGTATTTGGGAGATAAACTTCATTTTGCCTATTTTAACAGCACATTTCTGATATTAAGAGGGATGGTTGTGGAATTTTTACTTACTGGAGTGCTGCATTTTTTTTATTCAAATCTTCTTTAATTGATAGTGTTTTCCCGGGTTAATTTTCTGTGCATTTACTCTGTGAATGTGCTAATTTGCAGGAACCTGAATTCACTTGGATTTTCAGGAACTCTTTCACCTGCAATTACAAAACTGAAGTTCTTTGGTTACCCTGTAAGTTTATGGCTAGCTTGGACGTCACATGGATTTTCAGCATGTATTTGCTTAAGCTTTCATCTATTTATCAATTTAGACAGTTTGCAAATGCAAATCTGATCCAATGTATTTCTAGTACGAATTGATATCCTGATCCAATATTGTCATTTCATGTGCAAATATTGATGGCAATAATTTACTCCATTTCTCAGAGTATAACATGTTTTCGTCACTTCTGCACTGTCTCTTCTGTCTTGGGACCCTAACAAAATGCAACGCTTGTAATCCTGTATGCTTTAATGGTTCCATGATGTATGATGGTGTTGAGTTATGGCCATGTTCATAAAACCTACAATTTCTCCATGCAGGGAATTACAGAACAATAGTCTGTCAGGGCCCTTACCTGATTATCTGGGCAACATGGTGCATCTACAAAATATAAATCTTGCCAGCAATAAATTCAATGGCTCTATACCTAGCAGTTGGGGTCAGCTATCCAATTTAAAAAATGATTGTAAGGATTCCTTTAATGCTTCCTGAAGAGTCATATTTCCTTGTTTCGTATCATTTTTGTTTTGAGAAATTTCTTAGAACAAGGCCCTGTCTTAAATGTCAGTCATTTCACTGGTTCTATAAGGCATCTCGGCAGTCATGCTCTTGCAAAGATCATAATTCTGTTGTTGACTATGTTCATATTACTTACGATACATTTTCTTTGACAGGGATCTCTCATCTAACAATTTAACTGGAAGAATACCGAAGGAACTCTTTTCTGTTGCAATGTTCAAGTAAATTTCATTAGAATTTTCAACTCTTCCAACTTTTGTTTGGTTTTTTTCCTCTAACTATATCTTGTCATTTTCTATCTCATCACTTGGTTGAGTGAAATCTCCAAACAGTTTATATCTCAAGCTATTAAATCCTATTATCTGTTTTAATGTTAGGCACATAATTACGAGGCTTGATTTGCTTGTTATTAACTGTTATTTGTTTTTCAGTTTTACAGGAACTCACCTTGCTTGTGGCGTGAGCTTGGAAGAACCTTGCATCTCGGGGTCTCCTCTTCGAGGTTAGTTTCTTGAAGACACTGCATTTGTCAGTGTTCTTTTCTTGACATTTATCTCCCAGATGGAGCTTAAACATGAGAGCCTTTGCAGTTTCAACCAGCATGTCAAGACTTAAAGTAATTGCTACTTCTGCCAGCTGTGGTGCTTTCATTTTTCTGATACTCATGGCTGTTCTGGCATACCGATATCATCAATTTCACAAAGAGAAAAATGATATCTTTGTTGATGTTGCTGGTAATTTTTGTTTTTCTTCTGTAGTTAAACTTTGTTTCAATGTTGTTGTCGATTGAAGGTACCTAAGCTCTTGCTTTTATATGACTTCAGGTGAAGATGACCGGAAATTTTCATTAGGGCAGATTCGGAGATTTTCTTGGCGTGAGCTTCAACTTGCAACAGACAATTTCAGTGAAAACAACATAATTGGTCAAGGAGGGTTTGGAAAAGTTTACAAAGGTATGCTCTCAGACAACATGAAGGTTGCGGTGAAACGACTTGCAGATTATTACAGTCCTGGCGGAGAGGCTGCATTCCAGAGAGAAGTTCAACTTATTAGTGTTGCTGTTCATAAGAATCTTCTAAGGTTGATTGGATTTTGTACAACTTCATCTGAGAGAATCCTGGTCTATCCATACATGCAAAATCTTAGCGTTGCATACCGCTTAAGAGGTATATCTTTGAATACCTCCATGTCTCAATCCATCTTTGAGATTTTCATGTTATAAATAGAATTTTTCTTCTTTGAAATTGCTTCATGAAAGTGACTTATGTTACATTACAGAATTAAAGCCCGGTGAAAAAGGGTTGGACTGGCCAACAAGGAAAAACATTGCCTTTGGCACAGCACACGGATTGGAGTACCTACATGAGCATTGTAATCCTAAGATTATACATCGCGATCTAAAGGCAGCGAACATCCTATTAGATGACAATTTTGAACCTGTTCTAGGAGATTTTGGGCTTGCAAAACATGTTGACACGAAATTCACTCATGTTACTACTCAGGTGCGTGGCACCATGGGTCACATAGCCCCAGAATACATATCTACTGGAAAATCATCAGAAAAGACAGATGTGTTCGGATATGGCATCACGCTTCTTGAACTTGTAACCGGTCAGCGTGCAATAGACCTTTCTCGACTCGAGGAGGAAGAGGAAGTTCTCCTGCTTGACCATGTAAGACTTCTAGATATATCTGTATTTGTATATCAAAATTCCTGCTTGCAGAATGTTCTCTTTTGCCCGTATGCATCTGATTTTACACGTTCCTGTGTGCCTCTGTGATGCTTGACTTAAAATGATGGAAATATGATGTCCAGATCAAGAAGTTGTTGAGGGAAAACAGGCTTGACGACATCGTCGATGGAAATTTGAAAACTTACGACCGCAAAGAAGTCGAGACTATAGTCCAGGTTGCATTGCTATGCACGAATAGCTCACCCGGAAGGCCGCCCCAAAATGACAGAAGTGGTGAAAATGCTGCAAGGCATAGGTCTGGCCGAGAAATGGGCAAAGTGGGAGCAGCTTGAGGATGCTATGAACCAAGACCTATCACTCATGTCTCGACAATATATCTGGGCCGAAGATTCCTGTACTGACCAAGAAGCTATACAATTGTCCAAGGCAAGATAGAGATTCTCCAGCATGGAATCATTTTTGAGACAAACTTGTCCAACTAATGCATGATTACTGTATTTTACCCTATAGATTTCTGTACATAACTTGAAAAATATATACTATACACCATGTGGCTGGCATACAGAAAATGCCACTTTCATCTTCTATGTCTGTATCTGTAACAATTGGATAAGGATATATGGTATGATTTGGGAATGATCTCCCTCTGAAATTGTTCTTCAGGAAATCATCTACTTTTTGGCCCTTTCACTTCTTCCATGTCCAAAGAAGAAATGATTGGAGACAACAATCTATTGTTTGAATATTGCTGATTAAATTTCTTTTATGTTGATAGGTTTATTAAATAAAATAATAATCATACGATTTTCCATAATATAAATTAAAAAAAACATGATCAAAGAAACAAGCAGAGGCACTATTTTATTTTTCAAAAACAATTTGGTATTAATATCAATCACTTCCTCATATAAACGTTGATCTCATGTCAAAAAGTAATGTATTTATTAATTTTCTTGTAGCCTCTTTTTAGAATTTGTACTCAATCTAATCTAGCAGGTAAACTTAAAGTAGAGGTGAATAAATTTACTGAATTATCTAGAATATTCATAAAAATTAATCCAAAATTACTCAAATTGTGTGTTTTTCTATTGTTTTTTTTGAATAATTATAGTTAAAAAAAATTAAAAACAAAATCCCACTTTGTTTTGGTTTTTAATTTTATAAAAATCAATAAACTTCACCATCAGCATGCATGTGGTGGTATATTACGAGTACCGTGTTGGTTGGATTCAAAGGCAACAAAACTACAGTTTAAGGTACTTCAAGTTAGAGCAATATATCTTTTCAGTCCCTCAAGTTTGAACCATAACAATATGCTTCATAATAAAATAGAAAATTAAGATAGGCTAGTGGACTGGACTTGCTGCTACAGCAACCTAAAAAATTGTCAGTACATTTCTTACAAAGGCAAGTAAGCTTCATGGCCAGTAGAATTACCTAAGGATAGATGGCTAGAAGCATATCTCGCTCGCCGTCGCACCGGCGGAGGCGCTCGCCGTCGCCGGCAGAACTCCCCTAACAGACGAAAGAAGCAGAAGGGCTGACCGCATCCGCTCTCCTTATTCCAATTCTCACTCCAGGTCTAAAACTCGTATCAATAGCTATGACACTCTATTTCTTTGTTTTCCTGTTCTTAAAAATTCAATCTTGTTATCTGGTTTAGAAAATTATGGAATTGATTTGATGATCCAACTTGCGGGTCTTGTTTACTCTCAAAAGGGTGTCCTGTGATGTGGTAAAGTTAAGATTTTTAGTCATTTATATTCAATCTCGTAATGCCTCTGTTTTTTTTTTTTTTTGTATTTCTTAAAATACAAACTTACAGTCCAATTTGGGGCAATATGGAGGTGATATGATGATCCCATTTGATGGGTTTTTGATTACTTTCAAAAGGATGTGTTGTGATGTTGTGATGTTGTGATTCTTTTTAGTGCAGGAAGAGAAGTGATTCTGATTCTCCACCCCCTCGGCGCCATCAGAGAAGTTCACCGAGTTACAGGAGGCGTAAAAGTCGGTCTCCGACACCTTCTAGGCGGCGTAGAAGACATAAAAGTAGGAGTAGGAGTGAATCATTGTCTCCATTGTCTAGGTCAACAAGTACAAGTATTGCTTCTACCAAAATTGCTGTTGAGAAACTAAAGAAAGAGGAGGAAGAGAAGAAGAGGCAAATATTCTAAGCATGTTTCCACCAACGTCTTATTATTATTGATTGCATAATTTCTTCAATTTTTAGCCATGGTGATTTATCTCCATTTGGTTCTTGCCAGTTTTCAATGAGTAGTTGATCTGTAGTTGTGACAAGTAACAGGTTAGCTTCTATGGGGTTTTTGAACTGATAAGCTAAAAGCTATTAGTATAACCTCAAAGTTCCTTGTTTATTTGTTCTTCCACATCAGAGTTCGCTTGTCATTAATATAATCTCAAAGTGGAAATCTGCAGTTTACTTACGAGAGCTTTCGCATGCTTAATGAAATTACTCTTACTGTGATTGCTATCAGGCGTCAACTAGAGGCTGATCTAAACCTATTAGAGGAAGAGACTACTAGGAGACTGGAGGAATCCATTCGGAAAAATGTGGAAGAGAAATTAAATTCTGAGGAAGTCCAGTCAGAAATAGAGAGGCGGATAAAAGAAGGTCAGAAGAAATTGTTTGACAATGTTGTAGCTCAACTGCATAAAGAAAAGGAAGCTGCTCTTGCTGAGGAAAGAAGGAAAGAAGTAAGAATCTTGAACTCTCACTAGTTACAGGTCTCTTATTGTGGGATGCTTGAATATATAAAAATTATCTGCGATGAAGTATTGGTTATGAGCTTCCACTTGCCACTTGTCTTTTGGATACTTCATTCATAGTCATAAAAAATTGGGACCTTAACAATGTGAATAAATTTAAAGGGGGGATTTGTTAAAGTAAAGTCAAAGATGACAACCACCAGTCACCACCAACTACAGTCACCAGCCACCGACTGCAGTCGACAGCTGCTTGCACACATACCACCAACTATGTATTCACATTTAAAGTCTATTTTTTCAAGTTTACAGTTTGTGTATAAATAGGAAGCTAAGTTCATGTTATTTGAGTGAGAAAATTAGAGGGAGAGTTTAACAGTTGATTAAACTTCTTGTTTTTGCAATAAAATAGTGTGTTTTATCCCCCTCTATGTATTTCAAAGTCACCACCAGTGGTCTTTCCCACCAACATGGAATCACTTCTGCCCTCTTGCATTATCAGTCTCAGATATGGATTTGTATGGTCTATCTACCATATTTAAGGGGACTGCATCATAGTTAACTGTTTCAATTCATATCAGTTCCTTTTTCACCTGTGCTGAACAGTGTCCCATCTTATATGGAATTTACTAACAATTGAAAGTTTATTGCTAAATGCATTAAATAAGCTAGAAGTACCACCTATTTGTCACTCTGTGAAACAAGTTCACCAGATGTTTCTGTGGTTTTGACCTCATGCACATTTTGATGTAAATATGACCACTCAGGCACAAGCTCGAAAAGAAAGAGAAGAGCTGGATATGATGCTGAAAGAGAATAGTAGGAGGGTGGAAGAGTCACAGAGAAGAGAAGCTTTGGAGCAACAAAAGAAAGATGAGGAACGATTTTGTGAGCTAGAGCTGATTAAAAGACAAAAGGAAGAGGTTGCTTGGAGGAAAAAGCTGGAAGTAGAAGAAGATCATGCAAACCAGAAGAACCTGTTGGGTAAGAATAAATCTCGACAGAATCGACCTTTTGGAGCTGGTTGATCACAACAATTCAATGCCTGTATGTTGTATCCATGCAAGTAGGATGTAATGACTGAGCTCTTACAAGAGAGTTATAAGTAGCCAGATTGTTGAATTTTTGTCAGTCATACTAATGTGCATTTCTCAAGGATTCACTTGGCCCCTGAAAATTTACTACTCTCCCCCTAATATTTAACTAAAAATGCTCTAGATTATCTCTTAACACTTAAATTATTGTTTTGTTTCATCCGATTGTCTTACATATTGTAGCTAAAATTTCTCTTATCTCCCATCAATTTATCTATGAATTTTAATGTCTTAACTGAAACCTGTCATTCTATGGATAAAAAGATATTGGAACTGTAGGGATGTCTTTCTCATCTGAAGATTTGCTTTTGTGTTCGCATCATCATACAAAATGCTTTGAGTTCTTTGCACCTTAGACAGCCTTCAAACATCAAATTTCTTCATATTCAAGCTTCTATATTTCTTGACTTAAGTCGTAAGATGTAAAAGCTGTAAGGCATCTGTCACGTATTAGAAACTTTGTTTCAAAATGTTTCTTTTCCTTCTGGGTCAGCAATTCTCTGTACAGTCCTTATGAAGAGTGACTGGATGAGAATCGAGTACGAGGTATCTTCACTCAAGCTCCTACCTTTGGGCCCCCCACCTCAAATGTTTCATCCTATAAGAAGTTGGTGAAGTGAGAAAAGCTTAAAACACCATTTACTGTCAGGAAAACCACCTGAGAAAAAACAAAAACTAGCAGAGTAATAGCAATTCTGCTGAAATTTGAGTCAAGAATACATAGCAATTATTCACGAAATCAAGAACAGAATGCTATTGCAGGTGGGGTCTTGACCTAGTGTGAAGAAGGGACTTAGTTACCTTCCTTTGCACCAGGATTCAAGCTTTATTATACATGTCTATCATCCCCACAGTATATTACTTGTTCACTAGGCTTGCAGGATGTTTGGAGGGTCCAGGGATTAGTTGTAAGACGTGTAAGTTGGTCTAAACACCCCGATTATAAAAAAAAATGCTATTGATCCTGGAAAATGTATCATGAATGGGTTTCTGAATCATGCCTACCATTTGATGATTGATGTATTTTGGGACCAATCAAAGGAGTCCATTCCATCAAAGGTTGATATTATTCGAGAAAACTAATTTCGAATATATACTCTTCTAGATGCATGATGTGCTTCTTCTACCCCTTCTTTTCACAGCCCAAACGGCTGTACCCTTGAGTTTGCGTACTTTCTTCCCACTTAAGCTTCACAGTAGGTTTGGAGATGAGATCAAGAAAGTGATGTTCTCTCTTCTTTGATGGATAATCTCTTGAAATTTGTGCTCAGATGAACACACTACCAATATTATATAAACACCATCCATCATCTTCACATTATTAGATGAAGAGTAATTGAGAATCTTCTTATATCAAGTAGGTAATGTTTTCTCAATTTCCTTAAAATAAAATGCTTCGAATATCTGATAATTAAGAAGAAAACCATGAAATGTTCTCTTTTCTTGTAAAGTATAAAATGGAAGATTAATTATCTTAAATAGTTGTATTATTCCTAGGATGAGAGGAATCCTATCTTACATTATAAGTACATCGATATTAGAAAACATAAAGGGTCATTCACTCCCTAATGTCAAAACTAAAAATATGTTTATTTATTTTGGTTTTTTGGTGGATGGGTAGTTTTTTCCATATTACAGAACCTAATATAAGAATATATATATTGGATTCGAGAAAACTCCATCTCTTCTGAAAAATGTATTTTATGGGCTAGGTGAACGAGTAAAATCTCGGTTGTCTCGGAAATATTTATATATATATTATTGAATAGATTGATTTCCTAACCCGCGAGTTAAATCTCCTAATTACAGAACAAGCCTTGAGCCAACTCGACTTATGAGTTACATCTTGTAACCATGATTTTTTCTAAACCAGAAAGAAGAAAAAGAAGAAGACAGATATGTAAAGCACAGATGACACGCATCTGCCGTAATAGAACAATCAAACCAACTTAATCTGTTCCATCAATACCTTATTATTACCATTTGTTAACCTGTTGTTACCTCACCAAACTTAAGCACAATTATTTTAATTATCTTAAAATATATTGAATTAGGTTGAAAGAAGCAAAGACAGAGATGATCATTGAGTTAAAATACGTGGATAAAGGTAAAACATTGTAATGATAAATATCCTTCCATTCTATAAATCAATGGAGAATTTTTATGGGCTAAAGGAATTCCTTATGGCTTATTTATACTGCAATATGTACATCATTCAACCATCTAGTAGGTGCGAGTCTTGTGGTTGTTAATATGTTGATCACTGTATATTTATATAGTTGTTAATTTTAAGACTCATGGGATTAGTCGAGAAGTACATAAACTAACCCGGACATCTACATTAATAAAAAAAAAAATATACACCATTCATTAAGTTGTAGATCTCAAGCAACAAGTAAATGATTTTAGCCTCAAAAAGCAATGATGATCATCAATTATGCTTGAATTGGTCAAAGCAAATGAATAAAAATGTTATGATGTACTAATCAATATGACAAATGGCAGGAAACCAAACAAATACATAATTATTTCAAATTATCAGAATGTTTGATTACTGTTTCGGAATGAAAGAGATCAGGAATAATTTATGTGTTTTAAAAGTGTTTTTAAAAAATATATATTTTTATTTTACACTTTAAATTTTAAAAAAAATAGTGTTTTTAGATCATTTTAGATGTGCTGATGTCAGAAATAATTTTTTAAAAAAAAAAAATATCACTTTGATATATTTCTAAATGAAAAACAATCTCAACGAGACTCTCAATCAAAAATAAAGAAAGTGTCGTGGAAGTATAAAAAGCCATTAATGTTTACAGTCTTTGCTTGTTCAACTAAATACTTGTTTGTATTTGTCTTTCTTTTCTTCCATGCAATACTAACAACACGTTATAACAAGCCTCGCAAAGTATAGCTGATAGGTGTGAGATTCTATCAACCCTTTCTTTTTCAAAGAAGGTTGCAGCCAACCTGTTAGTTTTTCAATCTCATTTTTCCCAACCACCACGCATGACTCTGCCTCTAGTTTCACTCTCATGCCCGATGATATCTCAACCTTCATTACAGGTTGAAATGGCTTGGCTTCCACTTTAAACCCTCTACAATTTCCCAGTCTTTTCCCCCGCACGCTCTCTCCATTTTCTTAGAGACCAAAGTCATCAGGCAAGACCATTTCTTCGACGAAATTAAGACTTTGTTTTCATCTCGAGGTGATTGCAATACTCATGGCTAATATGTCTTGTTTGTCTTTAGTCGTCGTAGCACTGGCAATGTTTGCCCTAGTTTCTTCTCCTGCATCTTCTACATCACGGCGAGTTTTAGAGCATCCGAAGGTGCAGAATGGCTTCCGAGTGAAGCTCAAACATGTTGATTCGGGTAAGAACTTGACGAAAGTTCGAGCGTATTCAACACGGGGTTAAGCGTGGAAGACACAGGTTGCAAAGATTCAAAGCAATGGCACTGGTAGCATCTTCTAGCTCTGACAGATTGATGCTCCAGTTCTTCCAGGGAATGGTGAGTTCTTGATGAAGCTAGCTATCGGCACGCCACCGGAGACTTATTCTGCAATATTGGACACTGGTAGCGATTTGATATGGACTCAGTGCAAGCCTTGCACGCAGTGTTTCGATCAACCCACTCCTATTTTCGATCCAAAAAAGTCATCTTCCTTCTCCAAGCTATCATGTTCTAGCAAATTATGCGAGGCGTTACCCCAGTCCACCTGCAGCGATGGCTGCGAATATCTGTACGGCTATGGCGATTATTCTTCAACACAAGGAATCATGGCGAGCGAAACCCTCACGTTCGGCAAGGTTTCAGTTCCGAATGTTGCACTCGGTTGTGGAGAAGACAACGAGGGAAGTGGATTCAGCCAAGGTTCTGGTCTGGTAGGGCTCGGCCGAGGACCCTTGTCACTGGTTTCTCAACTCAACGAGCCCAAGTTCTCTTACTGCTTAACCTCTGTTGATGACACAAAATCCAGCACTCTATTGATGGGATCTCTAGCAAGTAGTGTGAAAGATTCAGCGAGTGAAATCAAGACAACCCCTTTAATCCAGAACTCGGCACAGCCATCGTTTTTACTATCTTTCTCTCGAAGGAATATCGGTGGGTGAAACCAGCTTACCGATCAAGAAATCCACCTTCTCACTCCAAGATGATGGGAGTGGTGGCCTGATTATTGACTCCGGCACCACAATAACCTATCTAGAACAAAGTGCTTTCGATCTGGTAGCCAAAGAGTTCACCTCTCAGATAAATCTCCCCGTCGACAGCTCCGGCTCCACCGGACTGGAAGTTTGCTTCACATTACCATCAGGTTCGACAAATATAGAGGTACCTAAGTTGGTGTTCCACTTTTCATGGAGCAGACTTGGAATTGCCGGCGGAAAACTATATGATTGCCGATGCAAGCATGGGATTAGCTTGCTTGGCCATGGGGAGCTCGAGCGGCATGTCTATCTTCGGCAAATATTCAGCAACAAAACATGTTAGTGCTCCATGATCTCGAGAAGGAAACCTTGTCGTTCCTTCCCAACACAATGTGATCAAAATCTGAGCTTGTACGTTCTAATTAGGTTATTTCTTTGTGTGCTTGCTTGAGTGTGTTTACAGAAATTGCATTGTTTGATTGATTAACCACCTTGGTTACTTTCAGAGTATCTTAATGAGAATAGTTTCGCTCAACTTCATAGCTACCTGTTCAAAAATAAAATTTTAAAAACACAAATATTGCAAGGTAAGTTCACCTCATAGACAACCTTAATTGGCCAAGTATTCCTAGATGATGTATATATATATATATATATATATATATATATAAGAGCTTAGGTTTCCCACTAAGATTAAATATACAAAATACTATGGATTAGATCAGTTTTTTTTAAATGTATTTACCTTCCTATCAAGCTGAATTTTACTCAAAACATCACAAAACAAAATGTATGATGCTTTTTTTCTTTTATTTTTTATTTTTTCAAATAGATCATAAAAAGAAAAAATATAATTATGTCGTACGACTTAATTTTTACACAAATTAATCCAATGATAAATTATTTTTGTTTTAATTCTGTACTTTTCTTCTATTTTTTGGGACAAAAGAGATACGATCGGACTCTCGAAAACAACCAAAATTTCCACATTGATTTTTCTACTAACACCGGTCCCTTTTTATTTTATTTTTATTATTTTTGGGTAGATTTTAGGGAGTAATACAGAAATTAGATTATGACACTTACCTTCAACATTGATTTGATTAATAATCAAGTTTTATTATTTTATTCAACTTTCTTTTGATGAAATTACCTGCTATTATAACTAGATCATAGATTTAGTATGCTAAACTTTACATGGATTGCAAAATGTAGGATTAATCATTAATTATTACAGGATGTTACATAAAAAAGTTAATACCAAAATGATTAAAAAAAAATAACATCGACTGACCTCCAAGGAATATTTAAGGCTAACAAAAGATCTCTCCCAAATGAAGTCGGATATGATGTGATTAACATGTTGGGTCCTGCTAGGTTGATCTACCACTTACACCTTAGCTCATTTTAACTTTCTTTAATACTCGGCTTCAACTTTTCCTTAATCCACATCTGATTAGCTATAATCATATATATATGTTTAATATTATTGAGCTTGATCCACATAAACACACAATATTAGCACAGGACTGAATCGCATGAACAGTTAAAATATATTATATATATATATATTAACAAGAATAAGGACATGCTTTATGGTGCACCAAAGTTATTAACCTCTATCTAAATGAAATTTTAATTTAAAAATTCAAGGCTTGAGATCAAGGTTGTCAATTTCGTTTAAGTTGGTGTTTTGTTTTCTCAATTGAAACGAAATGTTTTGATTTTGAAAAAAGTGTTTCAGTGTTTTGTTTCGAAATATTACGAGAATGTCATCATCAATTTTGCAAGGTCATTACATTGTCTGATTGCTCTGAAATCATAACATAATATATATATATATATATATATATATATAACTATGTCAAGAGACTCTTAATAAAATTTCATTTTCAATCAACGGTCGGATTAAGAGATATGATTGATATTGTAAAGCTATTCATTACATAAATAAAAAATAAAAAAACATTATTTGGTCGGAAGGAAATGGGCGAAATGAAACAAGAACATTTTGGGTGAAATTTGAG
Source organism: Salix viminalis (assembly GCA_029228465.1). Lineage (NCBI taxonomy): Eukaryota > Viridiplantae > Streptophyta > Magnoliopsida > Malpighiales > Salicaceae > Salix > Salix viminalis. The sequence continues at coordinate 11,467,646 of CM055444.1, read as the reverse complement.
CAGAATTTTCAGAACGAGCCAAGATTATAAGCGAGATAAAATTTGTTCCGATTTGTTCTGTTTTTTGAATTGAAACGAAATGAATTGGTCATTCCAGATGGAACGAAATGGAATTGATAACCTTGCTTGAAATGGGTTTTAATTTAGATTTTGAAAAGATATTGACTCATTCAAACCTGTTTGAAGAAATTAATATTAAGATTTCTTAAAAAAATTATAACTTAAAAAAAAAAACTCATTTAAAGAGATTAAGATGAATAACATGAAATAAAACAAAATATTATGATTTAGATTTAAACTAAGATAGAGAAATTTCAAGCTATTAATTTCAGTTTATAAATAGTATGTTAACACATCAAGTTCTGTTGTTTTCTTTACATTATATAATTAAAAAAAAAATGAGTTTTATAAAAAATTATTTACCACTTGGCATAACAAATGACTAAGCTGCCAACTTGCCCAACTTCATGTGACATGAATTGAATAAAAGATTTTCATTCAAAGTAGAAAAACATAAAAGATTTTATAAAAATAAACCTATAAATTATCAAGCACCCATCTCACCTAAAAATATAAGATGTTATGTAAGATCCTAGAATATGGTTTATATTATTCTTTAATATCTCCTCAAATGATAGCTTTTTGGTATTAAAACTTGCACAGACTCATATTATCTTGTATTTGATTTTTATCAAATAGAATGAAGGTGGTAAGATTCGAACTCGTGACCGCTAGATCAACAATGTTCTGATATCATATTAAATAACCATCTCATTTAAAAATTTAAGTTTTTAAACGAGATATCAGGGATGAAATCGACGATTAAACAACACAATTGGTGGACACGAAGTAATTTGAGAAGCAATCAAGAATCCGGAGTCAATGAACTCCTTCTGATGCGAAATAATTATATTCGTATCTTCAAATAATTTATGGCCGGAGATTATTAGGAATCCAATTGAAATAAAATAAACAGTAAAAAAGCTATTTCAGATATTTTGATGTCTCCCCGTCCAATTCACGTGGTCCATTGAAGATGGGCGGTAGAGATTGTGGTGGCAAAAAGCCATTGCGAAAGTCCTTCCAAGCATTTTAGTGGGATAGGAATGGTCTGCCCACAGCAGTTTCTAGATTTTTGTAGGTACATTGATTTGTAGGGGCCCGGGGCTTGATTCCCTTGATTAGACCATTAGCACTCATTATCATCAACGGCAAGATTTTCAAATCATTGAATTTATCTGAAAATGTAAAAAAATAAAGTAATCTTAGTTGTTAAGATTGTTTCAAAATAAAACTTGTATTTGGTTTCTAGTGTTTTTCAAAAGTGTTTTTTACTTCAAAATATTCTTAATTTTTTTGTTATCGGAACATAATATTACATATTAAAAAAGCTCCTAATGTATTTATTGATTTTAAAATATTTTGAATTAGAAAAAACCTTAAAAAATAAGAACAAGTTTGGCAAACATGTTAATCTTAAAAAACTTGGACTTTGCACTTAGTAAGGTCTTAGATAACGTGAGTTTAACAAACATAGCAAATTCAAAGAGGTTAGACATTTGCGAAGTCAAAGGTAATGTGGGATCTTACATGACATGTTAGACCCAAAGTATTTGAACTTGACAATTAGCCAAAAAGTTCAAGGTAATGTAAATCTGACAACCATACTAGATCTAAAATATTTAGACTTGATGATGAGTCGAACTCAAAGACATAATCTTTACCACAACATAAAAAGCATTGTACATCCAAACTAGTGTTGTTAATTTCATTTCAAAACGGTCGAAACGTTTCATACAAATTTAAAAAACTGAGATAAAATGATGCAGTTTTTACCTCGCTTTAAAATTTCATTCTATTATGAAAGATTCCGTTCAAATTTCAATCGAACGTTCCACTCATTTCATGCATTGAAGACATGATAAACGATCATATAGTATATTATTTATCGATTCTTGGATTTTGAGACATCATCATCATATTTAAGCAAAGGGCTAATGTATTATGATGATTAGGTGATGATAAAAGTTTAGATAAGGAGCTCAATTGTTTTTTGCTTTTTTTTATATATCACAAGAAATTTTAAAATTCATATATACTCCGAAATTTTGGACCTGTTTGAAAGATCTGTTGCGGTAGCTTTTCAAAGCGTTTTTCGTCCTGAAATACATCAAAATAATTTTTTTTATTTTTTAAAAATTATTTTTGACATCAGCGCATCAAGATGATATAAAAACACCAAAATATATTCATTAAAAATAAAAAAAAATTGATATTTTTGGAAACGGATTTTGAAACGTCATCCCAAACATTAATGGGTTGGGATTTTTTTTGTTGCAAAAAAATCTTGCTACGATGCGTTACTGTCTCCTTGGGACTCCATTAATTGTATGGAAGTTTACTGGAATAAATATAAAAAGTATGTCTACTCTAGTCAACTCTCTGAGACTTTTGTCAACGGGACTTCTTATTTTGAGAGAGAACACTGCTACACACTAGATTCTCCACTGTCAAGATTTCCAGGTGGAGCTAGCAGGATCTTGGCCTGGTAGTCAAGAAGGGATTTTTCTCTTCCTCTTATTCCAGATTTAAACTTTGTTAGGCACGTCTGTCACTCCCATGATACCTTATATGTTTATTGAGTTTGTAGGATGTTCAGTGAGTCCGATGATTTAGATTGTAGTGCACGCAAGCTAACCTAAACATCCCGATTATAAAAAATAAAAAAATAAAAAGATTTCCAGGTGGAGTCTCATATTCAAGTTAGGGGAGAATAGTTCGAGCTCGAGAGTCTGTGGTGAAGAACAAGTTGGTAAGACCTCACTATCACCATTGATCGACATCTGTCAAATTGCTAGCCAATATATTTGCAGGAAAGTGGTTCGGTCGATGTGCAATGAATTACAAAACTATATATTAAAAACTATATGATTTTGAAAATGAGGGAGGATCTTCTTCCTCTTTTGACCTAAATTGTGGCTGGTTTCAACCACTTTGTCCACTATATATTTTTTTTTTCTTAGGGTATGATTATGGCTAGCTGTGTACTTGATCAATATTTTCAAATTCATCTTGTTCTTCAGAGTTGGACGTGTGTAATTTTTTCAATTTTTTCTCATTTTAATATTAGGAATGGATTCGTTTTCTTAATCATAGTTATTTGGTTTAATTTTTTCAATTTTTATATTTAATGGGTCAATATATGTGTTTTTTTCTTCTTTGATTGAAAAACATAGAGAATACGTTTTATATATGATGGTAAGAAATAATATTTTTTGGGGATAAAAAGAAAGAATTTAATCAATATTAAATAGTCATATTAACTCAAAATAAGAGAAAAAATTATTAAGATTTTATTTAGAAACGATCAAAACAATTATAAAAATTAAAATCATAATCATTTAATCAAAATAACTTTGATATTTTTTGTATAATTATTATTCAACTCGAAAGTCCAACCCGATGGAGTAAGAAAAACTTATATTTAATTAGTTCACCATCATAGAATTTGGGGGTAGGTACTAATTTGATTTTCTGAAAAGATAATTAAAAATATAAAATGTTTTTTTTATGAGAAATCTTCCTAACATACTGCCCCCCCTAATTCTTCCTTCAAGGTAGGTCGGTATACAAGCTCAGACGAAATGACACCACCAATCTCAAGTCATGATAACTTCGAATTTATTGCCTAAAAATACAATCGGAAGATAGATCTATGCCAGTATGCCTTCGAAACGTCCAAAGATAACCGACTTAATTCGTGATTTTGATAATAATGGCACTGATCAAGTACTAGAAAGAGTAACGGGGTGATTTTTTTTTATTAATGCGAGTGCTCGGATCAGTTTTTGACTAATCTTATAAATCTTGGAGTTAATGATCATGCATGCTTTTAATGGTGATCATATTAGAAATCACATAGTTCGAACTTGAAACCACAGAGAAAATAATTTTTTTTTAATTTTAAGCTCTTATCACTAAACAATCACGAAATGGTTGAGTATGGAGTGATCTTTGTTGAGACTGTGAGAAGTTGCAGGGAATTGAAAAAATTAAGAATAAGAATGGTGTTTAGAGAAGGGAAAAGAGAAAAGAGAGAGATACTGAAATTTAAATTTAAATACTGTTAAATATATTTATTTTCATACACATACCGTGTGTTCAGCAGCTCTCTCTCTCTCTCTATATCTATATATATATATATATATATATTACCATCATCATATATATTCTAGAATACACTTTCGAAAACACTCATTTATACTCTACCATCATGATTTTACATGTGAATTTAGTTAGATAGCAAGGCATGGCATGGCATCTCAAAAGATTGTGAAAAAAGATGGAACGAGCGAAGCACTTCAAATCATACAATAAAATAAAATAAAATAAAGGTGACCTTTTCTAGGGCAATGTAGCAGTTACGTTTGAAGATAATATTGGGAGGCGATATTTGTACGGTAGAGGTGGTGGTGGTGGTGGTGGTGGTGGAAGATAGAGTCGTGCGCCACCACCGCACCGCCCAATATAGCTTGCGAGGTAGAAATCAAAGTCTTTGATACAAAGAGACAACATTGTAAAGCATAGAGCATGGTCCCCATAACTCCAACTCTTCTTTTTACCTCATCAAATCATCCAAATCTTTGATTTGATTGTGACTCGAGATTGGGATGTAGAAGTTCGATACCTTGAAAAGCTACATTCTTCATTTTAACTAAATTAAATTACTAAATTTTGAGTCCATTTAATATATATATATATATATATATATATATATATATATATATATATATATATATTCGCATGATTTTATTAATTTTTATGTGCATATAATTGATTTGTATGTATGGATCATAGTTGTTAATACCGTTCTGGTTTTTTGATTGGAACGGAACGTTCCGGTTTCGAAGCGTTCCGGCGTGCCGTTTCGGTGTCATACTGTTCATATATAATTAATTATATATATATATATATGGAAAAAAAAATATTAATTTAACAAGCATAATTAAAATTTGAATTCTTTTTTATTTAAAATATTTTGGTGTTTTTAAATTATTTTGATGTATAGATGTCAAAAATAATTATTTTTAAAAAAAAAAAAAAAATAGATTTTGAACCCGGAATGGCACGCCCGGAATGGAACCGAGGCGTTCCGGCCGGATTTTCCGAACGGACCGGAATTAAAACCGAGACGAAAACGACGCCGTTTTGTCTCGGTTTTTTGAACGGAACGGAACGGAATTAACAACTATGGTATGGATAACTATACAATTTTCTATTATTTTCTTATTTTTGAGATATTTCGGTGTATAATGCAAACAATAAAACTTATCTCAAATAAAATACTTTATAATGATATTTATTTGTTCATTGCTAGAACACTAAAATCTTCAATGATATTTTTTGAAAAAGTAAATCTATAAAATATAATCATTCATCGAAGTCTTATCAATTAGATATCAAAACTTTCGCTATTTTCTTATAATAAAATATTTTCATTTTTACATGTGATCTAGGTACGATGCAACAATACAATTTTTTTTTGATAGAATGTTTTACGGTGATATTTATTTATTTATTTATTATAGTTATCCATTTATATCTAGAACTCTTAATTAAGATTTTGTTTAGTTACCATAAAACTAAATTGTGACTCTAATTTTTATTTTTTAACATTTATAGTTTCTCATCAATTTCCTATGATACAATTCGAATTCACCAATTTGTAAAGGCTACGATCTTGAAGGAAGGTGGAAAAGCCACTATTGTCTTCCACCATTGGAGACAAGGTCTACTTGCTTTAGCAATATCATCTTTCAGAGCTTCTCATGAGAAAAGTCTCTCGAAAAGATAGCTTTAAATGCTTTGTGAATTTATTGATTTTTCTTATGATTGGTATCGAAAATTAATATTCAAAAAACCAATTATTGGGCACACAATAACCTAATTTTTGTAATTGAAATAGTTTTCTAATATAATAATAGAACATTTATAATTAAATGAATCTCATCATTCGTATTTTCTCTAAAAACAAATATAAAATAATAATTAATTTGTAGAAGTACTGATCTTAAAATGTTTTAATATACTTTAAAAAACCAATATAAAAACTGTTAGAGAATAATATAAATCATATTTCAGGACCTCACCTAACAATTTAAATTTTTAGGTAAAATTATTTTTTTTAATATGATATCTGAATCTTATTAACCTTATAATCACGAATTCGAAATCTCACCACTCACGTTTTATTTGATGAAAAATCAAACACAAGATAGTGTGAGTTTGTGAAAGTTTCAAATTCAAATAACTTTCACTTGAACGGATAAGTTAGAAAATATTATAAATCATATTCTGGAACATCACCTATCATATTTAACTTTGAAATAAAACAATTTCTTAACAAAAACTCCATCTTTTGGACTTAAATATACTCTAAATTCAAATCCAATCAAGTTATTAGAAATATTTTTTTCCCGGCAAGGAAATTAAGAAAAAAATATAACATGTTCTCCTCGTCGCCACTACCATCAAATGCCATGACTAGATTGACCACTTCAACTTCTATTTTTCTCTAGATTGATTCCATCACCTTTCACTAAAATAAAAAAAAATGAAAAAAATAATAAAAATAAAAAATCATATCTCTCCTGTCTCTTCCTCCTCGAAGTGCAACTTGATGAATATAAAAACAAAAAGAAATAAGAGGAGCCAGGAAACCTGAAGGACACACAAGCAAGGACAGCCGTACTGATGATGACTATGAACACACAACTTCTCGAACCATTCCCTTTTTTGTTTCAGTGCTCATTGCCTTTTTTTTATTCACCGGCCGAGACGGAATTTCAAACGCTGTTTTTAAAAAAATTAATTTTTATTTTATTTTAAATAAAAATATTTTGTTGTTTTTAGATTATTTTGATATATTGATGTTAAAAATAAATTTTAAAAAATAAAAAATATTATTTTGATATATTTTGATATGAAAAACATTTTAAAAAACTACCGCAATCGTTCTCTCAAGAAAGACTTAAGATTTCGAAAATCCAATGGTGTTGCCGTGCCCCCACCATCATGATGCCCTACATTTGTCGTTAATCATGGTTAATCTTGGTTTAACCCTAGACAATACGTCATTAACACATCAGCAATTTTAAAAGTTGAATGGTCTGGTTGGATAGTACCGTACAAGTTGTTTTTTTTTAAAAAAAATTGATATGAACAAATCAAAATAATTCAAGAACATAAAAAAAAATAATTTCATTAAAAAACCATGAGAAAAACCATTTAGATCTTTTTTTTGTTGTTGCCAAGAACATAAAGATAACCTTTTCAATAAATACACCATGCAAGTTTGTATTTTTATTCTTTGAAAACGATTAAAAACCATAAAAAAAAATTGATATATAATTATGAAAAACACCATTTAGATCTTTTTTTTGCCAAGAACATAAAGATAAAACCTTTTCAATAAATACATTGCGCTTTTAAAAGTTAAACTTGTATTTTTACTCTTTGAAAACGATTCAAAAACATATAAAAAAAACAATTAATTTTGATGAATAACTATGAAAAATACCATTTAGATCTATTTTTTTGCCAAGAACATAAAGATAAAACCTTTCCAATAAATACACTACGCTTTCAAAGGATTAAACTTGTATTTTTGCTCTTTAAAAATGATTTAAAAACATATAAAAAAAAACAGTTAATTTCATCGAATAACTATGAAAAACACCATTTAGATATGTTTTTTCGAAAACGATTCAAAAACATATAAAAAAAAACAATTAATTTCATTGAATAACTATGAAAAAACACCATTTAGATCTGTTTTTTTTCTTCCAAGAACATAAAGATAAAACCTTTTTCATAAATACACTACACTTTCGGAGGATTAAACTTGTATTTTCTGTTCTTTTACAGGAGGAAAGAAATAAAAAGTGTTCGTCGACGATGGAAACCAGAATCATGACCACTTGACTACAAAATGATGAGATAATAAAGAAGCCATTCACGAAGAGGCTAAAAGGGTCCTTGTCATCCATAGCCACTTGTGTGGTCGGCCTGTAGTTCTGATGTGGTCACCAGCTGTAGCATGGACATCCCAAATAAGTGGCTGTATTATTTTCGATAAAACCCTCAAATTTGTGCTCTTAATTTTTCATGCATTTGGAACAATTAAAATTGAATATTGATAGCTTAAAAAAAAATCAATTTTTAACATAAAACATAATTTTAAGTAAATAAGTTTTGAATTGACGAATCATGGAATTGATACATTTAAGAAAAAAAAATTATAAATATTTGGGAGATAATAAATTTTCAATAAACTAGAAGGGAAAATGTGAAGAAAAAAAAACATTAGGGAAACAAGAAGGTAAATGAACTCATGCCTTGTTTTATGGGAGTATTTGAGAGAATAATTGTGGTTGTTTTTCAAAATATTTTTTTTACTTAAAAATACATTTAAATAATTTTTTTTATTTTTTAATATCATCGCATCAAAATAATCTAGAGATACTAAAATTAATTTAGTTTAAAGAAAAAAATTAAAAAAATTTTCAGAAAACAATTTTTCCAATGCCTTATAAACCGTCACTATGTTTAATTGAAACATACCATGAATCCTCAAACTAGTTTGAGATGAGCTTTTTAGACCAAGTTTAGTAATTTATATGGTTTTTGAAAAAAAAACAAATCATAATTTATTTAACTAAAATATCAAATGAGATACATAGATATAAATATTAATTACCAAATACTTTGAAAGTAACACAGATCACACGAAAAGAAAACACAAATCATGGCATTTCGGAGGTGTTTGACACTGCGTTTTAAAAGTGTTTTTGAAAAAGAAATTGAAAATTTTGTTATTCTTATTTTTTACTTTAAATTAAAAAGTTTTGGTGTTTTTGTATCATCTTCATGTACATCAAAAATATTTTTTAAAAAAATATAAAAATATCATTTTGTGAAACCTAGAAAAACATGGAGGTTCAGTGTCTCCATCGGAGACCACAGAAGTTACCCTCCGAGGTAAAGGGACGGCACACGAAAGTAATTCTAAGAGGGTACACATTTCTAAGTTACTTTGATTCCGTATAAAGTACAAGCGACACACGCCTACCATTATTTTAACTTTAATTATATTTTAATAATCTTATTTGCTCGGTCATAATAATTTTAATAATCTTACACCATTACCTTTAAAAAGTGTTGCTGACTATTTTGGTATGTAGTGCTACATCCATTAGAAGTTTTGGTCTAGATACTTTATAATAAAAAATACATTTGTTTTTAATACTTTATCATATCAACAATTATTTTAACATAAAGTTAACAAGTTAAGATGTTAGCTATCGGATTGATATAGTAACTTTATTACAATATTTGTCGCAAATGTAAAAAACTAGTCTTTCAAGAGACGTGACGTGATGATAAACATCTTGTGATCTGCACAACAGATCTCGAGTTTGAATCATGATATGTATCTTTTAGAAGTTGAGATTTTACTCACTCACCTGGATCTACAAAGTATATTTTTTGAGAATGAGGTTTCTTGCCTTGAACAAAAAACAAATATAAGAAACTAATTCATCTATTGACATGGGTGGTATTAATAAATTTACGTTTTTTTTTATTGTGGTGTAGGTATTATTTTTTTCTCGATATTATATATTAAAATTATTTAAAAAGCACTAAATAAAATATTTAAAAATACTATATTGATGTAGTAACTTTATTACAATATTTGACTCGAATGTAAGAAACTAATTCCTCTATTGGCATGGTTGGTATTAATAAATTTATGCTTTTTATTTTTACTTTATTTAGATATTAAAAAAATTAAAATATCTCTTAGCATATTTCTCTCTATCTCTATCTCTCTCTTAATTAAAGTAACACAATTTCAAAATAATATTAAAATTCGAAATTAAATCAGTCGTGTTCTCTTTAAATTAAGTGAGTCTCAAGATTCCATTTGACAGGCTTTTCCAAGCAAAAAAAGGAATTTTTTTAACCCCAAAATGCCCCTCTTCCTGTATCTTCTTCCTCCTCTCGATCTATCTATATATATATAAGCTCCTAGTACTAGGATCCCAAGGCAAACCAAGAACAAGAACTCCTTCCCTCTCTTATCCATCGACACCAATCTGCCGGCGACCTCCATCACTCTCTTATCCGTCGACACCAGTCTGCCGGCGACTTCCATAGTTTCTTACACTCAAAAGATGAGCAATTCTCAGGAAGATAATAAGAAGAAGGTAAAGAAAGGATGTATTGCGGTTCGAGTTGGTTTAGAGGAAGAAGATGGCGGATTTCAAAGATTTGTGATTCCGATTTCATATCTATACCACCCCCTTTTCAAGCGACTTTTAGAGAAAGCTCACGAAGTTTACGGCTACCACACGACTGGTCCGCTGTGGCTGCCGTGTTCGGTGGACGATTTTCTTCATCTCCGGTGGAGGATTGAAAGAGAGTCCGGTCATCAGAGCCACCACAGTCACCTTCAGCAGCACCTTCCTAGCTCCTTATCTTTTCACTCTTGCTGATATCATGTAGAAACTAAGCCATGACCCCATATATATATATATATATATATAGTTTCTACATATTTATAATTAGCCGAAGCTAGATTTCTTGTTAATTAATGAGGTGATCATCAGGATGTTAACGACGTCAAACATCGACAACACAGATCTCTGTCTTGTGTTTTTGTAATCAAGAAAGAAAAACAGGGACAATTGGTGTGTTTCTCTTGTGTTTGGTTACTGGAAGAAGTTCTTCGTTTGACACTGTTCTGGGCTCTCCCTAATCCCTTTTCTTTTCTCTCTTTCTTGTTTTTGAAGCGACAACTTCCTCCCACAAATATGGAGTCCACATTTGGCTGGATTGTTTCAAGCAATTGTCTGCTAAGATTAATTTCTGTCATCTACTGTTCTTCAGGCCTAGATTTTACGATCGATTAATTAAAATTAATTAAATTCGTTCCAAGTAATTGTCTGCTATATATATATATATATATATATAAGATACCTTTCCAAAAGGAAAATGGAATTTTGGGAGTCATCCCACAGCAATATTTTGACCAATCAAAGAAAAGGGCAATACTTTCTTCGTCCTCTCACAGTCATTTCCTTCGTGGGGCTTGAAATTAAAGTGGATGGGGAAAAGAGATGAGATACCTTAATTTAAATATTCAATGATGAATTTTACTTTTTTTACTTTAAAAGTTCACTCACATATCTTCTACCCATCCTTTTCGTCCTCAGTTAGACATCTATTGATAGCATAATTTGAAGTTATTTTTTATAGTGTTTTTTATATATTCAAATAAATTAAAATTATATATGTTAAGAAATAATATATATATATATATATATATATATATATATATATATAAAAATTATACATGCTAAAACAAATAACTCTTTCTTATCCTAAATACTTGTTAATTGACTCCCACCATAATAATATTGAGTTACAACCTCCAAGAAAGTCTGTACGATTTACAAATTGAGATGCCTACCTTTTCTCGCCAAACGCTTCTGTCAACTTCTATGTTTTCAATGGGCAAATTTCTTTTCTCACCAATCACCCATAAGTGACTTTTCCAACCAATGTCTTATAGGCAACTCTAGTGTCGTGGAGAAATATGTTAAAATAACATACAAGTAGATAGGCATAAAATCATTTGTATTTCACTTCAAGAAACAATCGATTCCCTTATGAAAATGTTCCATATTGATCACTTTACATTTCACTCTAGTGGCAAAAAACTAGAGCTTCCACAAGTTATGAGCCTGTTTGGCTCTGTGTTTGCGTTTCATGAAAATTTGATTTATTTTTTTATTATTTTAAATGAATTTTTTTTTGTGTTTTTAAATCATTTTGATGTGCTCATGTCAAAAATAATTTTTTTTTAAATAATAATATTATTTTGATGTATTTCTAAATGAAAAAGCACTTTTTAAAAGCAACCGCAACCGCCCTCCCAAACAGGCCATATATCCACAAGAGTGGGCTACCACTATTGTTCTACCTTCAAACCTCACTCAAAAGAAATATTAATTAAAAAATAACCCAACATGTGTTTGTGTGTGTCCTACTCTTTTTTTTTCTTTTTCTTTTTCTTTTTATTGTCTCAAATGAAATCATATTTTCCTATAATTTATGAGTTATTTCATCATTTTCTTATCCTAAATACTAGTCAATTGACGCCCACCATAATAATACAATTGAGATGCCTACCTTTCTCATCAAACGCTTTTGTCAACTTCTATGTTTTCAATGGGCATTTTTTTTGAAAACAGCGGTTGAAACTCTGTCCCAAACAAGAATTGTGTTTTCAATGGACACAAAGCATTTCTCTCCAATCACCCATAAGTGACTTTTCCCACCAATGTCTTATAGGCAACTCTAGTTTCGTGGAGAAACATGTTAAAATAACATAAAAGTAGATAGACATAAAATCACTTGTATTCCCACTTCAAGAAACAATCAATTTCCCTTATGAAAATGTTCCATATTTGATCCACTTTAGATTTCACTCTAGTGGAAAAAGCTAGAGCTTCAACAAGTTATATCCACAAGAGTGTTCTCCCTTCAAACCTCACTCAAAGAAATATTAATTAAAAAAATAACCCAACATGTGTTTGTTTGTGTCCTACTCTTTTTTTTTCCTTTTTCTTTTTTATTGTCTCAAATGAAATCATATTTTCCTATAATTTAAGAGTTATTTCATCATTTTCCCGCAAAGATCGGTGGAATTTTCAACCAAATCATGGTCTACTGTAGAATAAATTAGTTTTTGTAACAAAAGGAATGCATCTACATGTACATAATATATAAACAAAGTTATCCTTAGTTGATTAGCACATAAGAGGTTGCATGAGAAGTCCTCCCTAATCTTAATATCTAATTACACGTTATGAGGTTTTTGGATTGTGGGCTGCAAAGGAATTTTATTATTTTATTATTCAAAAACCATTTATTCCTTTAAAATCTAATTAGACTTCTTAATTCTCTTGATTTTAATTGAAATTTTTTTTAAATTTTAATTTCTTTTACCACTCACGTATATGAGGATAGCTATATATATTGGTCCATCACTCAAGCACTAGGAACAGACATTCTCTCTGAGCCGCCCCGACAACTCGGACTTGTCAACGTCCCTTCCAAGCTTGATCCTCTTAGCAAGAACCTCTGCCGACAAACCTCCATTAGCCGACTCACTTGGCTCGGTCCTGAACTCAACCCTACTCAGCTCGGCTCACTCCCACAAATCTTGTAGTGATGTCAAGACTCTCATTTCACCATCAAACAAAATATATATATATATAAACTATTTAGTTAACCAAATAGCCTCTACTTTTTATACGTCTAGTACATAATTGCTTTTCATACTTTGATTTTGATTTTGTAGAAGTTAAAATAATATATATTTTTATTTACTTTCTATTTATTTTGCATGTGAAAATCTATGTTATAATACATAATTGCATTTCAAAATTTTATTTTATAAAACCTAAAATAACGATTTGATCTAAATATGTTTTTAGATTTAGTTTGAGAAAAACCCACAACTTTAGCATTAAAATAGCCTTTTCAATCTCGGTTTACAAAAGGTAGGTTCAAAGAACATAATTAAGATTTGTATTTTTTAATTAAGATTTCAACATAGTTTTTAGTAGAAATCACACAAAACTATATTGTATAATAAAAGCATGACATAATTTCAACCATTTCGCATCACACTTATAAATTTACATTTTAAAACAGAAAGCATATAGTAAGCACAACCCAACAAAGAAATATTTGGCCAATAAATTTTACAGAGAATGTTCTAGGGATATTATGGTTCGACCGGCAATGTTTTGTGAGCGGTTCAATTCAAGTCAGGTTTTGCATCCCTAGTTTAATATTTTCAGTAAAGAACATTTTAGAGCTATTAATTATGAAATAAAAAAATAATTTTATAATCATATCATATCTATAATTTTAAAACTATTCTAACACATGCTATTAATTATTAAATAAAAAAAAATCCTCTTCAACTTTTCTATTTCCTTAATTGTTTTCTAATAAATTGTGAAATAATTTCAACTCAATTAATTTATATATGCTAATAATTTTCCTATTTTCATATCAAATTCATGTTAGTTCATGCGATTTAATACCACTTCATGGTTTAATATGTAATAATGTCATAATAAAAAAATAATCTAAATCAAGGTTTTTTTTCATGAAATAAAATAATAAAATAAATTTATAATTTTTTTCCACGTAATTGAAATCGAAAAGTTTGATGATTAACATTGAAAAAGTTTACTCATTAAGCTCAAGCTCTCTTTGTTCACGTCATTACACAATCTGAATGGCCAACATTTCCTACTTATTGTCACAATCATGAACTGTTTGGTTACTAAGAAAAACATCCCGAGAAAACATTTCCATCCAATTTGTTAGCATCCAAACAGGCCCTAATTGCAAAGAAAGAAAAGAACTCATGACAAACTACGGCTCTGTTTGGCTATTCACAAAAAGTGAAAAAACAGCAGAAAACTAAAGTCGATTATTGTACTTTGAAAATGCACCATGCGTACCATCACCACGGGTGCCGCCACCGATATTTCTACCACCACCACGACGAAAGCCATCGTGAATCCTCGGCCCTCGGTGATTAGACCTTGTAATGCCACCGTTCCTGCCGTTCCGCCTTCGGTTCTTTCCGTTCCGCCTTCGGTTCTTTCCGTTCCTCTTCCTCGCTGGAAACCTGACAGCCGGTGGAGAATTCAGCTCCGCGGACCAAAGCTCGTTCGCAGGAGACGACGTCGCAGCCTCAAACGAGGTGTCTTCGACTTTGTCATCGAATCCAGCAACAAGAATCCCGTCCAGTCCATGAACAGCAATGTCAGGCCCAAGAAAAAGATCCGGAACTGAAACCCGAACCCGATTGACCAAAACAGACCCATCAACGGTACCGTTTAGCTGAGCCAGAGAGTTATTAATCAAGAGACGGTGGTTTGGCACCAAAGAATCAATGTAGGTCCCGCCAGAGGCGGCGGTTAGGTTTCTAAAGTCTGACATGGAGAGGCGAGAGGGAGACACGTGGAGGAAGAGGGATTTCGTGTAGTGAGAAGCAGTGGAGGAGAGGTCAACAGAGAAGAGGAGGGAGTCCGGCGGAGAGAAGAGAGTGAAGGTTGACGTGGCATTACTTGTTTGGTTGAGGAGATGGAAGCGGAGATCGGATGTGGAGATGGCGTTGGGGAAAAGCGTGTAGCCGTGCGATCGGAGTGATAAGAGGGCAAACTCAAGCTGTTGGTCGGTGAGTGCAGCGGTGGTGATCTGGTGGAGGAGAGAGAGGAGGAGGAGATGGAGGAGAATCTTGGAGGCTGATTTGTTGATCATCAAATCCTGGGGTCTCATTTTTCTTGAGAGAAAGAGGGAGTTCTTTGAGAGAGAATTCTGTTAAGGTAGTTGGGATTCAGTTAGTTTTGGCGGGGATTTGGAGTTCTTGAATGAGAAAGGTGAGTGGGATAGAGTGTGGAGGGGTTTATATTGGGGATGGGAATAGATTTCTAGCCGTTAGATTATGAATGGAAAATTTATGATACGTGGTTGAGATCCGATGGGAAAAATCATGAGATGGGCTAAGATTGGTCTTGTATTTCATATGAAAAGCCCATGAAAATAACATGCTTAAATAAAATTAAAAGTAATATATTTAAATAAAATATTAATGTTGTATATAATCAAATTCTAAATAAACGTTATTTAAAGAGTTATTTAAATTTCTAGTCTGTTACATATAATCTTGTATGACAACTGTTTTTTAAAGTGTTTTTTATTTAAAATATATTAAAATAATTTTTTTTTATTTTTTAAAAATTATTTTTGAAATTAATATATAAAAATAATATTAAATCACCAAAAAAATAATATAAATTTTTTTAATTTTTTTTAAAATATTTTTTAAAACATAATGCAAACAGCTCTAATCAGTAGTTGGATATCAAAATGTAAATATATTAAAATAATATATATTTTTATTATTTAAAAAATGACATCATTAAATCAAAACAATCCAAAATATCGGCAAGAAATTCTTCAATCCTAAATCATCTAACAACGGTGGTTGCAAACTGTTCCATGGAAACTTCTAGTATGAAAATGGGTTACATTTTCAATATTCGTTGCTTTGTTGACTTTTTCCATAGTGGGTAAATTATAAATTAGTGGCTTTAGTTTGCAAAATAAATTAAATAATAACGTTAGGTGTATTTTTGATTATCTGTTAAATAAATTATTTGATATATAATAAAAAATATGCCCAACAAACAATTAGTATATGACAATAAATAATATATTTTTAGTTAATTTCAACATTCGTTGCTTTCTTGACTTTTTCCACAGGATTCCGCTTTCTTGGCATCAATAAACTAGTAGCTTCAGTTTTGCAAAATAAATGAAATAACAAGTTTTGGTATTCTTTATTTCTCCTCCAGAAATTTTTAAATCCAATGGCTTCTTCCTCTTCCATCCTAGATCATCTAACAACGGTGCTTGCAAACCGTTCCAGGAAACTTCTAGTATGAAAATATTTTCAATATTCGTTGTTTTCTTGACTTTTTCCACAGGATTCCGACTTTTTCCATAGTGGGAAAATTATAAATTAGTAGCTTTAGTTTTGCAAAATAAATTAAATAACAAGTTCTCCTCCAGAAAATTTTAAATCCAATGGCTTCTTCCTCTTCCAGTAAATGGTGGAAGCACGATGTATTCTTGAATTTCAGAGGCCCAGACACCCGCAACACTTTTACGAGCCATCTACATAAAGCTCTGTGCAACAAAGGAGTTCGTGTGTACATTGATGACGAGCTTGAGAGGGGAAAATCGATTGCTCCTGCCCTTCTCCAATCTATCGAGCAATCAAGGATTTCCATTGCTGTTTTCTCTGAAACCTATGCAAGTTCTTCCTATTGTTTGGATGAGCTAGTGAAGATGCTTGAATGCAAGGAATCCAGAGGGCAAGTGGTTTTTCCAGTGTTTTATAACGTCGATCCATCAGATGTAGAAGAGCAGAACGACAGCTTTGGAGAACCTGTTCTTCGTACAGCTTCAGGTGGTGCAAATATGGGCAAGTTTCTGGATTGGAAGGAGGCTCTGAAAAAAGCAGCTGGATTGTCTGGGTGGCATCTGGACAACGGGTAAACTATCTATCGACCTTGACTAGTTGACCTTTAATGCAATAGTGCTCTAAAATCTCTTAAAAAGATTTAACATGATCCAATTATATAAAAAATTATGTATATTTTCATTGGGAGGAAGGACCATACTTTTTTCGTTGGTTTGATCATTTTATCTGGTGTTTATGTGTAGCTTTATTATAAAATATACATGTCTCATATTTTTTTCTACGTTAGTCTTTTCAAGTTGGAGAGAACTTGTCCACGAGTTATAATCATTCATTAAACAAATCTTCCATATTAAAGATGTTAAAGGTGTTCATGAAACTATCCAGGAATGAGGCTAACACTATCCAGAGCATTGTTGAAAAGGTCATGGCTGTACTGCACCCCACATTCTTACATGTTGCGGATTACCCTGTTGGACTCGATTCCCATATCCAGTATTTGAATTGTCAGTTGCGCATTGCATCAAATGATGTTTTCATGGTAGGGATTTGGGGAATCGGTGGAATAGGTAAGACAACTGTTGCCAAAGCTATTTACAACGAAATTGCTGATCAGTTCGAAGGTAGCAGCTTTCTTGCAAATGTTAGAGAGATGGCAAAGCAAAACAAGGTTGCTGAACTGCAGCAAACACTTCTTTCACAGATACTTGGAGATAAAAATTGGTCAGTTGGAAATATAGATTTTGGAATCAGTGTCATAAAGGACAGGTTGTGTAGTAAAAAGGTTCTTATTGTTATTGATGATGTGGATAATGTGGACCAGTTAAAAAGACTAGCTGGAGAGCCAGATTGGTTTGGTGCAGGGAGTAGGATCATTATTACGAGTAGAGATGAGCATGTGCTTGTTTCCCATGGAGTGAAAATTGTGCATAAAGTGGAGGAGCTATGTGAAGGTGATGCTTTTAAACTTTTCAGCTGGCATGCATTCAGAAAGTCCCAGCCCAAGGAAGAGCTCATGAAGCAGTATTCATGCGATGCAGTAACTTATGCCAATGGCTTGCCGTTAGCTCTTGTTGTGTTGGGTTCTTTTCTGTATGGTAGGAGTGTACACCAATGGGAAAGTCAATTAGATAAGCTGAAGCAAATTCCTGATAAAAAGGTATATGAAATACTCAAAATAAGTTATGATGGCTTGGAGGATGGCCCTCAAAAGGCCATTTTCCTTGATATTGCGTGTTTCTTTAGAGGAATGGACAAAGACTACGTGATGAAAGTGTTACATGCATGCGATTTCAAGCCAGTTATAGGAGTCCAGGTTCTTATTGAGAAGTCCTTGATAAGTATAGAGAATAATAAGCTGCAGATGCATGATTTACTACAAGCAATGGGCAGACAAATCGTTCAACAAGAATCTCTCAATATACCAGGCAGGCGCAGCAGATTGTGGTTTCATGAGGATATTGTTCACGTATTGACCGAAAATACAGTAAGTTTCACGTATCCTAGCAAGCATGATATTATGAACTATACTTTGAAGGCAAACCATTATTGATTGAATCTCATTATGATATATTGTATGCGTATCCTTTTGATTTTCAGGGAACAGAAGAGATACACTTGAGTACTAAGGCATTTAAGAAGATGAAAAGGCTCAGAATACTTATAATCCACAATGCGTTGTTAGCTGTGGCTCCTGAATACCTCCCAAATGAGTTGAGATGGCTTGAATGGCCTGGATGTCCATTACTTTCACTGCCATCAACTTTTCATGCAAGAAAACTTGTTGTTCTCAACTTGCAGCATAGCTTCATCGGCCACTTTGAGGGATTCAAGGTTTTAAACTATTAGAGTTTTCTTTCTATAAATTATATCATCAACTTATCTGAAACTAATACCTTTTCTGTTTCACAGAATTACAGTTACTTGAAGTTTATGAATTTCAGTGGTTGCGAGTTCCTAAGAGAAACACCCGACTTCTCAACCATCAGGAATCTTGAGAGGTTGAATCTTGAAGGTTGTGCAAATTTGGTTGAGGTTCACCAGTCTGTTGGGTATCTTGATAAACTTGAATTCTTGAATGTTGAATTCTGCTCTAACCTCAGGACACTTCCCCGAATAATCAAATTGAGATCTCTTAACACCCTTCTTCTTTCAGGCTGTCAAAAGCTTGAGGCGTTTCCTGACGTTATTGAAAAGATGCCATGTTTGGAGAAACTTTGTTTGAGTGGAACGGCAATAAAAGTGCTTCCTTCATCCATCAAAAATATATCTGGGCTTAAAGTCCTGACCCTGGCATTTTGCCGAAACCTTGCCGACCTTCCTAATAGCATTTATAAACTTACACTTCTTGAGTGTCTGCTTCTTGAAGGTTGCTCAAAACTTGACAAGTTTCCATTGAATGGGGATAATGAGGTACCATCAAATATCCCTACATCTTCAAATTGTTATGAAAATTCCTCAGGATCTGACTTCCTTCCGGCTCAAGCGAATTCTCTTGAAGGCTCTTCCTTATTGAGATTTCGTTGGTTAAGATGGCTAGATCTACGAAACTGCTGTCTAGGAAATGTCAATTTCTTGAAGATGCATTATTGCTTTCCCATGTTGAAGGAATTAGATTTGTCAGGAAACATTTTTGCTATCATTCCTGAAACACTCTCGCTATTTACTCACTTGAAGAGTCTCAGATTACATAAATGCAAGAAGCTTCAAGAAATTCCAGCACTTCCACGGAATATTAAGAGACTGGAAGCAAGAGACTGTGAGTTGTTGGAAAGATATTCACCATTAGATAAGGAAGGTGAATGGCCAGCCCAACTTCGCGTTGTTGACTTCTCAAACTGCCACAAACTAGCTAAAAACGAGGGAAAGAATATGGAGGATGCATTCTTTAGTAAGGTTGGTTTGCCCACAAACTCAAAATGTTGATATCTTCTTCCCTCTTTAATCAATTTCCAACTCTTTCTGCAAAAATGTGTTTGTGACTATGTATTCTTGCTATTTGAATTTGTTGATAAATGGTCAAGTTGTACCAAATTTACCTTTTCAGATTTTATCGTTGCTTTCACCTTATGTCATTAACTGCTTTAACTATAGTATGCCACCCTCTTTTTTTTTTTTTTTTTTTGTATCAGGCACTTCATCAGAAATTTCAAGTTGAAATGTTTCTTCCTGGAAGTAAAATTCCGGAATGGTTCGCGTTTACTAGTGAACAGGGCTCCTTGACATACCTTGTACCTTCCTCTATGTTCGAGAAAATCCAAGGACTGGTTATCTGCTCCATATTATGTTTAGAGGATGGAATGACAACAAATATCTCTTGTGAAATGTTTGTTGATGGGAAAAGTATGATTTTGTGCTCACGACATTTCTTTCCATTGGAGACAGATCATATGTGGTTATACCACCAGCCATATTGCTATACTAGAGCCTTGGGTTCAGCAAGAAATGATTCTGTTCGCTTTGACATATCATTTGAAGTCCTCGGAGCACCAAGGGGTTCGGCGTTGAAAATGTGTGGGATCTATTTTGTATACAAGCAAGATAAGACAATGAGTGATCCAAGTTCCACTCAATCCACAAGTTATCACACAGATCACTCTGTTTCATTTGATCTCATGACAAATTGCTACAAAGTTGACCCCGAATTCAATACGAGTCCTGATATGAACAGGAAGCGGCTAGCAACATCAGATCTCACTGAAAGATTCTGCAATGATGAATTGGAACTCAGTCTGAATCCAAGGGTGAGCAGAAGAAAAACTGCTGATGATCAGTGTGGGGAGCAGTTTTCTTTTTCTCTGCAGCCAATAGCATCCAAATCTGGGGAGCATCAACTGGAGCATTGGCTTTCTTTATCTTTGCAGCCAATGGATGTGAGTAATTGGGATCCAATGTGCATCAAGAAATTAGAGGAAAAAGTTCAACTTCAACCACAGAGAAAGCAGAAAATGAATTTCCTTAATGAGCTTGGCAGGACTCCCATCGGGGAGCATGCTGACGTAGAATATGAAACTAAAAAAGATGAGACAGATATTTCTGATGTTGAATCTTTGGCTTGAGAGATAAAAATAGATGCCTTCATGAGAAACCGAGATGGTAAACGATCTACAATAGAATGAAGCAGAAAAGGAGCTTCTTATAATTTCTCAAGCACTGCAGATGTTGCTAATGGAAGCTTAGAGTTGGTAGACTGTTGGTCAAAAAGTTCATTGAATGATGAAGAGGTTTTAGTTTATGGAACACAAAGCATTAGTGATGCTGAGAAAAGAAAGAAGTGTTAGAATTAGTGAGTTTTGCATTGAAGATGATAGGATTTAGTCAAAGGTTTTGAATTTCTGAAATTTACTGTTCTTAACAGGTTTTTTCTCAAAATCTGTTTTGCTCCAATAATCTCTCAAGTTTGTTGAGAGTTTTATGTCTTTAATTCATTATCGTGTAAGCCTTTCTACAGGCATTTTGAATTCAATAAAAGTTATGAGATTTTATCCCAGATTGGTTTTTGTGTTCTTCAAATTTTTGCAATTTCTGTTCTTCAATCCAAACAGTAACTGTTCAAAACAGTTGCTGTTCAGATCATACAATTCAAACAAGAAGGTCGCCAGAAGGAGAAGAACCTGGCTACCCTTGCCGTTGATGAATTTGGTGACTTTGAGTTCTAGTCTAAATATTGCTGTTACCCAAATTCTTACAAAATCCAAAAAATATATTTTTAATGTATCTGCATCATCATTTTCAAAGTCTTTTCCAGATAATTTTTTTTTAAAATTCTTATCTTTCAACGTATTCAATTGTTAGTGTGCTTCGATGTAGTTCTTTTTCAAAAAATCAAAATTTACTTGCCATTTCTTCATTCATAGCCTTTCTCCATACTTCCTCTTTTACAACCTCTCAATCATAGCCTTTCTCCATACTTCCTCTCTTGTAACCTCTTCAAAACATTGTGGTTGACAAGTAAAGAAGGCAACATTATAAGAATCATAAATATAAGTTCATGGTTGATACCATCTTGTAGGTGAGTATGAATCTGAATCATCATTTTGAGAATTGATCCTTGATGAGCTTTCTTTGATTTGAGAAGTTGAGTTAGCTCCATTCTGAGAGGTTATGGCTTTTTTTGAGCTATTATTCTGGTCTAACATGACCAAATTTTCTTTTGGAACCTAGACCTTTCATACTGGTCTATAAATGTATTTGCTAGGCTATCTACATAATTTTTTAGATAAAGATCTTCATCTAGTTATGGAAAATCCACACTTAACTACTTAGAATTACTCATTATTGCAAGCTCGACTATATCAGCATTCCTTTACTCCCTACCATTGTAATAATTTCCAAAGGTAACCCAG
The DNA here is from genome assembly GCA_029228465.1 of Salix viminalis. Lineage (NCBI taxonomy): Eukaryota > Viridiplantae > Streptophyta > Magnoliopsida > Malpighiales > Salicaceae > Salix > Salix viminalis. The sequence continues at coordinate 11,445,161 of CM055444.1, read as the reverse complement.
CATAATCCCTTGCAACGGCTACTGTAATTTTTCCACTTCTGGAGAAAGAGCTATGTCATGTCCAAGTTCCTCCATTAACAAAGTTTGCGCTTCTCCATCAGAAAGTGGCATCACTTTGATTTTGTGTCGGCAGTTCATCCGGTAAGAAGCCCTTTATGATAGAGTTGTCATAATCAGCTTACATCCTTTCAATCGCAAAGGAATTTCCACTTTGTCTAGCTTAAAAGGGTTCCATAAATCATCTAAAATAAGAATTCTTTTTTGTTTCTTCATTAGTTATTTTGACAAGCTGGCAGCTCTACTTCGATCATTATCTTTGCTTGATGGATCTAAGTCAAGACGTTTAGTAATAAGATTCTGCAATGTATCAATGCTGAAATCTCGAGACACAGTCACCCCATAAACATTGTGAGAGATGTCTAATCTTCCTAGAAGCTCATTATGGATATGTTGTAGCTTTGTTGTTTTACCAACTCCCTCTATCCCATAAATACCAATGGTCAAGACTTCATCAACCATTAACCAAGATCATATATCATATTCCTATTCTCTGTGAATTCTAGACCCACTAGTTTTGTACAGTAGGAAACAAATCTCCTCAAGTCTCACTGGTGTAGTATTCAAGGCCTCCAGAAGAGCTAGCCCCTGCACCAGGCTGCATGAATCCCGTGGTTGGGTTTTCCATGTTATTGCCAATGACATTATCCTCCACGAAAAAAGAAGAGAATGTAAGAGAATAATATAAATCATATTCTGGGGCCTCACCTATAAGCTTAAGCCTTTAGGTGAGATGATTCCTTAACATGGTATCAGAGCCTTGTTGACCCAGCGGTCACGAGTTCGAATCTTATCGTCCCCATTCTATTTGATAAAAATGAAGCACAAGGTAGTATGGGTCTGTGCAAGTTTCAAGCCCAAAGGGCTTTCACTTGAGGGGGTGTGTAAGAGAATAATATAAATCATATTCTGGGGCCTCACCTATCGGCTTAAGCTTTTAGGTGAGATGGTTCCTTAACAGAGAAGTCAAAGATTCCTCGTTCACACACTTGTCTTGCTTGCTCTGTTTTTGGTTTAGTCTCTGGTGCATTATGTATAGATTCAATCCCCCAATCGAAACACTATGCATAATTTCAACCCCTCCAATCACCTCATTCATAATGACATCTGTAGAAATCAAAAACTCGAAAAAGTCAACAAAAGTCTAAGACACTGTTTAATTGATCAAGAACAGTTATTGTTCAAATCGATTTCTGGAATTGTTGAAAAATTAAGAACACTGAAGAACACACTTTCAGCTATAAGGGGCAGAATCAAGGTAAGGTTACTGCCATCCCTTTTCTCTTATTTATAATGTAAAAAACTTGTAGAATTACATGATAGTTCTAACTTGATTACAACTTCTTATGCTTCTTACTTCTAAACTAGAATTGAAATTGCATTTAAGCTAAAACACTTGATCAAACACTTGATCTTATTTAGGAAAGAAAAAACATGCTAGATAAATTATAATCTAACTCTAACACCTGCTGTGAAATCCTCAATCTTCAACTTTTAGTTGTAATGAACTTCAGCCTTTACTCTTCTGCCTTCAGCAGTCTTGGAGTCCAGGAATTTCAACAACATCGTTGTTTACCGATGAAGAACAGAGCTGCTCTGTTAATGGTCTATGCTCCGATGTAATATGCGCAAGCTCAATCCCTCCTCGTTGTGTCATTTCTACATGTGTCCCTTCATTGTTCTGTTCTTATGCATTAGCGACCACTGCTTGAGCCTGCTACAGTTTTAAACTTTTTTTTTTCTTTTCTGGAGGGCCATCAATTGCTGCAAAGGCTGCATCTTGAATTTCTTTTGTAACATCTTTACAAATTTCAACACCATGGGCAAAGGATCGGGATTTGATCCTCCAGATGGAAGTACCATGGGCAAACAATTGCCTGCAAAACTGACACTTCATTCAGCCATCATCTATTTTTTCAGAATATAGTTACAATAATTGTTATCGAATCCATTTAGGGTAAACTCAATGAAAATCATTTTGGATAGATAGAGTGAAAGTGTCATCGATTTAAAAAAAACTTTACAACTCTTAAGATGTTTTGTTTTCCTTAGTTTTTTTTTTTTTTTTTGGTTTCCATAGAAAGATTGCTCTATCAAACAATTCAAAGCTCAACTTTTTATTATTATTTTTACTTAAAGCTATATTTTTTTGCACCAAGTTCCTCTTTATCTTGTCGATGTCAAGGTAAGCTGTGTCATATTCCATTTTATGAAGCTGGAAATTTATTCATGAGCTATGGCTAATGAGAGTCTGTGAGTTGGTGCCTTTTAAATTAAATTGAAAGCTTTTGAAAGAGTTTTGGTACTAGATTCAACTGATGTGGTTAATCTAAACTGAGATTTATCTTTTTCCACCAAAGGCATGAGGCCTGATGTCGTTAGGAGGCACTTACAATAAGAATCATCATTTTTTTTGTTTTATGCTAGGGAATATCTATCTATTCACAATCTGCATCATCCGAACATTGATAGCTTCTTTTTATTTCTGTGTGAAAACCCTTTTGGTTAATCTGAATTATCAGCATGGTTTAACAGTGTTGCAATACGAATCTTGTTTTTCCTTGTATCTTATTGTGAAGTGGATTGCAGGGGATTGAATGCAGAAATCTCTTTCAGGTTAGTGACTGGAATGCTGCAAGTGAAATTAATGGCTGACAGAGAGACTGAGAGAAAAGAATTAAAACAGAATGCTTACCATTAATTCAATATTATAGTGAAAATAGAAACTCTCCTACCAAAAATCTACAAAGGGTAGAAGAACATCCTTGGTGTCGGGATGCTCGGACTCCACCACTGACTCCCACCATTCTTTTGGTTTTATATGAACTCTTCTAAGAGAAGGGAGAGGATATGGCTGGCCATTTTCAAGCAACCAAAGACAAATAGGCATCTTCTCCAGCTTCTGACAGTCCAGTACATCAATATTTTCAAGAGAATCACAAATCAGTTGTGCACTGTAAATGTTTTTCAGTTCTGGTAAATCCTTCAATCTGAGATTTCTTAACTTTGGGAGTCTGAATTTGGTGGTGCTGCTGCTTTCTTCACCTATGACCCCTTCTCCATCTGATCTTGTTCCTATTATCTCCTCAATTTTCTCACATTCTTCAACTCTAATCTCTTCGAGGTTTACGAGGTTTGGCAGCAAGACATGAGGGAACAACTTCTTCATGCTGTTACAACCAACGCAATAAAACTCTTTAAGACTAGAAAATATACCATTAAGAGATGGAAATGGTAGCGGAGCAGAGCTGAACCAAAAAGATGAAACCAAGCTCTCCATAGTATTGCACTCCTTAATGTCGATGACCTCCAGATCAGTTTCATAATTTAATGACAAAACATCAGATAAACTTGTTGCATCTATACATCTAAAAAGCACTTCCTGAATGCCATTTGGGGACATGACCTGGAAATCACCATCTTTTTTTATGCTCAAATTACCAAACCAAACACTTTTATCTCTACAATACCATTTTGAATTGTAATCATCTTCATCCTGTAGTCCTACACAAATTCTGTATGTGCTAAGTGGTTGGTTCTCATTCTGATATTTGAGATACTCCACGAATTCAGAATGACTTTCAAAATGACATTCCAAAGTTTCCAACTTCCTCAAGCATCCTACCTGCTTTCCTTTAACTGTTACTGGAACGAATATGGATTTAGATTCAGTAGGCATCCACTCCTCTAATACCAAGACCTGGAGGCGAGAGAGTTTAGGTAATATACCACTAGGAAGCTCCTTTTGACCACATCCATTCATTCTAAGATACCTCAGGTTTGATAGACATTCCATGCCTTGAGGTATCTTCTCAAGAGCAGTGAAACATAGATCTAATCTCTTCAGTGCCCTGAGCTTTTTTAATGATGGTACATGCCTTAAATTCACACAACCTTCAAGCAATAATGCATTGAGACTCACCAAATCAGAGACAGAATCCGCTAAATCTGCAATATCTGAGTAAGATAGATCAAGAACCTTGAGCCCGAGCAATTGCTTGAAAAATGAATCTGCAATAAATCTTAACCCTTCATTATGACATAGCAATAGAGTTGACAAATTGGGACAATTGGCTGAATGGCTCCAGGAAATTTCTTCGATTTGGTTTTGTATTAGTGAAACTCTCACGAGATTCTCTGTCCACTCCTCTACATCTGGCAATTCTTTTAATTGTGCTCCTGCCTTCACCATGGCTTGAGAGTTCTCTTGTTGTATTTGGATGGCCATATCCCTAATCAAGTCATGCATCTTGACACATCTTCGATCATCGTACCTCTTAGCACTTTCTAATAGACAGACATTTTCAAGTCTATTAAGCATCGAGTAGCCTTTATCAAATTCTGCCACCCTACTATTGAAGCCTTTTATGATTCCCTCATCAATCAAATACCTCACCAAATCCTTTCGAGGAATCATGAAGTCTGGAGGAAATAATGCACAATACAAGAAACATTGTTGCAATGCTGAATCCTTCAAGTGTGAATAGCTAAATCTCAGTATCCGGAATACCTCCTCTTCCATGTCATCTTGCCTAACTCTCGATTGTCTCAGGTCCTCTAAAGCATTCCTCCACTCGTGTATGTCATCTATCCCCTTCATAGTTCCAGCCATTGTTATAATTCCCAGAGGCAATCCATCACACTCCTTTGTGATAGATTTTGCAATGTCTTCTGCTTCTGTAGAAGGTGCTATGTCATGTCCAAGTCTCTCAATAAACAAAGTCCAAGCTTCTTCCTCCAAAATAGGCTTCACTTTGATTATGTGCTGGGTATCCATCCGTTGACAAACGTTTTTTGATCGAGTTGTATGAATCAGCTTGCAGCCCTTTAGTAGGATAGGAATTCCCACCTCATCAAAATCGAAACAGTTCCACAAATCATCGAAAATGAGAACCCAAGGTTGTTTCTTAGTTAAAGCTTTTGACAGTTTCGCAGCCCTTTTCCACTTGTTGTCTTCATTTGAAAGATCTAAATGAATGTCTTTTGCAATAAGATTCTGCAATTTATAAATGCTAAAATCCTGTGATACTGTAATCCAGGAAATATGACAGAAATGGTTTGATGTTTCTAGAAGAAGATTGTAGATATGCATGAGCAATGTTGTTTTGCCCACACCCCCCATCCCGAAAATGCCAAAGCTTGATGAGGCCTCATCATTCATTATCCAAGACCAGATAGCATTCTTATTATTTTCAAACTCTGCACCCATTAGCTTTTTAGTTGGAAATGCATCTCCTCTGCTCTCATCTCCATTACATTGAAGAACTTCACGAGAACCATCTCTCACAAAAGGCTGTCCAGGCTCTCTAATCATGTTCTCTACACCATTCACAATGGCGTCATTGTTGAGTGATGAAGAACAGAGTTGATAGTAACGTCTTCCAGGATCAGGACACAGTAGATCGATTGGTCGGGACGAATCTCCACGAGTGTCAACCTGATTAATTGTTAGCCTCTCATGAGAGCTGCCTCTCTCAGAATGCTGCATCAATCCCGTGGCTATGGTCGTGTTTTCTATGCAGTTGCATGCGGAATTATCCTCCATGAACAAAGACGAGATGTCAGAGGTTCTTCCTTCGCAATCTTTATGTGCTCGTTCTGTTCCCAACATGAATTCAATCTCTTTATCAGTGATGCTATCCATCCAACCTTCGAGCTCTCCAAGGGAAAAGTCTTCTCCTTGTTCTGCCATTTCTACAAGTCGCCCTCCATAGTTTTGTTCTTGAGCAGAAGTTGAGATTGTGTTAGCGAGATCATTATTGCTTGAACCTTCCACAGCTTTATATTTCTTTTCTGGAGGGCCATCAATTGCTTCACGGGCTGAATCTTGAACGTCTCCAGGAACTTTCTCACATATTTTAACACCACGCCCTTTCACTCCTGACAAATGCCATTTGATCCTGGAAACTGAAGTAGCAGCAGAAAATTTATAGCCACAAAATGTACAGTTGAAAGGACCAGCGTCATCCAGTTTCTCGACATAATCCCAAAATGGATCATTCTGTCTGGCCACTTTCATCCTCTTTCTTCTTAGGCCCTGCAGATACGAACAAAATTTGAATAAAAAATGGAACGTGAAGTGATTGTCAGAAAAAGTACCTGCCCAGTATTCTAAAACAAAAATTTGAAGACACTCTCCTTGTTTTTAAGATAAGCAGTCGAAGTTGACAGCAAAATAGACATGTAAGAACAAAGGTTTAACATGAGTTGAATTCTAATTTTGATCAAGAAACATATTCAGCAAAGAATCCTACTTGCAAATTCTACACCCTATCATCGATTTTAATATAACCAAATGGGCAACTTTATATGGAAGAATCAAAACAAATACAAGTAGAAACAAAAAAAAAATTAGTGTTAAAAATAAAGAAGAGGAAGAAAACGTAGAATTTACCTTGCACGCAAGAAAGGTGCTGAACTCCAGATGATTCGATTCAATCAGCAAAGGAAGTACAGATCAAAATAAAAGTGTAAGAAACTTGGTGAGGAAAATGATGGAACCAAATGGTATCCTGTGACGAGATGTGGAATAGATTGTTACTGTAGCTCTAACAATACTAGTAAGAATATATGCAGCAATCATTAATGGACGGCACCGTTCGTTGGCAATGAAATTAAAGCAATCGATAAGGGCTTCAACTTCCAACAACTTAGGTAAGAGTTTAGCAAGAAAAGTTATTATTGAAGCATTATTAAAGCATTTTCATGGAAAAAGAAACTATTTAGAAAAATTATATTAATAATATGAATTTTTAAATAGTATAAATATAATATTTTTTATATATATTTTTCAATAAAAAAATTATTTAGAAAAATCAATTATATTTTAATACATATAATATGATTTAACTATTTATTATTAATAATAATTAACTAATACAAATCTAATCAAAACCATTTTTTATATAAAAATATATTAAACAATTTTTTGGTTATTTTGATTAATATATAGGAATAGTTTTTCAACTTAAAAATACTATTTTGACTCTGTAGATCTTATAAAAATTAAGAATAAAATCTAAAAAAATTGTAGCTTTTTTTTTTCTTTCTAAAGATGTTATTTTTTTTTTTTGAATGGGTAATCCAGACCCGCTGGGGCCTGACTAATCCTATGGCCCTATCTCATCTGCATGACAAGCTCGGGAGGGAACCATTTGATTCATGGGCTTCGTCCCAAGTCCATGCCCCAAAAGGAGTTGTTTGCACCTGGGGGGATTCGAACCTGAGACATGGAAGGAGCACACTCCCACATCCCAGACCTCCTACCGCCAGGCCAACCCCCTTGGGTTCTAAAGATGTTATTGCATATCAAAATATGAGAAGAAGAAGTGAAAGCCACAGAAAAGGGATAGAGAGTGTGAGAGAGCTGCCATTGTGGGTAGCAGGAGTTAAATTAGTTGTTCCTCCTTCTCCTTGTTGTAATATATCTTTTCTTTTTTTTTTATTCGAGGAAACTGTCTCAAAAATTATATTTTATAGATCTAGATAAAAAAATAAAATTCTAATTATTTCAACTTTTTATAAAATACATATATTTTAATTCAAACTCAAAACTTGGCATTCTGATTTAAAGTACTCCATGTTATAAATATGCATATTCTTCAAATTGTTTGGATGAGCCGGAGAAGATATAGGATGTAAGGAATCAAAGGGACAGGTGTTTTTGCTGTGGATCTATCAGATGTGGAAGAACAGAAGCAGCTTTGTGGACAAGATCTGCTTCTTAGAAAATATTTTTAATATTCGTTGCTTTCTTACATTTTCAATATGAAAAAACCATGAGATGGATGAAAATGATCAAATCACAAATATATTTATATTCACATCATGCTTTGGTCTACCGAAGGCCTAAAGTGTTTTCTATATTTCTCCTACACAAAGTTTTAGAGTGTATTTAGTATTGCTTTTACTTTTGTGATCGATGTTTTAAGAAAATAGTTTTATAAAAAGCATTTTAGTTGTGGTTTAAAATAATTTTTAAAGTGGTTGATTAAAACTGTGTTTGAGTTTGATGTTAATAAAAAGCAGTTTCAAGCACGGTTGTCAATACCATTCCGGTCGTCGTTCCGGTTTTTCGATTGAAACGGAACGTTCCGGTTTCGGAACGTTCCAGTTTCGGGGCGTTCTGGCATGCCGTTTCGGTGTCGTACTATTCATATATATATATATATATATATATATACATAAAATATTAATTTAACAAGCATAATTAAAATTTGAATTCTTTTTTATTTTGGTGTTTTTAAATTATTTTGATGTATAGATGTCAAAAATAATTTTTTTTTAAAAAATAATTTTTTTAAAAAAAAATAGATTTTGAACCCGAACGGGATGCCTGAACGGGAACAGAGGTTCCGTACCGAATTTCTGGAACGGACCAGAATTAAAACCGAGACGAAAACGACGCCGTTTTGTCTCGGTTTTTTGAACGGAACGGAATTAACAACTATGGTTTCAAGTGTTTGGTTACTAAACTTTTCATATTACTTTCAATTTGTGAAACTACATTAATATATATATATATATATATATATATATATATATATATATATATATATATATATATATATATATATTGTTTTTTAAATATTTAATAATTATAATAATAAAATATAATTAATAATTCAAGTAAATTAGACACTTGTTTTTATTCTCTCATCAAACTACTTGTAATTTCATCACGAACTATAAATCCATACGCGAAGGCGTATGCGATCCCGGAACAACATATGATAAAATATCATCTGAAAAAAATTAGGATTGCGAGACAAAAGTTATATTGTGATCTCCTTCTAATATATTTATTTATATTTTAATTAAGTTTCTAGATTTTTAGATTATTAAAAATATATTTTTTATATTAATAAACATATATCATGTAAGCATTATTTATATTTTAATTAATCTTTAGATTATTTTAATATTAAAAATCTATTTTTTGTATATTAATAATTTAATATACATATATTATGTAAATATTATTTATATTGTAATTAATTTTTAGATTATTTTAATATTAAAAATCTATATAATATTTGAAATATATTAAATATTAAAATATATTAATATTAAAATATTATTTTAATTTTTATCAAAACCGGTGCTGGCTCGCTGTTTTCTCATCGCACAACCAGCCATATTAATATACATACATTAATATACATATTAATATACCGGTTATCAAAAAAATAAAAAATAAAATACATACATTAATTCTAGGCGCCCTATATCAAAATATTATTATAAAATCCATTGCACTCGCTCCCTCTCTCCTCACCGCACGGTTGCTGCTTTCCGTGAACCTGCGTTGGGGTTAATTTTTGAGTGGGTACACCTATATAAACGTATTGCTGCTTTTTTCACATCTTTACCTTAATCAAACACCCAAACCACCCACTTTTTCTACACGACCCGTCACACCACACTCCCAAACACCCTCCAATGGCTTCTTCCTCTTCCACTAAACGTTGGAAGCATGATGTATTCTTGAATTTCAGAGGCCAAGACACCCGCAACACTTTTACGAGCCATCTACATCAAGCTCTGTGCAACAAAGGAGTTCGTGTGTACATTGATGACGAGCTTGAGAGGGGGGAATCGATAGCTCCTGCCCTTCTCCAAGCTATTGAACAATCAAGGATTTCCATTGCTGTTTTCTCTGAAAACTATGCAAATTCTTCCTATTGTTTGGATGAGCTAGTGAAGATGCTTGAATGCAAGGAATCCGAAGGGCAAGTGGTTTTTCCAGTGTTTTATAACGTGGATCCATCAGATGTAGAAGAGCAGAACGGCAGCTTCGGAGAACCTGTGCTTCGTTCAGCTTCAAATATGGGCAAGTTTCTGGATTGGAAGGAGGCTCTGACAAAAGCAGCTAGATTGTCTGGGTGGCATCTGGACAACGGGTAATCTATCTATCGACCTTGACTAGTTGATCTTTAATACAATAGTGCTGTAAAATCTCTTAAAAAGATTTAACATGATCCAATTATTATATCAAATTTTATGTATATTTTCATTGGGCGGAAGGATCATTTTATCTGGTGTTTATATTAGGCTTTCCATGGAGCTTTATTATAAAATATCCATGTCTCATATTTTTCTATGTTAGTCTTTTCAAGTTGGAGAGAACTTGTCCACGAGTTATAATCATTCATCAAACAAATTTTGCATATTAAAGATGTTAAAGGTGTTTATGAAACTATCCAGGAATGAGGCTAAAACTATCCAGAGCATTGTTGAAAAGGTCATGGCTATACTGAAACCCACATTCTTACATGTTGCCGATTACCCTGTTGGACTCGATTCCCATATCCAGTATTTGAATTGTCAGTTGCGCATTGCATCAAATGATGTTTTCATGGTAGGGATTTGGGGAATCGGTGGAATAGGTAAGACAACTGTTGCCAAAGCTATTTACAATGAAATTGCTGATCAGTTCGAAGGTAGCAGCTTTCTTGCAAATGTTAGAGAGATGGCAAAGCAAAACAAGGTTGCTGAACTGCAGCAAACACTTCTTTCACAGATACTTGGAGATAAAAATTGGTCAGTTGGAAATATAGATTTTGGAATCAGTGTCATAAAGGACAGGTTGTGTAGTAAAAAGGTTCTTATTGTTATTGATGATGTGGATAATGTGGACCAGTTAAAAAGACTAGCTGGAGAGCCAGATTGGTTTGGTGCAGGGAGTAGGATCATTATTACGAGTAGAGATGAGCATGTGCTTGTTTCCCATGGAGTGAAAATTGTGCATAAAGTGGAGGAGCTATGTGAAGGTGATGCTTTTAAACTTTTCAGCTGGCATGCATTCAGAAAGTCCCGGCCCAAGGAAGAGCTCATGAAGCAGTATTCATGCGATGCAGTAACTTATGCCAATGGCTTGCCGTTAGCTCTTGTTGTGTTGGGTTCTTTTCTGTATGGTAGGAGTGTACACGAATGGGAAAGTCAATTAGATAAGCTGAAGCAAATTCCTGATAAAAAGGTATATGAAATACTCAAAATAAGTTATGATGGCTTGGAGGATGGCCCTCAAAAGGCCATTTTCCTTGATATTGCGTGTTTCTTTAGAGGAATGGACAAAGACTACGTGATGAAAGTGTTACATGCATGCGATTTCAAGCCAGTTATAGGAGTCCAGGTTCTTATTGAGAAGTCCTTGATAAGTATAGAGAATAATAAGCTGCAGATGCATGATTTACTACAAGCAATGGGCAGACAAATCGTTCAACAAGAATCTCTCAATATACCAGGCAGGCGCAGCAGATTGTGGTTTCATGAGGATATTGTTCACGTATTGACCGAAAATACGGTAAGTTTCATGTATCCTAGGGAGCATGATACTAATACTTTGAAGGCAAACCATTATTGCTTGAATCTCATTCTGATATATTGTATGCGTATCCTTTTGATTTTTAGGGAACAGATGAGATTGAAGCAATAATGCTAGACTTCCAAGAACTAGAAGAGATACACTTGAGTGCTAAAGCATTTAAGAAGATGAAAAGGCTCAGAATACTTATAATCCACAATGCGTTGTTAACTGTGGCTCCTGTATACCTCCCAAATGAGTTGAGATGGGTTGAATGGCCTGGATGTCGATTACGTTCACTGCCATCGACTTTTCATGCAAGAAAACTTGTTGTTCTCAACTTGCAGCGTAGCTTCATCGGCCACTTCGAGGGATTCAAGGTTTTGAACTATTAGTGGTTTCTTTCTACAGATTATATCATCAACTTATCCGAAACTAATACCTTTTTTGTTTCACAGAATTACAGTTACTTGAAGTTTATGAATTGCAGTGGCTGCGAGCACCTAAGAGAAACACCCGACTTCTCAACCATCAGCAATCTTGAGAGGTTGAATCTTGAAGGTTGCGCAAATTTGGTTGAGGTTCACCAGTCTGTTGGGTATCTTGAGAAACTTGAATTCTTGAATGTTGAATTCTGCTCAAACCTCAGAACACTTCCTCGAATAATCAAATTGAAATCTCTTAACACCCTTCTTCTTTCAGGCTGTCAAAAGCTTGAGGCGTTTCCTGATGTTATTGGAAAGATGCCATGTTTAGAGAAACTTTGTTTGAGTGGAACGGCAATAAAAGTGCTTCCTTCATCCATCAAAAATATATCTGGGCTTAAAGTCCTGAACCTGGCATTTTGTCGAAACCTTGCCGACCTTCCTAATAGCATTTATAAACTTACACATCTTGAGTGTCTGCTTCTTGAAGGTTGCTCAAAACTTGACAAGTTTCCAGTGAATGGGGATAATGATGTACCATCAAATCTCCCTACATCTTCAAAATGTTATGAAAATTCCTCAGGATCTTACTTCCTTCTGGCTCAAGCGAATTCTCTTGAAGGCTCTTCCTTATTGACATTTCCTATGTTAAGATGGCTAGATCTACAAAACTGCTGTCTAGGAAATGTCAATTTCTTGAAGATGCATAATTGCTTTCCCATGTTGAAGGAATTAGATTTGTCAGGAAACATTTTTGCTATCATTCCTGAAACACTCTTGCTATTTACTCACTTGAAGAGCCTCAGATTAAATAAATGCAAGAAGCTTCAAGAAATTCCAGCGCTTCCACAGAATATTAAGAGGCTGGAAGCAAGAGATTGTGAGTTGTTGGAAAGATATTCACCATTAGATAGGGAAGGTAAATGGCCAGCCCGACTTCGCGTTGTTGACTTCTCAAACTGCCACAAACTCGAGGGAAAGAATAAGGAGGATGCATTCTTTAGTAAGGTTGGCTTGCCCACAAACTCAAAATGTTGAAATCTTCTTTCCTCTTTAATCAATTTCCATCTCTTTCTGCAAAAATCTGTTTGTGACTATGTATTCTTGCTATTTGAATTTGTTGATAAATGGTCAAGTTGTACCAAATTTACCTTTTCAGATTTCATTGTTGCATTCACCTTATGTCATGAACTACATTAACTATAGTCTTCTACCCTCTTTTTTTTTGTAACAGGCACTTCATCAGAAATTTCAAGTTGAAATGGTTCTTCCTGGAAGTAAAATTCTGGAATGGTTCACGTTTACTAGTGAACAGGGCTCCTTGACATACCATGTACCTTCCTCTGTGTTCGAGAAAATCCAAGGACTGGTTATCTGCTCCATATTATGTTTAGAGGATGGAATGACACCAACAATCTCTTGTGAATTGTTTGTTGATGGGAAAAGTATGATTTTGTGCTCACGAGATTTCTTTCCATTGGAGACGGATCATATGTGGTTATACTACCAGCCATATTGCTATACGAGAGCCTTGGGTTCAGCAAGAAATGATTCTGTTCGCTTTGACATATCATTTGAAGTCCTCGGAGCACCAGGGGGCTCGGCGTTGAAAATGTGTGGGATCTATTTTGTATACAAGCAAGATAAGACAATGACTGATCCAAGTTCCACTCAATCCACAAGTTATCACACAGATCACTCTGTTTCATTTGATCTCATGACAAGTTGCTACAAAGTTGACCCCGAATTCAATACGAGTCCTGATATGAACAGGAAGCGGCCAGCGACATCAGATCTCACTCAAAGATGCTACAATGATGAATTGGAACTCAGTCTGAGTCCACTCAGAAGAAAAATTCTTGATGATGTTCTTGATTGGTTGGCTGCGGAGATGGAAGTGTGAGAGTTTCACTTCGGTCCTCCTACTTTTAATTTCCGGCTTGGCTGTAAAATCTCAATAAATGCGGTACACAAGTTTCGATTTTTTCAACTTTGTCCTTTAATTTAAATTGATAATAAATGTGATTTCCATTTCAGCCCTTAGACTTTTAATTTTTGAATTTAATCCCTTTATATTTGATTTTCATTTCAGCCCTTATACTTTTATTTTTTTATATTTCTAGAATAATCCCTACTTTTGTCCATGTATATATAAGTGTACTTAACACAATAATAATAATAATAATAATAATAATAATAATAATAATAATAATAATAATTTAATTGTTTTTCTTGCTTACTCTTTTGTTAATGTTTTTTTTTTCTCCGGATAATTTAATATTTTTTATTGTTTTGACAGTAATAGCAATGATATTTTTTTTGTTAAAGTTTCTGGGATATTTTTAGTCTTTCATTAATTATATGTTCTAATATTTATTGAATATTATCGCATAGGAATATATTTATTGGCCAGCCCGACTTCGCGTTGTTGACTCCTCAAACTGCCACAAACTAGCTAAAAACAAGGGAAAGAATATGGAGGGTGCATTCTTTAGTAAGGTTGGCTTGCCCACAAACTCAAAATGTTGATATCTTCTGTCCTCTTTAATCAATTTCCAACTCTTGCTGCAAAAATGTGTTTGTGACTATGTATTCTTGCTATTTGAATTTGTTGATAAATGGTCAAGTTGTACCAAATTTACCTTTTCAGATTTCATTGTTGCATTCACCTTATGTCATGAACTGCATTAACTATAGTCTTCTACCCTCTTTTTTTTGTAACAGGCACTTCATCAGAAATTTCAAGTTGAAATGTTTCTTCCTGGAAGTAAAATTCCGGAATGGTTCACGTCTACTAGTGAACAGGGCTCCTTGACATACCATGTACCTTCCTTTGTGTTGGAGAAAATCCAAGGACTGGTTATCTGCTCCATATTATGTTTAGAGGATGGAACGACACCAACAATCTCTTGTGAATTGTTTGTTGATGGGAAAAGTATGATTTTGTGCTCACGACATGTCGTTCCATTGGAGACGGATCATATGTGGTTATACTACCAGCCATATTGCTATACTAGAGCCTTGGGTTCAGCAAGAAATGATTTAGTTCGCTTTGACATATCATTTGAAGTCCTCGGAGCACCAGGGGGTTCGGCTTTGAAAATGTGTGGGATCTATTTTGTATGCAAGCAAGATAAGACAATGACTGATCCAAGTTCCACTCAATCCACAAGTTATCTTGTATGCAAGCGAGATTGGCTTTCTTTATCTTTGCAGCCAATGAGTGATCCAAGTTCCACTCAATCCACAAGTTATCACACAGATCACTCTGTTTCATTTGATCTCATGACAAGTTGCCACAAAGTTGACCCCGAATTCAAAATGAGTCCTGATATGAACAGGAAGCGCCAGAAACATTAGATCGCAGTGGAATATTCGACAATGATGTATTGGAACTCAGTCTGAATCCAAGGGTGAGCAGAAGAAAAACTGCTTTAGATCAGTGTGGGGAGCAGTTTTCTTTTTCTCTGCAGCCAATGGATCAGAAACCGGGTAATCCTTCGATAGCATCCAAATCTGGGGAGCATCAACTGGAGCATTGGCTTACTTTATCTTTGCAGCCAATGGATGTGAGTAATTGGGATCCAATGTGCATCAAGAAATTAGAGGAAAAAGTTCAACTTCAACCACAGAGAAGGCAAAAGTTCAACTTCAAGCAAAAAGTTCAACTTCAACCATAGAGAAGGCAAAAGTTCAACTCCAAGCAAAAAGTTCAACTTCAACCACAGAGAAAGCAAAAAGTTCAACTTCCAATGTGCTGCAACTTCTTTAATGAGCTTTGCTGGACTCCCATCGGGGATCATGCTGACGGAGAATATGAAACTGAATGTAGTGTATTGGTCCTTGATGAGCTTTCTTTGATTTGAGAAGTTGAGTTAGCTCCATTCTGAGAAGTCATGGCTTTTTTAAGCTATTATTGTGGTCTAACATGACCAAATTTTCTTTTGGAACCTAGACCTATCATACTGGTCTATAAATGTATCTGCTAGGCTATCTACTTAACTTTTTAGAGAAAGATCTTCATCTAGTTATCGCAAATCCACACCATTACTTAGAATTACTCATTATCGCAAGCTGGATTATATCAGCATTCCTGCCCTCCCCTCAAGCTTCCTACCATTGTAATGATTCCCAAAGGTAATCCAGCACATTCCCTTTCAACGGCTACTGTAATTTTTCCACTTCTGGAGAAAGAGCTATGTCATGTCCAAGTTCCTCCATTAACAAGTTTGCTATTCTCCATCAGAAAGAGGCATCACTTTGATTTTGTGTTGGCAGTTCATCCGGTAATAAGCTTTTTTTGATAGAGTTGTCATAATCAGCTTGCATCCTTTCAATCGGAAAGGAATGTCCACTTTGTCTAGCTTAAAAGGGTTCCACAAATCATCTAAAATAAGAATTCTTTTTTGTTTCTTCATTAGTTGTCTTGACAAGCTGGCAGCTCTACTTCGATCATTATCTTTGTTTGATGGATCTAAGTCAAGACGTTTAGCAATAAGATTCTGCAATGTATCAATGCTGAAATCTCGAGACACAGTCCCTGGTAAACATGGCGAGAAATGTCTAATCTTCCTAGAAGCTCATTATGGATATGTTGCAGCATTGTTTTTTTACCAACTCCCTCTATACCATAAATACCAATGGTTAAGACTTCATCAACCATTAACCAAGATCATATCATATTCCTATTCTCTTCGAATTCTAGACCCACTAGCATTAGCGACCTCGTTACTGCTTGAGCCTGCTACAGTTTTAAACTTTTTTTTCTGGAGGGCCATCAATTGATGCAAAGGCTGCATCTTGAATTTCTTTTCTAACATCTATACAAATTTCAACACCATGGGCAAAGGATTGGGATTTGATCCTCGAGATGGAAGTACCATGGGCAAACAATTGCCTGCAAAACTGACACTTCATTCAGCCATCATCTATTTTTTCAGAATATAGTTACTATAATTGTTATCGAATCCATTTAGGGTAAATTCAATGAAAATCATTTTGGATAGATAGAGTGAAAGTGTCATCGATTTAAAAAAAACTTTACAACTCTTAAGATGTTTTGTTTTCCTTAGTTTTTTTTTTTTTTTTGGTTTCCATAGAAAGATTGCTCTATCAAACAATTCAAAGCTCAACTCTTTATTATTATTTTTACTTAAGGCTATATTTTTTTGCACCAAGTTCCTCTTTATCTTGTCGATGTCAAGGTAATCTGTGTCATATTCCATTTTATGAAGCTGGGAATTTATTCATGAGCTATGGCTAATGAGAGTCTGTGAGTTGGTGCCTTTTACCTTAAATTGAAAGCTTTTGAAAGAGTTTTGGTCATAGATTCAACTGATGTGGTTAATCTAAACTGAGATTTATCTTTTTCCACCAAAGGCATGAGGCCTGATGTGGTTAGGAGGAACTTACAATCAGCATCAGCATTTTTTGTTTTATGCTAGGGAATATCTATCTATTCACAATCTGCATCATCCGAACATTGATAGCTTCTTTTTATTTCTGTGTGAAAAACCTTTTGGTTAATCTGAATTATCAACATGGTTTAACAGTGTTGCAATACGAATCTTGTTTTTCCTTGTATCTTATTGTGAAGTGGATTGCAGGGGATTGAATGCAGGAATCTATTTCAGGTTAGTGACTGGAATGCTGCAAGAAAAATTAATGGCAGACAGAGAGATTGAGAGAAAAGAATTAAAACAGAATGCTTACCTGTAATTCAATATTATAATGAAAATAGAAACTCTCCTACCAAAAATCTACAAAGGGTAGAAGAACATCCTTCGCATCGGGATGCTCGGACTCCACCACTGACTCCCACCATTCTTTTGGTTTTATATGAACTCTTCTAAGAGAAGGGAGAGGATATGGCTGGCCATTTTCAAGCAACCAAAGACAAATAGGCATCTTCTCCAGCTTCTGACAGTCCAGTACATCAATATTTTCAAGAGAGTCACAAATCAGTTGTGCACTGTAAACGTTTTTCAGTTCTGGTAAATCCTTCAATCTAAGATTTCTTAACTTTGGGGGTCTGAATTTGGTGGTGGTGCTGCTTTCTTCACCTATGACCCCTTCTCCATCTGATCTTGTTCCTATTATCTCCTCAATTTTCTCACATTCTTCAACTCTAATCTCTTCGAGGTTTACGAGGTTTGGCAGCAAGACATGAGGGAACAACTTCTTCATGCTGTTACAACCAACGCAATAAAACTCTTTAAGACTAGAAAATATACCATTAAAAGATGGAAATGGTAGCGGAGCAGAGCTGAACCAAGAAGATGAAACCAAGCTCTCCATAGTATTGCACTCCTTGATGTTGATGACCTCCAGATCAGTTTCATAATTTAATGACAAAACATCAGATAAACTTGTTGCGTCTATACATCTACAGAGCACTTGCTGAATGCCATTTGGGGACATGACCTGGAAATCACCATCTTGTTTTATACTCAAATTACCAAACCAAAGACTTTTATCTCTACAATGCCATTTTGAATTGTAATCATCTTCATCCTGTAGTCCTACAAAAAATCTGTATGTGCTAAGTGGTTGGTTCTCATTCCGACATTTGAGATACTCCACAAAGTCAGAATGACTTTCAAAATGACATTCCAAAGTTTCCAACTTCCTCGAGCATCCTACCTGCTTTCCTTTAACTGTTACTGGAACGAATATGGATTTAGATTCAGTAGGCATCCACTCCTCTAATACCAAGACCTGGAGGCGAGAGAGTTGAGGTAATATACCACTAGGAAGCTCCTTTTGACCACATCCATTCATTCTAAGATACCTCAGGTTTGATAGACATTCCATGCCTTGAGGTATCTTCTCAAGAGCAGTGAAACATAGATCTAATCTCTTCAGTGCCTTGAGCTTTTTTAATGATGGTACATGCCTTAAATTCACACAACCTTCAAGCAATAATGCATTGAGACTCACCAAATCAGAGACAGAATCCGCTAAATCTGCAATATCTGAGTAAGATAGATCAAGAACCTTGAGCCCGAGCAATTGCTTGAAAAATGAATCTGCAATAAATCTTAACCCTTCATTATGACATAGCAATAGAGTTGACAAATTGGGACAATTGGCTGAATGGCTCCAGGAAATTTCTTCGATTTGGTTTTGTATTAGTGAAACTCTCACGAGATTCTCTGTCCACTCCTCTACATCTGGCAATTCTTTTAATTGTGCTCCTGCCTTAACCATGGCTTGAGAGTTCTCTTGTTGTATTTGGATGGCCATATCCCTAATCAAGTCATGCATCTTGACACATCTTCGATCATCGTACCTCTTAGCACTTTCTAATAGACAGACATTTTCAAGTCTATTAAGCATCGAGTAGCCTTTATCAAATTCTGCCACCCTACTATTGAAGCCTTTTATGATTCCCTCATCAATCAAATACCTCACCAAATTCTTTCGAGGAATCATGAAGTCTGGAGGAAATAATGCACAATACAAGAAACATTGTTGCAATGCTGAATCCTTCAAGTGTGAATAGCTAAATCTCAGTATCCGGAATACCTCCTCTTCCATGTCATCTTGCCTAACTCTCGATTGTCTCAGGTCCTCTAAAGCATTCCTCCACTCGTGTATGTCATCTATCCCCTTCATAGTTCCAGCCATTGTTATAATTCCCAGAGGCAATCCATCACACTCCTTTGTGATAGATTTTGCAATGTCTTCTGCTTCTGTAGAAGGTGCTATGTCATGTCCAAGTCTCTCAATAAACAAAGTCCAAGCTTCTTCCTCCAAAATAGGCTTCACTTTGATTATGTGTTGGGTATCCATTCGTTGACAAACGTTTTTTGATCGAGTTGTATGAATCAGCTTGCAGCCCTTTAGTAGGATAGGAATTCCCACCTCATCAAAATCGAAACAGTTCCACAAATCATCGAAAATGAGAACCCAAGGTTGTTTCTTAGTTAAAGCTTTTGACAGTTTCGCAGCCCTTTTCCACTTGTTGTCTTCATTTGAAAGATCTAAATGAATGTCTTTTGCAATAAGATTCTGCAATTTATAAATGCTAAAATCCTGTGATACTGTAATCCAGGAAATATGACAGAAATGGTTTGATGTTTCTAGAAGAAGATTGTAGATATGCATGAGCAATGTTGTTTTGCCCACACCCCCCATCCCGAAAATGCCAAAGCTTGATGAGACCTCATCATTCATTATCCAAGACCAGATAGCATTCTTATTATTTTCAAACTCTGCACCCATTAGCTTTTTAGTTGGAAATGCATCTCCTCTGCTCTCATCTCCATTACGTTGAAGAACTTCACGAGAACCATCTCTCACAAAAGGCTGTCCAGGCTCTCTAATCATGTTCTCTACATCATTCATAATGGCGTCATTGTTGAGTGATGAAGAACAGAGTTGATAGTAACGTCTTCCAGGATCAGGACACAGTAGATCGATTGGTCGGGATGAATCTCCACGAGTGTCAACCTGATTAATTGTTAGCCTCTCATGAGAGCTGCCTCTCTCAGAATGCTGCATCAATCCCGTGGCTATGGTCGTGTTTTCTATGCAGTTGCTTGCGGAATTATCCTCCATGAACAAAGACGAGATGCCAGAGGTTCTTCCTTCGCAATCTTTATGTGCTCGTTTTGTTCCCAACATGAACTCAATCTCTTTATCAGTGATGCTATCCATCCAACCTTCGAGCTCTCCAGGGGAAAAGTCTTCTCCTTGTTCTGCCATTTCTACAAGTCGCCCTCCATAGTTTTGTTCTTGAGCAGAAGTTGAGATTGTGTTAGCGAGATCATTATTGCTTGAACCTTCCATAGCCTTATGTTTCTTTTCTGGAGGGCCATCAATTGCTCCACGGGCTGAATCTTGAACGTCTCCAGGAACTTTCTCACATATTTTAACACCACGCCCTTTCACTCCTGACAAATGCCATTTGATCCTGGAAACTGAAGTAGCAGCAGAAAATTTATAGCCACAAAATGTACAGTTGAAAGGACCAGCGTCATCCAGTTTCTCAACATAATCCCAAAATGGATCATTCTGTCTGGCCACTTTCATCCTCTTTCTTCTTAGGCCCTGCAGATACGAACAAAAATTGAATTAAAAATGGAACTTGAAGTGATTGTCAGAAAAAGTACTTGCCCAGTAATCTAAAACAAAAATTTGAAGACACTCTCCTTGTTTTTAAGATAAGCAGTCGAAGTTGACAGCAAAATAGACATGTAAGAACAAAGCTTTAACATGAGTTGAATTCTAATTTTGATTTAGAAACATATTCAGCAAAGAATCCTACTTGCAAATTCTACACCCTATCATCGATTTTAATATAACTAAATGGGCAACTTTATATGGAAAAATCAAAACAAATACAAGTAGAAACAAAAAAATTGGTGGTAAGAATAAAGAAGAGGAAAAGAAAGTAAAATTTACCTTGAACGCAAGAAGGGTGCTGAACTCCAGATGATTCGATTCAGTCAGCAAAGAAAGTAGAGATCATCAAAAAACTTTAAGAAAATTCAACCATACTTCTAAATAGGTACTAAAACAATCGATAAGGGCTTCAATAAGTTAGGTAAAAGTTTAGCAATAATAGTTATTATTGAAGCATTATTAGAGTATTTTCAGTATTTTCAAGAGAGAAAAAAACTTTTTAGAAAAGTCAAATTAATAATATAGCTTTTTAAATAGTATAAATATATTATTTTTTATACATACATTCTAATGAAAAACATTATTTAGAAAAATCAATTCTATATTAATACATATAATATTGATATAACTATTTATTATTAATAATAATTAACTAATACAAGTCCAATCAAAACTAATTTTTTGCATAGAAATATATTAAATAATTTTTTGGTTATTTTTATTTTGATTTTTCAATATATAGTTATTTCCTTGTAGCTATGAAAATTAAAAATAAAATCTAAACATTTGTTTTTTTAGCTTTTTTTTTCTAAAGATGTTATTACATATAAAAATATGAGTACAAGAAGTGAAAGCCAAAGAAAAGGGATAGAGAATGTAAGAGAGCTGCCATTGTGGGCAGCAGGAGTGACTACACCAGAAGCATTTCCCCGTGAAAATGGAGAGATGAGATCGAGTTAAATGAGTTGTTCCTCCTTCTCCTTGTTGTAATTTATCTTTATTTAATTGTTATATTTAAGTTTTTTTTTCAAAAAAAAATTGTTAATTTTTTTGGTTATTAAAGTGGCAACCAGGCCATGCAAGCCATCTTAATGCGTTGCATAGCATAGATTTGAAAAAAAAAAAAAATATTTTAATATATTTTTAAAGAGAAAATAATTTTAAAAAATATCTTGCAACACTATAAATACAAAACTTTCATATCTCTTATGCTTCAAGCAATTCCAGCTATAACTACTTGCAGTTAAGAAGAAAAGAGTTATTAATTTGTAGGCAATTTCACTGTCAGAAGACATATTAGATGAAACAAGAATCCTACACAGGTAAGTTTTCAGACAGAAAACGAAGAACATCCTCATAAATCCGGTCTGCTGGCTCTATTAATAGGTCCTTGTAGAAAAACTATGCACATCCATCGTAGCCATTTCCGGTCGAAATTATTTTATACTAGTTAAAAAAATGAGATAATAGTGTTGTTTTTATCTCAATTTAAATTCTGATCCGTTTTAAATTTTTCAGCCAAAACATACCAATTTCATTTCGCTTGTTCCATTTCGGTCAAATAATATTTTTTAAAATATTAAATAGTTGTACAATATGAGTCATATCTCTTAATCCGACTGTTAGATTAAGATGAAATTTTACGAGGAATCTCTTAAAATTTCAGAACATTCAAATAATATAATAACTTTACGAAATTGATAACTTTGATTGTAGCAAGTGACCTAATCCAGGTTTTACAGGACACCATTACAGATTTTATGTCCATGACCAATCAAAACAAGCATTTACTGAAAGAAATATATAAAAATCTGAAGGGGTTCATTACTTGTCCAAGATCGATGGTGTTCAGAGTCTCTGTTAGCATGATCCAAAAACAGATCCAGATAGATTCTCAACATGAACTCGAAAGCAAATCATGAACACAATAAGAATACAATATTTATATCATTTGAAAAGAAGAACAGTTATTTTCCCTACAAGGAAGATAAGGGGGATTTAGCATCGCCGTCGCCATTTGATTTGCTCCTTAAACGTGCTATCCAGCTCCTTCTCAAATCTTTCCATCGCCGGAGTCGGTAAGCAAAGAGTCACCAGAATACCATCTTCTCCGTTCTTGTTCCGGTATAAACTCTGAAAGCTTGCCACATTACCCTTAGCAGGCCCAGCAAACTTCGGCTTGCCCCATCCGAAGTTCATCTCTGCAAGCATGGCTCGAGTCACATCCGAAACCAGGTAAGACCTCACCATTGTATACCAAGGTCTTCCTTTAATCACCATTAGATCAGCCACTGATCGCATGTACTCTTCAGTCACATTGGCCCTTCGCCTTCCTGACTAATCCCAACGTAAACCCTAGAGAATTTCGTGAGATTTCTCCCGCTGTTGCCATTGCAACTGAGTATGCTGTGCAGTTTCCATAGTAACCTCGAGGTAACGGAGGGTTAAATCTATTGCGAGCATTGACGATTACTATTATCCGCATCTCCTCATCTGGGTTTGGTTGGAGTGCGATGGTCCGGCACCTCCACAGAAACGCAGTCAATACATCGAACGTGGAGCAGTGGCGGAGGTGCGGCGGGGCTAGGCCGCGGATAGCAGATATGTCAGCAGGTCCGAAAAAGAATGAGCGGTGGGTCTTCATGGTCAGCGGAACGTTGTCGGCGGCGGTGTCAGCCAGCTGGTCATACTCGTGGTGGGAGCAGGTCACCTGAGGTGGGTTCCTCGCCATTAATATGTGCCTCTCCCAAACTGGTTGGACAGAGGGAGTCTGTGCTCCATGAACCATCTCACACATGGCTGACAAGAACTGGTTTAAGCCAGTGGCGTCGCTCATGGTGTGGTTTAGACGGAGGGCAAAGACAATTCCGCCGCACCTGAGACGCGTCACCTGCCATTTTATACACACAAACCATCCATCTGTTAGTTTAATACTTTAATCAAGTAATCAACCATAGTTGTTAATTCTGTTCCGTTCCGACATGAACGTTCCGTTCCGTTCAACAAACCGAGAAAAAACGGCGTCATTTTCGTCTCGGTTTTAATTCCGGTCCGATCTTGAAATTCGGTCGAAACGCCTTGGTTCCGTTCCGGGTTCAAAATCTATTTTTTTTATTTTTTAAAAAATATTTTTGACATCTATACATCAAAATAATTTAAAAACACCAAAATATTTTAAATAAAAAAGAATTCAAATTTTAATTATGCTTGTTAAATTAATATTTTATTTTTTCCATATAGATATAATTAAACGACACCGAAACGGCACGCCGGAACGCTCCGAAACCGAAACGTTCCGTTCCAATCGAAAAACCGAACGGCGACCGAAACAGTATTGACAACTATGTGATCAACTCCTGATGGATAGAACTCGTTAATCTGTACGTTCTAACTGTAATAATATATATGCAACCTCGATCAAGTGCTGCATCCATTTAGTTAATCTATGTTCAACAATCGTTTCTGTCGGTAGATTATGAATTTCTTCGCTACGATTAGAAATGAAAATCTGTAAACCTTTATCAAATGCTACTGTTTTTCATGATGCAAACGAAGATAAAAAAAAAAAAAAAAATCAACCTTTTCCTGATGCTATATATATATAGTCTGCCGCCATTCAATTATATGCATACCTCTCCTTCCCCACATATAATTATTTTTGTGGAAATATATAATGGATATATACATGTAATCTTCCCTTTGAAAAATAAGAACAGGAAAGAAGAAGAAAAAAGAAGAAGAAGAAGAGAAACAAAAAGGGTATACGTGCAAGGTTATAGGGACTGACTTTAACAATAGACAAATACTAAACCGTTATTTGTTGCAAATATCAGGGACTAAATTGAAGGAAAGAAGATTACGATATTCCACTAAGGAATGATCTGTCATGTCATCTGCACCAACGACAAAAACAAGTCAATTTGGCTGGCTGACATTGCTTGATGAACCTTATGAACTTTTCTGTGGGATTGGATTATTCTCTTTCAAATTCTCTTCTCATTGCTGCTTTTTCTAGTACACCTACTGTTCTACATCCATTTTAACTCGTCCAAACTTGGTTGGCTTGTGCGTGTTTGCATGAATTTTGTCTTGGAAAAAGAGAAGGATACACAGGATCGAGCTTAATTATAGTGGGAGACCAACCTGAATAAGCAAGAGGGGGCTGTTTATCATCTCGCCGGAGCCAGGCACGTCGAAGAGGAGATCTTCCAGGCAAGGAATCGGAGGGTAGAGCGCATCGCCGAACTGCTCGAGTGTAGCATCGGCGTCAGCCTCGATGAACAAAACACCCTCGCCTGTACAATCCACCGAGAG
The DNA here is from genome assembly GCA_029228465.1 of Salix viminalis. Classification (NCBI taxonomy): domain Eukaryota; kingdom Viridiplantae; phylum Streptophyta; class Magnoliopsida; order Malpighiales; family Salicaceae; genus Salix; species Salix viminalis. The sequence goes on along the minus strand of CM055444.1, from coordinate 11,419,931 downwards.
CTTACGCCCCGGCCCTTCCCGGAGCCGACCGGCAAGAGGATAGAAGAACACCAGCGTCTTAGCAAGAGCTTCTTTGATGACCTGAACGGGATCCCTCCTCTGCATTGCAGGATCGTAAGAGTAAAAACAAATGATCGGGATCTGGACTCGGAGACCATCTTGGTCATCTATGTCTGAGAGAGGTTTGAGTTCGTGCGGGGTTGGCTCAGATGGGGTGATCAGAACTGGCTCACGTCGAGTCACCTTGAACACCAGTGGGGTGGGTGGTGCTGCCATGGCAGCAGAAAACCAGAGATGATTGACTTTATTTATCAACGCCGGCACCACTTGATGGTGTAGCTGAATACCATGAATCAAGATTTAAGACGGGATCCAAACATTAAATAAGGAAGAAACGAGTGGGACGGTGTTTTTTTAAAAAAACAAAACAGAATCAATTAAATTGTTTGGACTGACAGCTAAATCAGAATATTGTGTTTTAAAAATATTTAAAAAAAAATTATTTTTATTTTAAATTAATATTTTTTAGTATTTTTAGATTATTTTCATATGCTAATATCAAAAATAATTTTTAATAAATAAAAAAAATATAATTTTGATATATCTCTTAACGAAAAACAATTTCAAAATTAACTGCAGTCACATTTTTAAACGGTCACAAGTGAGATAAGAGTTGTTTTTTTAAAATATTTTAAAAAAAAGAAATATTTTTTATTTTTATGAATTTCCTATTATTTTGATATAAAAAATAATATATATTTGAATATCAAATAAGCTATAAAAGTCATATAGTTCAATAACATAGTGAGATGAAGACCCAAATGAAATCAAATAAAAAGAAGAAGAAGAAGAAGAAGAAGAAGAAGCTTAGTCTTTTATTATGGATCTAGACATAAAAAAACAATAAAAAAATAAAAACAAAATATATAATCCATGAATGAGGGGTTCTTGTCTTTTTCTTAAAAATTAAACATTAGAGCTACTTTCATGCTCTTGGTTGAGAAAAAAATATACATACATAAAATGGCTCATCTTTTTTTTTAAATATATTAAAATGATGAAATTAAACTTATATGTATATAAAAATAATTGTTACAAGCTTTCAGGGTGTTTGATGATTTTTCTTTCCAATTTTCACAAACATACACATGAGTTTATTTACATGCTTTTAGTCTTGCTTGTCATCCAAGCTTGACTTGTTTATATAACAAGCTTCAAGGCCACTCTCTTACACAAATATAAATATGTTAAAATTAATGTTCATAATTGATTTTATTATAAACTAAAATCAATTGAACATGATAATAAAATTATTATTCATTAAGTAGAATTTAGTCTCCAATATTTTTAATTAGCAACACTCGTGTTATATCTTAATAAGCAAATTCAAACCAAGTTTTTGAGTAACTCACAAGCAGCTGGGCTCATTTACAGTCTTACTCAAAAGTTTATTAGGTAGTGGAAATATAAAACTGAATTAATTTGAGCATGTTGAGAGAAGCTAGCACTTGGAGAAGTTTATTTTAGTTTATAATAATAATAATAATAATAATAATAATAATAATAATAATAATAATAATAATAATAATAATAATAAGTGTATAGAGATTAAAACTTACAAGGTGCCTATAAATTTTATTATTTATTTTTTACAGTTTATCCAAAGCCAAAAGTTACAAAAATTTGTTTGCATAATGGGCAACAATGACACATGTGATGCATGTGTGCCTCATAAAATATTTTGATTTTTTTGTCCTATTTCTTAATTATTTTAGGAATCAAAATTAATTGTCAAGGCAAAATAGGGAAGTCATTTTAAACTATCATTAACAAGGTTGAAATAACAATTAGTGATAAATAAAAAACAAATTATTAACTAAAAGTTATAAAATAATTATTAATAGCCACCTGAAAGAACATCATGAGAAGTGGTAGCAAAACAAAATTTATTCAAATATTTTGAATAGATAGGTGCAATGTGTAATGCCTAGGGTGGGTTAGTTTGTTTTCTAAAGTAAAAAAAAAAAAAAATGCTTAGATGATAACATTTTTAAAGTAACAATAAAAGTTTAGGATCTATATCATTAATTAAAATGGATTCAGTTAATTTAATTATATAAAAAAATAAAAAATTGACAATGAATAATGAAAAAGATAAACTTTTTTTTCCAATAATACAAAAAGATCCTCACTAAATATTATTAAAAGGTCTCCATCACCTTATTTGATGTAAAAACACTAAATAAGAATAAGATAACTTTATGCAAAAAATTAATAATTGAAGCTCAATTACAAACAACTCGGATAAATTAAAAATTAAATAATATCAAAAAGTCAAAATAACCTAACTCGAGTCAACATGTCAAATTAGAAAAAAACTGATCAACCTTAGTTAACTTGTAACCTGATATTTGAGATCGAGATAACCCCATAAAAAATAACAAGAATCACAAAAATGGAGGCCCACAAACCTAATGCTAAATGATAAAAATAGAAAAAAAACATAAAAAAATAAAGTGAAGTTTGTTAACCTTCAAAACTTGTAATCCAGAACATGAGACTGAGTTATGTTATAATAGGCGAACCCAAACAAATCACGAGGCAAAATCCTTAATCATGTATCATTAAATATAATTTAGAATTGTTTTTTTTATTAAATTGAACTCTATTATTTAAGTCATGGATGTAGTAAGTGAAAAAAAATAACAATTTGTTTTTAAATATTAAAATGATGTTGTTTTAAGATTATTAATTTGTATTTTCTGGAATTGTGATGTAATAAATAATAATCTCTCCCGTCGTATTTACTGACTCCTATAGTATTGTTGTAAAATTAAATATAAATTTCTTCCAAAAATAAAACGTAAAACAATCGAACCTCCCTCTCCTATAACCTGCCTCTACTTCCTTTTTCCTCCCCGCTCAATCAGGTGACACCCTCCACCTCTTCCGCCGGGGTCGCCTCTCAAAATCATCCAAAACCCAAAATTCTCCCAAACCCCATAAATTTCAATCACCTCAGATCGAATTCACCATGTCAGAAATCCCAAGCGCAGATCAAGAAGGCATCGATTCAGTCCGTATGACATGGAACAACTGGCCCAGAACCAAAGTCGAAGCTTCCAAATGCGTCATCCCTTTAGCTGCATCAATCTCCCCTATTCGTTCTAACCCAGAAATCCCAACTCTCCCTTACCTTCCTCTCCGTTGCAAAACCTGCACATCCATCATGAATTGCTTCGCGCGCGTTGATTTCACAGCCAAGATCTGGATCTGCCCTTTCTGCTACCAACGCAACCATTTTCCCTCCCCACTACTCCATGATCTCGGAGACCAATCTCCCTGCTGAGCTGTACAGCCAGTATACGACCATAGAGTATACTATTGGTGACAAGAATCAGAATCCAGTTGGGGAATTTGATGTTAAGTCGGCGTTTGTATTTGTATTGGATACTTGTATGATCGAAGAGGAGTTTGAGTATGCGAAATCAGAGGTTAAGAGGGCAATTGGGCTGCTGCCAGAGAATGCAATGGTGGGTTTTGTGTCTTTTGGGACACAAGTGCAAGTTCATGAATTGGGGTTTAGTGATATGTCCAAAGTATATGTTTTTAGAGGGACTAAAGAGATTAGCAAAGATCAGATTATGGAGCAGTTAGGTATTGGTGGTGCTGGTAGGAGGAATGTTCCTGGTGGTGCTGTTGGTGTTGGTGGGTATCAGCAGCAGAGGGGGATGCCAATGCAGAACTCGGGCGTGACCCGGTTTTTGTTGCCAGCTTCTGACTGTGAATTTACGCTCAATTCAGTACGTTATTATAGTGTGTTTTGATTTGACGGGAGTGTTTGTGATGAGATAATGGAGGACTTTTAAAGTGTCGTTTTGTTTGAAAATATATGAAATTGATTTTTTTTTTAAATTTATTTTTATACGATCATATTTTCTTTTTTCAAAGTATGATCACGCTAGAAAAAAAGAAGACAAACGGAATGAAACGTCTGTATAGGCTGTTTATTTTTCTAGAAAATATTGGTTTTTTTTACCACATATATATAGTTTTAGGTTGATATGTGTTTGATTATGATTTGGGATGTGAATTGTTTGTTAATGAAGGAAAATTGGGAATTTTATTTCTGGTTGATTGAGGAAAATTGTGATTTTTTTTGGTTTCTATTTGGTTTCGATTTGAGATGTAGATTGTGTGTAATTGATTGAAGAATTTTTCTCACTGTTTTCTTTAGCTCTTGGATGAGTTGCAACCAGATCAGTGGCCAGTGGCACCAGGAAGTCGGGCTTCAAGATGTACTGGAGTAGCATTGAGTGTTGCAGCTGGATTGCTGGGAGCTTGTTTGCCCGGGACCGGAGCTAGAATTGTAGCTTTAGTTGGTGGTCCTTGCACCGAAGGGCCAGGAACGGTAATGCTTCCTTTTCTTTGTTATTTAATTGATTTTGATTTAGCTTGTTGGTTAGGTAATTTTGTATTGATGATTACTCTCCTCCCTGCAATGTTGTGTTATTTTCATCAAGTTGCTTTCCATCTTAAATACCATCAATGTATGCTAATTGAAAATCAATGCGCACCATTCATTGCCTAATTGCTTCACATTGTTTACTGATGATATGGTTTCACATTGAGATGAGGCTTCATTTTTCATGAGGGAAAAGGAGCCCTTTTTTTAACATCAAAACTATTGTGCGCTGTCCTAGAAGAATACATTTTATTTGTTCCCTGATTCACTCAACATTGGATCAAAAGTCATGCTAAGATATATTTATAATGATGATTTTTATGGCATAGAGCATGGTTTAATTGTTAGCTTATTAGCTCTCTCTTTCCTTTCCTCCATCTCCACCCACCTTTTCCCCAATGTACATGACTATTAATAGGATCACACTTTACTGCCTAAAGTTAAAACATCTTTTGGAAGCTGTTTGGACCTGCATTTATGTGCTTATATAGTGTTTGATATTGTGATAACGATTGCTTTTCACTTAAAAATACATCAAAATAATGTTTTATTTTTTATTTTTAAAAATTTATTTTCAACATTAGCACATCAAAACAATCTGAAAACACCTTTTGTTTTTAATTTGAAGCAAAAAAAAATCAATTTTTTTAAAGCATGGCCACTTTGCAATACCAAACAGGGCCTCAATACACCACATATTAATTTTGTTCTGTATTGATGAGCAAACCATGTTTCCTATGACGTATTAAAATACGTAGATCGGATGCCATTCCAGGTTCCTTTGCCCTCTATTTGCATCATTACATTTCTTTGCTGTGTTATCAGAAAATCTCTGGTGCTAGATTAGAGCAAGAAACACATATTGGGAAAATGTTGTTTTTCAAAATGAAAAATTTGCTGGTTTTGTTTCTTCATTCCTTGGTGATCATGAAGATTCTGATCATTTTGAAGTGTTGCAGATTATATCAAAAGATTTGTCTGATCCTGTGCGTTCCCACAAGGATCTTGATAAGGATGCAGCACCGTATTTTAAGAAAGCAGTCAAATTTTATGATAATCTTGCAAAGCAGCTTGTCAGCCAGGGTCATGTTTTGGACCTTTTTGCCTCTGCTCTAGATCAGGTATATCTTTTTCCGTCTTTAAAACCTTAAAAGCACATCTACAATCCTTTGTCTCTTTAAATTTAAAGCACATCCAGTATATACCTACTGGAAGAGAATGCTTCTCAGGGCAGCTGATAAGATACAGAGTTTGTTTTTTCCCTTGGACATTCCATCGGTTTCCGAATGAAATTCATCTATGCTTACATTAAGTTCAAAGAAAAACTTACCAATAAGAATCCAAGCATGCTCTTTTATTTTATTCTTTTTTAAAAACACATCTTTCAGCGTTTTGCTTATCATTTGACATGTGATTGCTCTATGTTTTAGGTTGGGGTTGCAGAAATGAAAGTTGCAGTAGAAAGAACTGGTGGTCTTGTTGTTCTCTCAGAAAGTTTTGGACATTCTGTATTTAAGGACTCCTTTAAGCGTGTATTTGAAAATGGAGAACAGTCTCTTGGCCTCTGTTTCAAGTGAGTCATCATTACAAAAAAAAAGCAATTGTTACTGTTATGGAGTTGATGCTGGATCATGGTCTGAGCAAATAGATGCATACTATGCATGATTGTCTTCTCCTTTGTCTGGAAACTTCTCCTATACCCTTTCATTTCATGGACTATAGGTAGGCTGTGATATGATTTATCTTATTTCCTTGCAGCGGAACACTTGAGATTAACTGTTCAAAGGACATCAAAATTCAGGGGATTATTGGTCATTGCACCTCTTTGGAGAAGGTTGAACCATCGACAGCCTTCAAATTTCCTTTTCGTTTGCATTATATTTTTTGGATTTTGATTTTTTTTAGGGAATAAAATGTTATTTTGCTCTTTTATTCTCCATCAATTAAAGCTAGATAGGATTTGGTACTAATTATAGAGCCTTGCAGAAAGGACCTAGTGTTGCTGATACAGTCATTGGTGAGGGGAACACAACAGCTTGGAAGATGTGTGGCCTCGACAAGAGTACTTGTTTTACCGTCTTCTTTGATATTTCATCAAGCGAAAAATCAAATGCTCCTGGAAGTGCAAATCCACAGCTATACTTACAGTTTCTTACAAGGTATGATGTTTGATGAGTATAATGTCTTCTTTCTTTTTTATTCCTTATGCTACCCCCACTTCCTTTTTCAACAACATCCATCTGGTAATCACACACTGATAGACTTTTTTTTTTATTGCAGTTATCAAAATCCTGAGGGTTTGACATTACTTCGGGTTACAACTGTCACTAGAAGATGGGTAGACAGTTCTGTTAGCTCAGAGGTTGGTTATGTCCAATATATATGGCATATTTGTTGTGTAAGGTGTTTTCTTGGTTTCAAATGAAGACAGCACCCTTGTCTTGTCATGCTTAGTATATGCATTGTCTCGGTTCTGTCCATTAGTTAGACATCCCCAAAGATTAAATTAAGATTAAGCTTCCTTCTCCCTGCCCATTCTCATTATGGATTGCTAGTCTTGCACTATTTATCTAGTGTATTTTGTAAGCGTTTGTTGAAATTGTAACTGAAGAATTAGTGCTGATATGGAGAACTTTTTCACTCTTGCAGGAATTAGTTCAAGGTTTTGACCAAGAAACCGCAGCCGTGGTCATGGCGAGATTAACATCCCTGAAAATGGAGTCAGAGGTGCTTATTGTTTTTATATTTCTTTTGAAGTATCTCTACTTCATCATTTGCTGTATGTGTTGCTCTTGTTAAAACATCACTTTTTCTTAAAAATAAATATCTGATTGGCAATGGTAAATGTTGTTGGTCCTGTGTTTTTTCAGTTTGTTACTGTTTCATGTTTGACTGAAATAATTACCCGTTGTTTACATTAAGAAACTTATTTTGTGTTTTTTTTTCTCCAAATATTGCCAGTGTTTCAAAATTTATGTGCTCTTCTTCCAGTTGATGTTTAACTTGGAATGTCGTCTTTTTTATTATCTTTCTTTTACAGTTTCCTTGGTTGATTTAATTGTTTGCATGTAGATTCTGTATATTTTGCTGACTCTCTGGGATTTCTCTCACAGGAAGGATTCGATGCCACTAGGTGGCTAGACCGAAATCTCATCCGTCTCTGTTCCAAATTTGGTGAATACCGGAAGGATGATCCATCATCTTTTACATTGAACTCGTTTTTCTCTTTCTTCCCTCAGTTTATATTTAATCTGCGAAGATCACAATTTGTACAGGTAACTAATTGACATGGAAGGTCATCTGCAATTCCCTTTTTTTTTTACACTAAATTGAAGAGATTTAACATGTGTGCATTTTAAATGTTATTATATGTTCCCTTATTTGGCTGCATCAGGTTTTCAATAACAGCCCAGATGAGACAGCTTATTTCCGCATGTTGTTGAACCGTGAAAACATTACCAATGCTGCTGTCATGATCCAACCATCGCTAATATCATATTCATTTAACTCGCTGCCTCAACCTGTGTTATTGGATGTCGCATCTATTGGAGCTGATCGTATTCTCTTACTGGATTCATACTTTAGTGTTGTCATATTTCATGGTATGACAATAGCTCAATGGCGTAACTTGGGTTACCAGAATCAGCCAGAGCACGAGGTATGGGCTTTTTCTTCGTGGCACTTTCTTTGGGATCTGAATTTGAGATGAATTTAGAACCCGAAGTTACTTAATTCTACAATGGCTTGTAAGCCCTATGTCAGACATTTGGATTACTGCTTTGCTCTTGTGGGATTTTGATTCCTTAGGAGCAAGACATCAGTAATGCTTATGTGAGCTTCATTACTTGAGGATCTTCCAGATAAGATTTTTTCTGTCAATTATTGACAGGACTTTACCTCACATTTTACCTCAAATAAGGGTCTTAACCTAAGGTGTAAGAGGCATCAAGTAGGGCTAGACGAGGCATGATAACAAAGTTTGCAAGTGCAATTTTGGGGAAATTACTGGCAATTAAGGGAAACAACTGGAAAACTTAGCTTTTGCTGTGCACACTGAAGCTTACTCCTGCAAACTTGCACTCATGCAGGAGCACACACGATCGTACGCATGCATGCATATAAAGCTTTAAATACTCAATCGTGTCCTCATCATATAGTTTTAATCAACTACCTCATCGCGTGCACATGCATGTATCTAAGGCTTCAAGTACTGATTGTGTCCTTATCATATAATTTTCATCTACTCCCTGTGGCATTTTTGTACAGAAAACTTTGTCCGACAATGTTCTTGTAATTATTTATGCCCCTAGGTTTCTAGCAGAATTACCAAGCACGAAAACTCTAGTCTTAAGTATTCTTTCTCTAACCAGTGCCCCACAGCCATCTCTGTGGAAGGTGCTATGCAGTATTGTGAGTTTCTTGTGCTTTTTTTTTTGTTACCCCTGCTTTTTTAATGTAACGCTTTCTCCCTCCTGCAGGCATTTGCACAGCTATTGCAAACACCCAAAGAAGATGCCCAAACGATCATTCATGAACGTTTTCCCGCTCCTAGATTGGTGGTGTGTGATCAGCATGGATCCCAGGTTAGTTTTGTCTCTCTCTCACACCTCCTCTTAAAAAAATTAAACCCTTGCGGTGTTGCCCACAAACAATAAGACACCTTGATATGCAATTGTATTAATTCATAAGAGACAAAGGATCTATATATACATAACTGACTTCCACGTACAAAACTGGGTAGCATGGTGGTGTTTTACCTATGTTATGCTATTGAAATTAGCTGGATAATGATCCCTTGTTCCAAATGTTTAATTAATAGCTGTCAGTTTAGAGCAATTTCTATAATTGGGGACCCAAAAAGATCCTTTTTAAAAAACAAAAAATTTTTGCATTCCACATCAGGCATCCACTGTTGCACTAGTGAACTGGAAGGTTAACTATTTCATAGAAATATGCTCAGTCTCATTAACTCATGTCCACCTTATCAGGCAAGGTTCTTATTGGCGAAGCTGAACCCATCAGCCACATACAATAATGCCAATGAGATGGCTGCTGGGTCAGATATAATATTCACGGATGATGTGAGCCTTCAAGTTTTCTTTGAGCATCTTCAGAGGTTAGCTGTGCAGTCTTGACTGTAGACTTCAACTATAGGTTTTTGAGTGTGAAGAAGTTCCGTTGACTGTGAGATCCGTATCCCGTCGTCGTCTTCTGCCGCATCCTTTCTTTCCATCCATTGTTTCAAGTGCTGAAGATGGAACCCCACGTTCAAAAATAATGAAATGTCACATTCTTTGGGTTGTCGGGGAGGTATTTGCTCCCTTCTAAACAATAAGCAACATGGAGTTTGTTGAATAGTTCTAGGGAAAGAAAAGGATGCTGGAGTGAGAGTTTGAGGGATCCCTTTATCAATATCAGGATGAGGAAAAACATATTTTGACAGAATTTTTTGCTTGTTCTTTTCTTTTGTATTCACTCAGGTCAAATATGTCTTGTATTAAGATTTTAAGTTATATACTGAAATGGGATTGATGCTCCTAGGTTGAAAAGGGTTCAGGAACTAGACATTTCTTTTTTGTTTTTCTCTAAAGATTTAGTACACAATTTATTTACCCTCCCTCCCTCCCTGTTCTTTTTATCTTTCATTGCTGTTATGATATCTACTGTGCTAGGTTTCTACCCTTTCCTCTTAACAGTTTATGATACGAGTTTTACAAGGTAATGAAACATTTAGATTTTGAGGGTAGCATCTAAAATATCAGACTGTTGTGTACATTTTTGACGTGCAAATTTGAAGTTCAATTAATTGAACAGAAATTTTTATGGACTTGTAATTAAGTGAGTACTTGTAATGGAAAACAGCCGAAATGTTTTGTATCAGTTAAAAACCAGTATGATTTCACAACCCAATACTGCATTAAAAATCTAGAGGGTCTAATAATTGATTGATCAATTTATTATTATTATGGATTTACATTATGACTTGTGGTGGGCTAGAGTTGATCTTATGTTGGATCTTATCTCCAAAGAATATAAAGACTTCTTTCTAAACTCCCAAGTGGTTCTAATTATCTCAAGATATTTGAGAATGAGAAAATTGGTGTCTTTCGTTGTGTAATTCAAGAGCCTTTGGATCTCCTACTCAAAAGAGAAGATCAAGAACAACCAAGGATACAAGAAGATATGACAAGCTTCCTTCAGCAAATAAGTTTCAATCTTAGAAATTTCATTTTTTTGTAGAGATTGTGATATAGTAAATTGTCATCTTCCATTGTGAAACGCAAGATCCTTTGGATATCCTAGGAAAAGAAAAATAATTACATAGGTATAAATATACTCTATTAATTTATCTGTGATTTGGTTAATTCATTAAAAATATGAACATGTATAATATTATGAGAATGTCATCATCAATCTCGCAAGGTCATTAAATTATGTGATTGCTCTAAAGTTTTAACATAATATATATAAATATGTTAACAGACTCCTCGTAAAATTTCATATCAATCAAACAGTCGGATTAAGATATATGATTGATATTGTAAAATTATTCATTATTTAAAAAAAAACACCATTTAGCCGAAATAGAACAGGCGAAACGAAATCGCAACGTTCCGTCTGAAATTTGGGCGAAATTGTCGGAACAGACTAAAATTTTAAACAAGGTAAAAATTACGTCATTTTATCTTATTTTTTATAACCAGTACAAACAAAACGAGATCAACTAGACATGATCCTGTGACAAGCAAAGCAGCACGCCACCTTCCTCATCCATGGCTTTAGACATGTCTCCTGCAACAACCAGTCCTCCATTTTTCATACCTGAACTTACAGTGTGTCTACCCAAAACCACAGCATCGATCTTCTAGTGATGAGCCACCACCTCGTACTAGGTCAGGAATCATGGGGTGCGTGGCATCACCAGTTACTGTCGCATGATCGGCATGCCGGACCAAGTCTAGGTATTCTGATGGAAATTTTTCTGTAAAATGAGAGAGAGAGAGAGAGAGAGAGATGGAGAGTGCTGAGTGCTAACCTTGGCTGACAAGAAACCAGTAAAGTTCCCATCATTAAGATGAACAAAACCAGCCCTATTGCTCTCATCCAAGAAAAAAAGAAAATTCTCGTTTAAATCCATATATAACTGCTAAACCGCTGATCGCCCTGCATGGAACGGCTGATCTGCTAGCCCTAGCCACCGTGCCACCGCCGAGTGCTCCCCATCGCAGCCGATCAGAACCTCGGATTTGATTTTAGTTCCATCTTCCAAATACAAAACTCTTTGAGCTTGAAACTTGCATACAGATCCACACTACCTGTTGAGTTTGGGTTTCCTCCTAATTAGAGGATGACCCAAAACTTGTGTGGATCTAACTCATATGAAAAGATCCATTTAGAAAAGTAGAGTTTCATGACCCCACCTTTTTTTTGGCTGCTGAAAAGTGAGAGAGAGAGACAAGAAAACAAGTGAGCTGCAGAAATAAAGAGAAAATAGAGCTCTTGGATTTTTCTGCCCAGTTTTGATCAACTGGTCCGATCAACAAGTATTTGGTTCGATTGAGTTAAAACTTTGCAGGGATGTTCATGACATGTAAGTCCTCATTGTGAATGATGAAAATTGGATCATGAGCACTTTGCATATGGTTTTCAACCCGTGAACAGTAGTTTCTATTAAAAAACCATCTCATCTAAAAACTCAAGCTATTAAATGAGACCACAAAATATAATTTATATTATTCTCTAATAATTTCCATGTTCTTGGCTTTCAATACCAACTAGCTTGGAAGAGAGTCGAAATGGTGAATTGTCCTAACTCCTTGTCCAAGGTAGAGGAGAGTTCTTGAATTTATCTAGTATAGCACTGGTTCCATAAATTGTGAGAAAAATAAGTTCATAAGAAATTAATCTATCATCCAAAGTATGATATACATACTTTATTGAATGCTAAATTCATGTAACAGTGGAAATTTAGATTATAAATACCTCAAACCACTTTTGCTCAAGCACAAAATGAATTCCCAACGTAACAGCAAAACAACCTTTCCCGATGCAGCAGAAACAACACAATTTCAAATTAATAGAATTTTTTTACGAGAGAAACCTTCTGATCTATGCTTACCAGTAGTCGTAGATAGAATACATAAGCTATTATTTATAGGCAGATCAGGGACCCCTCTCAATAATTAATTAGCTAATTTTCTCCTCTCATTAAAGAGATAATTAGGCAATTGATCCCATGATCAATTTTCATGATCATGAGTTTGAATAAACAAGACTATGAATGTGTCATGAGGGATATAATAATAATTTCTAACAAAGTATGGTATTAAAACCCAAATTCAAGAATATATAAATAAACAAACAACGGCAATTGATCCCATGATCAAATTCCCATGATCAATTTTCATGATCATGAGTTTGAATAAACAAGACTATGAGTGTGTCATTAGGGATATAATGATAATTTCTAACAAAGTATGGTATTAAAACCCAAATTCAAGAATATATATATAAACAAACAACACGGTGAAGCAATTTATTACTTGAATGAAGGAATATAGAGGGGGGATGAGCTTGTGAGAAACACCAAGAGCGTCAAGGGCAAGCCAATCATCTGGAGATAGGGTCAAGGCTGTACCAGTGGACCTTAACCCTTTTGATTTCTCCATTAACAAAGCTCGAACCCCTACTTTTTTCAAAGCCACCGCTGTTGCCAACCCTGCAACTCCTGCTCCAACTATCACCACATCCTCCACCCCTTCCATTTTTTCTTCTTCTTCTTCTCTGTGTGTGTGTGATGGGGATTACATAGGGTTCTTGACTTCATGTTGTTCAAATTCATATCACTGTGCGTCTGATTATTGTTAAGTAACCATCTCATCTAAAAGCTCAAGCTGTTAGGTAAGGCCCCATAATATGATTTATATTATTCTCTAACACACCCTCTCAAGTGAAAGCCTTTTAGGCTTGAAACTTGCACACAGACCCACTCTACCTTGTGCTTGATTTTTATCAAATAGAATGAGAGTGGTGAGATTCGAACTCGTGACTGCTGGGTTAACAAGGCTCTGATACCATGTTAAGAAACCATTTCACCTAAAAGCTCAAGCTGTTAGGTGATGCCCCAGAATATGATTTATATTATTCTCTAACAATTATAAGTAACTGTAGGAGTGTGATTGCGGTTATTTTTAAAAATATGTTTTGTTTATAAATATATTAAAATAATTTTGTTTATATATTTTTAAAAATTATTTTTCACATTAGCACCTCAAAATATCTGCAAATACCAAAAAAAATAAAATAAAAAATAAAAATTCAATTGTTTTCAAAAATATTTTCCAAATACAATCCCAAACACCCCTTACCCAGCCCGTCTGTTAACCCGTCTACATGATCTCCTAACTAGGACAAATGTTAAATTAAATTCATGATTCATCCTTCATTCAACTATTTTTTTTATAAAATAATAATATTATTTTAATATTAAAACGTAATCATTTTAGATCTAGTGAGCTTTTAACAGCGTGCTATGGCATGATAAAATTTCTTTGATGATTTCAACTATGTGAGATATGGGAATTGAGAATTTGGTTATTCAACTGGATAAATTTAATTTGTTGTTCGGCTGTATTTTGTCCAGTTGGACAAACATGCTATATATATATATATTAAAATTAAAAAAATATATATTATAAAAAAATAAAAAATAAACCAAAATCAAAACAATAAAAAAAAATATATTATAAAAAAATAAAATTGTTGCATCAATTTTGATTTTATAAAAAATAAAAATTATATTTATTTATGTTTGTTTGACTTTGTGTTTATATTGTATAATTTAAAGTTAATTTATCTTGAATTTTAATTATACTTGTTAAATTAATATTTTATTTTTTTCATATATATATATAATTATATGAACAGTACGATACCGAAACAGCACGCCGGAACAGTCCAAAACCGAAATATTCCGTTATAATCGAAAAACTGAAACAGTGACCGGAACAGTATTAACAACTATGGTTAAAATTCAGACAAGGCAGGATTCTATTATCATCTCGGAATTGGCAACCTCTATTTCTACAAGCTGTACGGACGTCTCAGCCTATCGCTTTTGTAGTTGGTGGTGAATAGAACTTTCTGCAGCTCGAAAGTCAACAGAGTCTCTTTCTCTGAACCGAGTTCTTTTTTGTCAAATCTGGCAGACAAGCAGAGGGTAAGAAGCTTCGAAAAATCTCTAGAAACCCTTCAGGCTTCTGGTAAGAAAAGGCACAACCAAAACTTTGTGGTTGATGGGTTTTACTGAAATTTAATTTTTTTTATTTTAAATAAATATATTTTAGTGTTTTTAGATCATTTTAATATGCTGATATCAAAATGATTTTAAAAAAATAAAAAAAATATTATTTTGATGTATTTCGACATGAAAAACACTTTGAAAAGCTACCGCAACTACTCTCCCAAACAGGCCCTAAGAGAATGTCAACAATACGATAGGTGGTTCATGGTAAAGGTGACAGATTAAGAGATTTATTTTATTTTTGATTTTAGATTTGAGTGATCTGATAATTAATTAATGATTACTGAAAATTTATATAATTGTTAATTTTAGAACTCGTGGGAATTAGTCTTGATATACGCAAACATACCTAAAAATCTATGTTAATCTAAAAAAAATAACTTTTTTTTAATTAAAAATTTTTTTTTAATCTATTTTTAAACAAAAAAAAACACTTAAATAAACACAATTCACATTCTAATAGAACTTACTAGTAAAAAAAGTCTTTTTTTAATGTAAGTTTTTTTTTTTTTAAAAAAATATATATTTAAATAATATTTTTTAATTTTCTTTTAATATCAATCCATCAAAATAATTTAAATTATAAAAAGTAATTTAAAAAAAAAATACTTTTCCACTATAAGCAA
Organism: Salix viminalis; assembly: GCA_029228465.1. Lineage (NCBI taxonomy): Eukaryota > Viridiplantae > Streptophyta > Magnoliopsida > Malpighiales > Salicaceae > Salix > Salix viminalis. The sequence continues at coordinate 11,404,537 of CM055444.1, read as the reverse complement.
GCAAAAGTTGCATCTTTTTGAATTGGAAGAGACCAAGGCATATGGTAAGCTAAACCCAAAATCAAAAGCAAGAAATAAAAGTGTGAAAACAGACTGGCCCATCTTTATTTGACAAAAGAATATACCATATTTTGTCTAAATGTACAAAAATTAGCTATTTATTTTTTATCTTTTAAAAGTATTCTTTTGAAAAAGTTTGTTTTTTATTCTAAATCTATTTCTTACTATTTTAATATGATAATATTAAAAATATATTTTTTAAATAAAATAAAAATAAAAATATTTTTAAATAAAAAATATTTTAAAAACATGTTATTTTTAATATATATTAAAAAAGGGAGCATTTCCAATGCTATTATTAATCACTCAACCAACAAAGAGAAAAACATCAATAGATTCAATACTATCAAAGAAGTTTCTTTTCCAGCTCATTTCAGCTCTCCTTCTTTCTTTCCTTCTCCCTCCTCAACACTTCCTTCTAAAGCTCAAATCTTTCCCCTTCATTGATGCTAAAGGACAAGCTTTAATTGTTTGAAAGCTTGTTATTTGATTAAGAAAAGCCTGGGGAAGCTTTTTGATACAAGTTTGGAGGGTTAGATCTGAATTGGGTTTTGTTTAAAACAAAGTATTTTGTTTATTGTCTTGCCAAATTTGCTGTTGCGTATCATAATACTGTCTAGATCTGTTGATGACGCTTTCGGTTTTTTTTTGTTAGTAGAAACAGAAAAGCCCATTTGTCTATATTTCTAGCAGCTTATGCAGGTATAAATATTAAAACTTTGTTGATTTTTTCAAGAATTGAAGCTTGATCCTGAGGGAGGGAGAGAAAGAGATGATGGATATTGATGATTTTAGATCGATATTGGAGAGTTCAGGTGTTGATGTTTGGACTTTTATTGATACAGCAATTGTTGTGGCTTCATTGGATTTTGGGTCTGAATTAAAGAGAAGGAGAGATGATATTGTGGAGAGGTTATTTGCAGCACCAAACTCATGTAGTAGATGTAGGGACAGGAGTTTTAATGACATTAATATGAACCATACTAGTAATGAGGATGAAATAAAGGGTCTGGTAGAGAAGGAGAGTAGCCATGAAGAAGAGAAGGGGAGAAGGGTAACTGCAGATTCTCCCGTAACACCAAGGTCTGTTAACGGTGATGATGATGAATTGGATCCATATGGAGGGTTGTTTGATGATGAGCCAAAGAAGATTTTGGATATTAAGCAACAGCTTGAAGATATTGACCAGGTTTTGGTTCTCTTTTGTTGTTTGCTGCTTTTCTATTTCGGGTGTTTCTATTTTAGGTTTGACTTTGGTTTTTTTGCTGTGTTTTAGCCTGAAGATTCATTGGTTGATTTGCTTCAAAGTTTAGCTGATATGGATATTACATTTCAGGCACTTAAGGTGATTGTCTTATCAATTACTGAACTTCTATAGTAGCTGCTCCTGCGTTTGTTCTTGTTGGTGAAGTCTTTTGATTAATTGTTTGGTGACTGTTTTTTGATGTTTAGGAGACTGATATTGGGAGGCATGTGAATCGATTGCGAAAACATTCATCTAATGATGTTAAGAGATTAGTGAAGCAACTTGTCAGGTACTGAAGATGCAAACTTGTAGATAGTATGAGTTTCTAGCAGCTCAAGGTTATCTCTGTTGTATTATCTACTTGAATTAAGTAGTAGTTAAAATGTTTTGATTTTAGTTGTCTTTGTGATTGTGCTCAGAAAATGGAAAGAAATTGTAGATGATTGGGTCAGGATGAATCCACAAGGAGAGCATGCATCCTCTGGTTTAATGGGTAACGTTCATCATCATCATCATCATCATCCAGTAGTTCATTCTCAATTTTGCTTTTCTGGGAAAATTGATATTAAAGTGAAATAGAGAATAACATTGAAGGGGTTAATGAGTTACTAATGGAAGTTAACAAGCATGTTTCTGCAGCTTATGGGGATTCACCTCAGCAGAAGATTCCCCAGAATTTTCATCACCAGGTGAAAGACAATCTTTCCTTGCCATTGAAAAGTTTAAAAAATTCTCTCTTTTGTTTGCTTTCTAAGATTCTGTTCTTTCTGTTAGGTTCCTGATTTTGCTTACTCTCCCAACCCTCACAGTGAGTGAAGAATCAGATTCAAAGCTGGATTTGGTCCATCTTTCATTCTCTTTTTTGAATTTGATTAACTTGTTTCTTTCCCTTATTTTGCTAATGTCTTATGCAGATGGGAGTTCTGGATCAGATAGGAATAATTCTGAACCCGAAAGAAAACCAAAACCAGCTCCTCTTCGAAACCAAGCTCCGACCAAACCTACTCAAAAACCAGTCCCTGCATCTTTAGCTGCTCCTCACAATGTACAGGTATCAAGTGTACTAAATGAGAGTCTTCTGTATGGTTACTGATAAATGTAGCCTTCATAGGACAATTCGAAGCTCATGCATTTATGCTTGTGTAAAAGAATCAAAACAAGAGCATTCCAAATAGTAAATTTATATTAGTTACTGAATTTTTCATAACTTGGTATCTATGGTTTTGTAGAGACAAAGAGAACAACCGAAAGCAAGCAATTTTGATCCTGATCAAAGGCTTGCCTCGGCAAGGAAAAGGCTTCAGGCGAATTATAAAGAAGCTGAAAACGGTTTGATTTCTGTTTTCTGTTTGAATTTGGTTGTCTGAAAGTTCAAATTGTACGGTGTCACTGATCGGTAATTGGTGTCATGCTGCTTTGCTTTGTGAAGCCAAAAAACAAAGAACGATTCAAGTGATGGACATTCACGACATACCAAAACCCAAGAATAAGAACACCTTCTTTCCAAAGAACAGAGGTGCTGGTGGTTCTCATCAAGGGAGGCACTGGTGATTTTGGCAAAGAGATCACACAATGGCCTCCATACCTAAAATACAAGGGACTTGAGGGGGTGGACACAGGAAAGCCTGAGCCCATTTTATCCATTTATATTGTTTCTTTAAGGGGAGAAAACTTTTTTTCTCTAATTTTCTTTATGATAAGAAAAAACCCTTAAAAAGCTCATTGGAAAATATAGTTTTGAGGTTCTCATTTGAAAACAGAAGGGGGAAAAAAGAAGCAAGTTGCTTGAACTTGCCTCATCAATGGTAAAACTCCATACGAGTGACGACACTAGTTGGCCTAGTTAGGCATTGTTCTTAGGCATAGATGAAGTTTTTGTGGTTTTGTCTGGGTCCCATCATCACAATCATAGGCCAAATAATGAACTTAGCTAAGATGATGATAATTAAAGCTCAATGGCTTAGTCCAATATGGTGAGAGGATTAGGTTGTTAATGAGAGAAAAGATGGTGGGAAACGGCTTGCACCAGCCATTATCTTATTATTATCGAGTTTCTTAGAAAAGAATGGATGGGGACTTGCATTGAAAATCTTTTCTATGAATTAGCTTTATTTTTTAATTTATTTCAAGCCAGAAAGTTTGGCTGCATAGGTGTTTCCCTATCTTCAACTCAACTCCCCAAGGACTGGATCAGCAAACTGCTCAAGTTTTATTAGTGCAAATTATATTACTCAGCCATGGCAGAAAGAATATCGAACCATAAATGAGGGAAGGAGAAAGGATTGAGATTTTCTCGCCCCTCTCTATTAAACTCTTTAATTTGAAGGTGAAATGAGATATGTGCACAAATCATCTGGCAACAAGGCCAAGCACAACAATTTCGAAGGTCAACTTCAATTTTGTAATCCCTCTTCAGATAAGATGTGTGGCTATTTTGAGTAAAGAAAGATGGCAACCAGTTGACTATAACAATTCCATTTCCTTCTCTGCAATAAGAAACTGAAGAACAGAAAATGTGTTTATTGAAAGAAAAATTGTGGAATGATAATGTGCTCGAATCTGAATCTGAGCACTGTTATTTAATAAGATTGTTTCTTATAAAAGTGTGTGGGAGGTGAGTGGTTAAATGATGGTTCATGACTTGATTGATGTAATTAAAATTTTAAATTATTATTATTAAAAAAAAATTACAATGTTGTTTTAACTTGAGAATTGTTTTTTTTTAAAAAAAATTTTTGTTTGACTTGGTTCAATTATATCAAGAAAAAATATGTAAGTATAAAATTATTTATATTTAGATAAAAAAAATCTACATTATATCAAGAATTGTTTTTTTTTGGATATTCTTCTTTGGATACATTTGTTGACCAGCTTTATTGTTTGTGTTATTTTGTAAGAAACTGTTAGTTTTACTATTACAATTTTAAAAAAATAAATTAAAAAAAAACCATAAATTATATTTTTTTTTTCATAACCAAAGTTTAATTTTCAACAAAACTTCAAAATCATGATATATATTAATTGAGTAAATACTTTCAAAACTAAAATTATTTTTTGAAAATAAAATTAAAATAAAACACATTTTGAATCACTTCTAGCAACAGCGCTACCTCTCAAACTTAAGGTCAATCCTCCGTTAGCAGGGCATATGTGCTTCCGTGTTGACCTTGACGATAGTGACGTTGACCTCTCGGGTCTCGACTGGACATATTTTCTCTGTGACCTAGCTCCTTCATCTCATAATCTCAACAACGACAAGGTCCCTTTTCATTTCATAATCTCAGGAACAAGATGTTCTTTCCAGGTGAAACCCTGTTAATCAACCTGGAAAGGAAAATGTTTGAACAAAACTAAAGGGCTGCAGGTATTTAGACTGTGATCCGAGATTTGTCAAATATATGTGCAAAGAAATAGTTCCTCATTCAACAAAATTGATTGATCCTCTCCATGGCCTCGAGTATCCAATCTTGGTAACATAACAGTTACTGCAAAAGAAGGAACCAAAGCGTGTATAGCCCCAGCTCGTGTATAGAATTCCCTGATAAATACTAATATAATGATTTCCAGCTTTGCTAAGTGCTAACAATCCATAGGATGAAGACCCTGGTTGCATCTAGTCCTTCAGAACAATCAAACCATCCTTGGCTTCTTTGATTTCTTCAAACTACTTAATATGCTGTCAACTACCATTTCATTTTTATTCTCGACCGGATCGGCAACAGAAGAGTAGTTCCCTAAAGAAGTTCCAGTCTTTTTACCTGGTCTAGATGAATCAGATGACTGGAAACCATTTGTGGACGAATTTGGATTTTCTGGCTTGTTCTTCAAATCACCTTCATTACTGCTGTACCATGAATCAAGCATTTGCAGTAATGAGCTGTTTGCGTCTTTAAATGCAGGCTTTGCTTCCCCCCCAGGCGAGGTTAAGTTCCCAGACTCTTCTTCTGAATCTGAAAATTCATCATCTGAGAAAGGATATTCATAATCAGGGTAATGGTTGCTTCACAATTTCACCTTTTCCCTTTATCCTTGATACTGATTCGTTTGCCTCTTTGCCAGAAATATAATTGTCAGCAGGGCCAAGTTCTTCCCATGTAGAGTCCGATTCTTCATCCTTTTTTGATGCATCTGATAATTCACTGTCTGAACTGGCTGATCTAGGACATGTATTATTAAGAACAGTTCTACCTGCGCTTGAACGCATAGCCATTTCATTGCTAGGAATAATATAATTGGATTCTATATCTACCCCAGGCATTATCTGAAGCAAGAATGCCAACTTTGGGTAACCGAGCTTTTTAGCATTGAGTGCATAGCCATACCTCTCAAGGAACAGCTTTCTAAAGCTGCCCATATTATATCCTCCTGGAAATTCCTTCAATATCTCTTCCACAAGCTTTTGACAGTCACCTAATATCTCACTTCTAGACCTTGCAGAAGGCTTTTCATCAGAGACAGGTGAAGACACTCCAGTCTGGAAAATGTTCTGAATCTTTTTACCCCCTTCATGACCTGGCTGTCTCTGCAAGTTAGACTCTAATGGGGAGCTCAAAAACATAGAACCCAGTCCATTTGAAGCAGGAGAATCACCCACGATACTGTGCGCAGCAAAAGGAGTGAGCTTGAAAGGGAAAGCTTCAGATGGACATTCTTCCACCCATTTCTTCTCTGATATTATCATATCCACCAGTTGAAGGACATCGCTTTCATTGAGAGATCTAAGAACCAAAGGTCCTTCCTTTTGTAGATTTCGTGCTATTTGTTTCCTGGCAAATCATAGATTGAAGAGCATTAACATATGATACTGACTGCAACCTCTGTTTTTCTTCTTTTTCCATGTTATAGACATCAAAAAATTGATATTATCATGATAGCCCAAGAAAAATATATTCACATATTTTATTATGCATACATTTAAAAGATTGATAATTAATTGAATATAATTTGATTGGATGTTCTAAGAGTTTACCTAGGTTATTCTATCAAAATTGGAATTCAACATGAACCAATCGACCGTTTATTCATCAACAATGAACACCATATATTTATCTTGTGAGATATAGAGATATCAGAACTTTCAATTGTATTATCCATTTCATTGAGAGTTAATTGAGATAATAAAATCACTCTTGTAAACCTTTAGAAGTAAGGTAAAAACTTTTGGTATAAGTGAGGTAATTTCACCAAGAATGTTTTAATTTCACCAAGAATGTTTTTATAAAGGGGATATATCTTCAAGTGGAAGAAATTTTGAAGAGTGCCTAACTTCAGATAAAAAAATCTTTTTATAATTTATCAAGGGTGAAAAATCTTAAAGAGTATTTTCAAGAGTTGTAAAAATTATAATGTGGATGTATTAAGTGACCATTGTACTCTTGAACATAGACTAGTGAAGAAATACAATATTCATGTACAGTTTGATACTTGAGGTATGGACGTTAAAAACATGTTTGAAATTATCTTCTCTTATCTCTTTACTTTAAGCACTTTAATTATATTGTTGTTTATTTGAATTAGTCTGTATTATTTGTTAATATTAGTGATACACTTGATTCACCTCCTCTTAAGTGTTATAGTTATCTTAATCCTAGAACAACAAGTATCATGTTTTTCAGTTTTATATTCTAACCTCCTCAGTTTCGTGAAGAAATAAATTAGGAAAGAAAGAAATTGAATCACCGGATAACAAAAAAAGTGAAGTAGCTGACGAGCAACTATCACCAGAACTGTAGAAACAAGAACAATAAATCAAGTAAAATTCATAAACCTGGTGCTTGATTGTGAGATAAGGAGGGATCCCTTCTTCGTGACAATAAAAGATTCCATCTCTCTCCAAAAATAATCAACAGAAAAAACCTCAGTTTTCCCTGCAAGACTGGTTGTCTGCTCAGCTATTTCGGTTGGTTGATCATTTGATGTATCTGAACTGTTTCCCTGCAATTTACACCAATTCAAAATCCGGTTAAATAAACCTGGACTTTTTTTTGGCCTTTCACCATGTAGTTCAGAGCTTATAGAATTTTCATTCTCCAAAGTTGGTTCCACAATGGGATACATTGGAACCTCACCCTGAGTTGGAGATTTTACACTTTTCTTCTCAACTTTCTCTTGAGGGATCTCACCAGAAGGATCACATTCTTCCAAAGTATACTCATTTTTCTTAACAAAGCTATCACCAGGAGATTCCACTGGAACATTATGACTTTTCAACATTGAATCATCATCCTTGCTGCTGAACAATCTTCTCCAGAATTTCCTAAAAAAGCCCATTTCAGATGCAGAAACTGGTTCATTCACAGCAGGCAGATGATCCTCGATTACCTTTGCATTAACTGTTTCAACCTTTTCAGCAGCTGCAGAGGGCTGTTCAATTTGTTTTGGAGGCTGGGCCTGTTGGAGCTGTTCCATTTGTTTTGGAAATTTTTGAGTATGCATTTTGACAACATTCTCATTAAGAGGAGAGGGTTGTTGCAGTTTTGCTGGTGGTGCTTTCAAATTTAGTTTAGGAGATGAAGGCAATGAAATCCCATCCACAGGTTCAGAAACAGAAATTTCCTCACTATTTGGCTTTGAAGACCTGGTAATGGGTTGACTTCCATTGTCAATAGCAGGTGTAGATTTGCATGGAGAGGAATGGAAATGGTTCGGGAGCTTTTGCAGCGACACTGCTTACATTAAACTGACCATCACCATTGTCCTTGAGCTTCAATATATGTGGCATGGATAAAAGGAACCGGGAGAACTTTTTATACCCATAAAAGTCTTTATCAACAGACACCTTACTTTTCATCAACTCAATTCGAAGATCAGTAATTGAAATTCCTTTAGGACATGAACTCAAAATGTGACAAATTTGCTTCTTAACTGCTTTTGGAATCGGACGGACTGCAGGCTCTGAACTAGCCCTCAGCATGTCCTCGACCGTTGAACATATTGGCTGCTCGACAATGGAGAAGGGGTCTTCTAGAGCTCCCTTATAATAGCCATACCAAGAGGCAAAGGGACCATCAGGAGGTTGGTTAAAATGCCTTCCAGAAAGGTTTTCCCCTTTGACCAAAGAATCCCACAGCCACATGATGCTTGCAGCACTGCAGAGAACACTTGGGGCAGTATCTTTAGTAGCAAGCAATATATTGTAGTTGTTCATCCTCAAACCGGTGTAGAACATTTGCAAAGTCCCTATCACCAGAAATCAGAAAAAGATGGGCAGGTGGTGGATTTTGAGAAACCCAACACATAAGATCAATGAGAAGAGACCTGTCAGCACTGTTCTTTCCACCTGCACGACCAGAAGTTTTGCAAAGGCGTGAGAGCCATTAGAGCATAAGAGTTCATTTAAGACAAGAAGGTATTTTGCTGTGAAGATCAAACGATCCTACTGGCTCCCAAAACATATAATTCTACACTCTTAGCTACTCAAAACAATTCAAATAAACCTGAAGCTTTTCTACATACAATAGATACTAACTTTTCAGCGACAGCACACCATATAGCACTTTTCTTTACTCGATAACCCCTTTAACGATCAAATCCAAATTATTTTCACTTCATTACTCGATAACCCCTTCCTAAATTAGAAAAAAGAAATCCACTTAACAAAAAATCACAATAGGCTTGAAGCTTTAATAACAAAAGGGGCCAGAAAAAAAAATATTCACTATCAATTTCACCAAACTCAAATTTATATTATCATTGATTCACCAGCTTAAACAACATGCAATTCCAATTCTTTTCACATACCCCCACAAGAAACTAGCACTAAGTAAAAAAAAACGAACCCCTTAAATGTATTCAAAATGAAAAAACAAAAAACTACCATTTGGAATGTGAGTTATGTTGACCCCAGTTGAAGAAAGTGCTTCCTGATTAGTTCTTGAAATTTGCAAAACATCACCAAAAGCTGTAATTTGAATAGGCCCTTTAATCCCATTACCCCTAACAGCTGCAGTAATAGCTTGAGAAACTCTATATACATTAACCCCACTAGGCAAATTGCAATTCTCAAAATCCCACCACACTGAAACCCTAACATTTTTAGATTCCGAATGAAAATTCGACTGAGAGTGAGAGTGGCGAGGTGCTAGTGATGAAGCTGAGAAGTTAGAGATGAAAATAGAATATAAAAATGGTGAAGATGAGGGGGGGGTTGTAGTGAGTGAAAGGAGGGTTTTTGAAGAAAAGGGCTTTGGAATGATCATAATTTAGGGTCAGGGTTAGGTTTCTTTTAGGGTTTTGAGAAAGATTTGAAGCGGGGCCTGTTCATTTCATGGGAGTGGTGAGGGTTTCAGGGCTTGTAAGAAAGGGAAAAACACAGAGAGAGAGGAGGGGTGTTAAACCCTTTTTAAAACCACGAATCACGTGTTCTGCTCGTTGAGGTGAGCTGGTGTTGTTGGATTGGGTTTATGGGCTTGATGAAATTTGGACAATACTCCTGGGCCTATTGGATTGAGTTTATGGGCTGGATAAATTTTGGACAATACTCCTGGGCCTATTGGATTGGGTTTATGGGCTGGATGAATTTTGGACAATACTCCTGGGCCTATTGGATTGGGTTTATGGGCTGGATGAAATTTTGGACAATACTCCTGGGCCTATTGGATTGGGTTTTTGGGCTGGATGAATTTTGGACAATAATCCTGGGCCTATTGGATTGAGTTTCTATTTGTTTTTAAATTTGGATATTTTTAGGCCTTTGGGTTTGTTGATCACATTCATTTTCTAGGTTTGTTTATTTATTTATTTATTTATTTTGAGATTTTTGTATTATTTGGGAAAATGTTGAAAAAATTCATCCTCCAAAGCCTAAAGAAAAAATCTGATTACAATTCTTGATCTAAAATATGATTATGTCCAAAGAAGACGAGTCATTTTCTTGGATGAGTTCAAAGGAGATGAGTCTTTCACTTGATCGAGTCGTGGTTTATGGTGTTTTTTAATACTATTTTTTTTAATAAATATATTGAAAATATCTTTATATATTTTTAAATATTAGCATAACAAAATGATGAGAAAATACTATAAAAAAATATATTTAATTTGATGTTTTTCAAGATAAATACAGGAGCTAAAAATTCAAGTTATTAATAATAATCAAGATATTTATTAATAGAAACACTATGGCATCCCAATCAAGTTTTATAACCCATGGTTTGTTTTCGAAGTATCTTGGATAAACTTGACTGCTACTTGTTTTTTTTTGGGATGTAAAACGAGGAGATTAAATGCTAGAAAACAAACCCTAACAATCTAAGTGAGAGGCTTAAAATAAATGGATTTGAAATTCAAACATTAAATCAAATCATATCAATCAATCAATCACCTCTCATCCCTCTCATTTGATGTGAGTTACTATTTAGTATTGTATTTTAAAAACGTTTTACGAAAAAAAATTAATTTTAATTTTAATTAATTATTTTAATGTATTTGAATCAATTTTCATGTATTGATATCAAAAATTATTTTTTAAAAAATAAAAAAATTATTTTAATATATATTTTTTAAAAAATAAAAAAATTATTTTAATATATATTTTTTAAAAAAACCATTTTAATCTAAACAAAAGTTTAAAAAATGAGGCAGGATGATAATTTCAAAAAGGCCTCCACTTTCCTTCATCTCAAGTGCAGGGAAATTTCTGCTTTATGGCTGATTTGAATGTGTGTTCATGGGATTCTTTTTAAAGTTAGTTTGTCAGCAAGAATTTATCTTTAGTTTTTTTTTTATTATATTAAATTTTGGTGTATGATATTTTCTCAAAAATATCTTTTATTTTTAAAATGAATTTTTTTTTATTAAAAAAAATATCAATTTAATATTTTTTAATTTAAATAAAATTTTAAAATTGAATTAAATGCAGCTCAAAACATAAAATCATAAATCACTAGCCATGCTCAAATTTTCTAAAACAATGACCACATCATAGCTATAGAAAAACCAGCAAGAACATGAAATTCTAAATAATTAGATATTTGCTAGCCCGAATCTAATTATTTTGATATATTTCTAATTAAAAATCATTTCTAAAAAAACAATTAATCGCTAATACAATTTAAAAAAAATTCTTATAACTAAGTAAATAGGAATCCATCAATCCTTTCTCTTTCACATATTTTGTATTCATCCATTTTAATAAAAGGTGCCTTAGCCTTTATCAACACAGGAACTTGCTATGAAAATACCCTTGAAATTGATCACGGCCACCCTTTCTTACTTGCTTATCCATTGGAAATCTGAGTTATCAATATCTTTTCGTTTATGATTGTTCATGATTGTTTAGAGTTTAGTTAACGTTAATTTTCAAAGAGTTTTTCGTTTAAAAATATTAAAATAATATTTTTTTTTAAATATTTCTAAAATACTCTCGAAGTTCATCAAGTCAGTCTTCTTTCTTTCTTTATTATTATTATTATTATTATGGATTTGTAACCGATATTAGAAATTTCTTGCATGTTCATATTTCAACAGAAAGAAATCAACTCTCAAGTAGTGGGAAGGATCAAAGTCACATGTTTTCAAGGAATCATGAATGATTAAAGCAGCATGACTTCACATGTAATTGTGTTACGCATGAAAGGTTGTCACTTCGTGATTGGTAGACTGCCTTTTTATCGAGATCTTTTCCTCTTTTACATATTTTTTTTCTAAGAAAAACATGTCATCATTTGATGCGAGGAAGGGCTAATTCATGATTTAGACACAAACAATGTCATCGTACGTTCCTTTGCATATATCAAAAATTAAAGAAAGCGCGCCATTAATTTTTTATTTTATTGTTAAAGTATATAATATAAATCACATTATTGAAGTTTCATTTAAAAGTTTAAATATTTAGAGTAAGATAGTTTCTTGAGATGGTATCAGAGCCTTGTTGACCTAGTAGTCACGAGTTCGAATCTCACCATTCCTATTCTATTTGATAAAAATCAAGTACAAGATAATGTGAGTCTGTACAACTTTCAAGCTCAAATGACTTTCACTTGAGGTGTCATGTTAGAGAATAATATAAATCATATTATAGAACCTCACTTAAGAACTTAAATTTTTTTAGATGAAATTGGTTTCTTAGAGCCTATCATACATGGCTACAAACATGAATATGGATATATGCTCCATTTTAGGAGAATATAATAAGAATTATGGGACAATTTGATTTGTTCTCTTTCAGAAAGAATCTTTGATGGATCGTTCTTTAAAGAAAATATATAGCACTAGCTCCATTTACTATTAAGAACAAAAATCCATTCACTTAATATTTTATAATTATGACCATATATACCATCTTGATTTACAAGGTGCTAAATCAAGATGATAATCTAATGGGAGTAGTATGATGATAAGAAATTTATGATCTGCATAATAAATTTTGAATTTAAGTCAAGATATGTATGTTTTTTATATGAATTTAGAACAACTAAAGGTTTTTACTCATTCACTTGAACTCATAAAAGAACTTTTTGAAAAATGAAGTTTTCTCGTAATTCAAAAAAAAATCATTCATGGCAGATATTTGGATTTTGATTGAAGAAGATATTTGGATGATGATGGGAAATTCAAACTTGCTTCTCAACCCTACATTGACTTGCTAGATATTATCTACTACTAATTACTGATATTTTTTGGGTGTTTTTTCTTTTTATATCATGTCATCAACCATCTTGACTAAGAAAAAACTAAAATAAATTAGATTGTTTGAATTAAAAAATTAATCAATTATTCAATACATTGCCTTTATTTTTAAGTATCTTGAATTCTAGAACTTATCAGTTGAAAATCTAGCTTAAAAGAAAAAGGAAAGAAAAATTGAAGAGAAAAATCAAACATGATTTTGAATGCTGCATGAACTTAAGTGGGAGAATAAAATAGATTAGCTTATAAAAATTTCATCCTGTTTCGCAGAGGTGATCTTGGAGTTGCTAGATCTCATAATTAGTACTTAAATATACTTGAAATGGCTAGAAACCACACATGTTGGTGTCATCAAGTAGATGCCACGTTTATTTTTTATGTAGATGAGCATCACCTTTTGGTTTCTTTATTTTAAATCACTCTTTACTTTAAATTAGACTAAATCAACTATTTTACTTTCATTTAAAGTTGGTTTGAGTCCCTTTCATCCAATTATTTAGTAATTTAACGACTAAGTATTTGTCATATATCGTGATGTGATAAGGTATGAGATCAATCCTAAAGAGGGTGTAATTTCAGTGATTCAATTCTAGATTTGCTTCTTAGAGGTTACATGTTTGAATATCACAATTTTTAGTGTCACTAGAGGCTGATAATTGATCGTTCACTTTAAGATCCGTGAGATTAGTCGGGGTACACGCAATTTGACCTGAATACGACGTCAAAAAAAAGATAAGGTATTAGATCTTGATAAAAACTTGTAGTATGGAACAATTATCAATAGTTAGTTATTGTATTTCTCTTTTTTTGATGAAGAAAGAAAAGTGTAGAAAGAAAAAACTTTGAATATTCATATCCAAGTTATATTTTTTACTTTCAATAGAGAATAAGGCGTTTGCTTTGACCTAATTTGAAGCACATGACTTGATTGAACCTAATTATAAAGAAGAGGGGCCATACATGATTTTTTCATTCATATGCATGTACATGCAGTTTTTTTTTCATTTTTTTTAATCTATTAAATCAATTGAGGCATACATGTTTCCTTGTTCTTGAAGTCTCAGAAATAGGCATCATCAAATTCTTTTATTTTTTTTTATTTTTTATTTTTTTATTTTTATTTTGGAAGCACTATAAAGTTCTTTATGTAATTAATGTTTGTTGGCCATTACATAAATAATAGTAATTAATAATTATCATGCTTTTGAATAGGAATATTAACCTTTACTTTATCAATCACGTACCACAATATAGGCATATCTACATCAAGTAAAGAGGAATAGATCGCCACAATACAATCTTATTTATTAAATTCTAATGTATGGTCGGCTCTTTTTTTTTCATAAGAAATAGTTTGCATAGAAACACTTTAAAAAAGCAAAAAAATTAAAAATTAATAACAAAATTTATGGATATGCAGATACGCTGATGCTAGAAAAGCTACATGCCTACAACACTACAGAAACAAAGAACGAAGCTTCATGTCCAACAACCTGAACTCCATCAATGGCAGCGACCCAAAAAACAAGAAGAGATTCCAGCAGAGTTTTAAGGAGTAAATAAACGAGGAAGATCTAAACCAGACCACATAGTCATTACTTCTAGTCATCTCATGAAATATTAGAAAACTTGTATAAACCATCCGGTAATCCGGCCACTGCCGACTAATCCAGATTCGAGCCGGGTAGGACCCTTAAAGGCGACAAAGCTCTCCCAAGTGAGTTTTAAAGCAGCTGCATACCCAAGGCTCGAACTCGAGACCTTGGTTAAGCTAGGACAACCCCTTACCAGTCGACCCACGCCCCTGTTGGTAAACGACAACAATAAAATTGGATTCAAAGATGAACTTTACTCTAATAAAATTCAGGACTGAATTTCATAATATATAAAAAATATTCATGTCAAATTATTAAGAACATATAAACAATTAAATGGAAGCGTATCTGAATCTATATCCGAAAAGTTGTTATCTAGAGTTATACGGAAGTCTTTCCAGATTAACATGTTTTTGTTTTAAGAGCCTTTTGATTATCTTTATTATAACCTTATTTTCTATCTGATAATGAGATGTTAGAATGAGAATGAAGCAGGGCATGTAATCTAGGGACCATAACCATGTATATAGGTAACAAGGTATCCTTTGGTATTCATACCTTTTGACATTCCCACCCTTTGATATTCCTATCTTTTGGTAATCTATTTTTAGTCAATCATTAAAATAAGAATAACCCTTTAATCTTTACATATTAAAGATCCACATCCCTATTAGATACACCAAAAATTCAATTATTTAAAAATACTTAACAAATCATTTTTAATTAAGTTTTATTTTATTTGACAGTTCATAAACATATAATTACTCTCATATAAACCCAACGATGAATTAATGATCCAACACTTTAATCATAACTAGCAACTCATCTTTATTTGAGTCTTTAATCCCATTGGAAAATAGAGAAAAACCCTAGCGCCAAGCTTTAATAACTAGAAGAACCTCTCTAATATTAGCAAGTCCAAGTTTACGCTTTAAAAATACCTAGCCTAACCAAGAATAGCCACTTAATAAAATATTTCAAGTATTTGGAGGAAACAATCGTTTCCATGTTCTACACACTTGCATGAAATAATTTAAAGAAGGAATCATAGAATGACAAGAAAAAGAGATAGACATTGATCAGAAATTGTTATAAAACAAAAAAGACACATTTATAAAAGGAATGATTCCTGTGATGAGTGGAGGCTTGCAGAATTCGAGTCTTGTTTTATAATCGCCACTATGATAAAGTGATGAAATCACATTTAATATAGAAAACGAACTTTAATTTTGGGGTAAAACAACTATAACATCAATAAGAATTTATCAATAAGATTTGGATTGTATTTTTTTTCCTTACAAAATTAGCAAATTGATGAAAATAACATATATAACATTTCTAAACTCTCGAACATGTTGGATTGATACATATTAGCCCTAAATGCATTCCCAACATAATGCATCATCGAGTTTGACTAATATACAAAGCCTATACACAATTGAGTTTGATAGTTTACCAGATCTATTATTACCGGACTTGATATAAAACCAAACCAATTCTATTACCAAACACAATTGGATTTGATACTTGTCAAGCCTAACTCTTGAATTTTTTCACCTTCATGTAATCAAGTTGGATTGATACATATTAGCCCTAAATGCATCCCAACATAATGCATCATCGAGTTTGACTAATATACAAAGCCTATACACAATTAAGTTTGATAGTTTATCAGATCTATTATTAACGAACTTGACTTAAAATCAAACCAATTCTATAAGGATCTGGTGTTTTGCCATTACCAAA
This sequence comes from Salix viminalis, assembly GCA_029228465.1. Lineage (NCBI taxonomy): Eukaryota > Viridiplantae > Streptophyta > Magnoliopsida > Malpighiales > Salicaceae > Salix > Salix viminalis. The sequence goes on along the minus strand of CM055444.1, from coordinate 11,388,265 downwards.
CACAATTGGATTTGATACTTGTCAAGCCTAACTCTTGAATTTTTTCACCTTCATGTAATCAAGTACTTTATATTCAGCATAGGCCTAACAAGTGGTTGAATCCATTGCACCATAGATTCAAACATAATGTTTGAAATTTAATGTCACACCTTCATATGTTTTTATATAAATATTAAAAAAAAACTATTTCTGAACAAATAGATTTAATTAAACAAGTATATACTTCACATGTATCATTGCACATAAGTCTCTAATGGCCTACCACATCTCTATCTCTTAATTGAATAAATTTAGTGGAAGACAAGTGTCTAATTGCGGTGTCTTGAATATACTAAATGGAATGCAACTCACCATTCAAGTTCAATTCATTACGGTGTAATAACTCTTTAACCTTTTCACTCCAACAAAAATACAAGATTTATGAGCTATAAATACCCTCCAAACCACTTAGATAATTTTTTTTACAATTTTCATTGTATTTTCTCTCACTATAAAAATATTTACTTAAATATCTAAAATTCTTACGATAAAAAAACATTTTAAAATAGTTGGCCTCCCACATTAAATAAATTACATTTATTTTGATCATCGTAACTATAAGGAAATGGAGTAAATTGCAATATCAGGTAATTAATCAATTTATCCATGACATATATATATATTCCTAATTTGGAGAAGTACTTTTTATATCGTAGGAATCTCTTCAAGTTTCTTCCCGCCAGCGATGGAAATGGTTTGACTTAAGAGGCGCTTTAGCCTCGAATTCCCCGACCATAATCGGACTAAAGTATTATTATATTTGTGAAATCATGAGCTGTTTAATTAATGAGTCCACAAGAAGATTAGCTCCAATAAAGTATTACAAAACTTGGAAATGACTCAAAGCCAGCAATTAATTTTTTTGTCATTTTGTTTTATATGGAACTATTTGAAATTAATTTGTTTCTGAATATTATAATTGTGATTTTTTTTTTATCTTAAAATTCCAAATGGAATTGTATTGATAACATTGAGCAATACGTGTAGAAACACTTACTTTCATGGTACATAATGGTCCCTCAAATCCAAAATAATAAGTTTTCTATTTTTATTTCCAAAAATTTAAAAACAAAAACAGAATTTCAAAGGATACAAATCCCCCCAAAGAAGTTCTTCATAGGCTTTTTTGTATTTCTTTGTTTTCTGTAAAAAAAATAAATAAAGGAGAAGTCGTCTACCTCTTGGCAAAATATTCAAAGGCAGTATGTGTGAGAACTCCATATTGGGAACACGGCAGCACTCACATGATAAGAAACTAAGTTTTACGAGAGTGTAGTTGAAGTTGTTTTTTAAAATATTGTTAAAATTGTTTTTTAAAATATTTTTTTATTTAAAAATATATTAAAATAATATATTTTTTTATTTTTTTTAAAAATTATTTTTGATATCGGTATATAAAAATGATTTAAAAACATTAAATTTTTTTAATTTAAAAATACCCCTGAATATGACAGTGGGATATACCAACCAGGTCCCTCTCATGGAAAAAAGGGTTACAGAAAAAAAAAATCAATCGCTGCATGAGTTTTGAACAGAGACACCATTATCACAAAACCTTTTGGGGGCCCCTTATTATAGTAGTAATAAAGCAGCCTCCTATCTTTGCCACACACGTACCAGTAGAAGAGGGCAGTAGTTTTCATTGGATATTCTCATCATCTCCCTTTGAATGTTGAACTTATATAAACCTCGATGAACAAGCTAGCGTTCACCATCTATTTGTTGTTTCTAGCTTCATAATCTAAGAAAAAACTTGTAGTTCTGATATATATCTATCTTCATCGAGTGATTATGAGTGGGAAGAAGCCTTATTTGGTTGCGCTTTTAGTGCAATCAATCTATGGCGGCATGTTCTTGCTATCCAAGGCTGCTTTCAATGGTGGTATGAACAATTATGTGTTTGTTTTCTATAGACAGGCTGCCGCAACTCTTTTCCTAGCCCCTTTTGCTTTCTATTTCGAATGGTATAATTCAATTCTCATCCTGTTTGAACTAATTATTTGTGTTTTTACTTAACCAAAATGTTGAAAATAAGCTGATCCTTACTTTATCTTGAATTCTATAGGAAAAAGTAGACCAACCCTATCGTTCGTGACCTTCTGGAAAATCTTCTTCCTCTCTCTATTTGGGTATGTGATTATTCTGGAAAATCTTCTGGGAAAAAAATATAATTATTCTGCGTGTTTCAATCTATTATCATCAACTAATTGGTGTCTATAAAGTTTGAGAATGTTCTTTAATTTTGTTGTTTCCATTTCAGGATTACTTTGAGCTTGGATGTATTTGGTATCGGCATCGTCTATGCTTCTGCAACTTTGGCTGCTGCAATTTCTAACAGCCTTCCTGTCGTCACTTTCTTCTTGGCTCTTCTACTTAGGTAAATGACAAACTTCCATTATTAAGTACAAGCAAGAAGGGTGAGGTTCTAGGTTTTGTGTCTCTTCTAGGTTTTTTTTTCAAATACATCTACAAAAATTGACTGTATTTTTACATAAATCCCAGTTTGGTTCTAGTTCATTGATATTTTTTGTTCGAATTTTGTTTTTAACATTATCTCTACCACAGAACTTGATGGGTATGAATTATGTAGGAATACCTTAGAGCATAAATAATGGCTAATAATTAGTACAATATACCAATAAATTAATGGATATTAGCACTTTTTTCATACGAATATATACAGCAACGGAATCTGATTCAAATGTTTGTTGATGAATTATTGATTTGAACGATAATTAATTAATTAATAAAGTAACTTGATTCCAACGTTTCTTAAATTTGATTAAAAAATTTAAAGTGTTTCTTTAATCTTACCTTTTTTATTATTATTATTTTTCCTTATGATATCGATTAATTATCAAAACTCATCTTCATTAATATGTTAATCATCAGCTATTCTTGTCAACTTTGCTTTTATCCATTAAGATATTTACGCTATAGCTCACCAATAAAATATTTAAAACTCAAGTAATCTCTTAAGAATCATCATTCATGGCATTAGGAATCTCGTTCCTACAATGAACACCTAATTAACAGGCTATATAACAAACAATTATTGATTGATTATAGCGACCTTGGTACGTTCTGTATATACTATATAGTGTGGATCGACTAAGGAACCTTCTGCCTTACACACACACACACACACAGTAGTTTAGAATTAACAAAAAAAAAACATAAATTACGATTTTATATATTAAAGTTTTGTTTGTGGTTGCAATTAAAGTTTCTTTGTATTAAACCTAACTATGAAAATCTTGATTATAGAATGGAGGTGTTGAAATTGAGGTCGTTGTCAGGGATTGCCAAGATTGTTGGGATAATAGCATGTATTGCTGGTGCAATAACCCTTGCCTTATACAAGGGTCCGCACTTTAATCTTTTCTGCCTTCATCACCTCTTCGAGAGCAATAACAGCCAAGGAATTATAAGCCATGTTCCTTCTGGCCAAACCAGGATAAAGGGTTGCTTCCTCTTGTTGGCGTCCAACATCTTATGGGGCTTATGGCTCGTGTTGCAGGTAGCTCCTTGCCACTTCTATATGATTCTATAATTGAATAAACTATATTATAACCCTTATAGATTCTTCATGTTATGAGAGAATAATATAAATCATATCTCGGAGTCTTACTTAAATAGTTTAAGCTTTTCGGTAAAATGATTCATTGATGTGGTATTATAACCTTGTTGACCAAGCATTCACGAGTTTGAATCTCACCACCCTCTTTCTTTTTGATGAAAAAAATAATTAAAAGGTGGTGTGAACCTGTATGCAAGTTTCAAGATCAAAAGGCTTTTACTTGAGGGTGTGTGTTAGAGAATAATATAAATCATATCTCGGGGTCTCACATAATATTTTTAGTTTTTAGGTGAGATAGTTTCTTGACATGGTATTATAGCCTTGTTGACCGAAGCGGTCACGAGTTCAAATCTCACTACCCTCATTCTATTTGATAAAAAAAACAATCAAAAGATAGTGTGGACTGGTATATAAGTTTCAAAGCCTAAAAATCTTTTACTTGAAGGTGTGCATTAGAAAATAATATAAATCATATCTCGAGGTCTCACTTAACATTTTAAATTTTTAGGTGAGATAGTTCATTGACAAATATTATCCTTCAACTCCTTACAATCTAACCTTCAAAGAGTCTTTTTAGGGTTCAACCTGTTTTTATCAAATTGATGTTTTAGTAATGATGACCTTTTGCTGTTGTTTTGAAACAGGGAAGGGTTCTGAAAAATTACCCATCAAAGCTTCTATTCATAACTCTTCAGTGCTTTTTAAGCTCAATTCAATTATTTTGCCATTGCCATTGGCTTTGAAAGAGATCCTCATGAGTGGGAGCTGGGCTGGAATGTTAGACTTCTTGCTGTTGCTTACTGTGTAAGTCCTTTTATCTATTCTTTATGCTTCTTTGCCTCACGTTATTAGAGGCTGTTAGGGACTGCGGTTGTACCGCGTTTCCCCAAAATTTGATTTTTTTTTCATTTTAAATGATTTTTTGTGTGTTTTTAAATCATTTTGATGTGCTGATATCAAAAATGATTTTTAAAAAATAAAAAATATCATTTTGATGTATTTCTAAATGAAAAACACTTCAAAAGCAACCGCAACCGCCCTCCCAAACAGGTTAGTAACCAAAATGACTTTTTCATATTTTCTATTATTAAAATAATTAAGATCAAACACAAAAAAGGAGGTTAGAATTATAAGTGATCTCTATATTATGAGTGCTTAGTCTTAAGCTAAATACAAATAACCTATATATAGTTTAAACTGAAAGTACTATTCTATCCTTAATAAATAAAATACATAAATATTATTTAACATCTATAATATTATGATCCATTATTTCATTGTTATTGAATCAAATTTAAAGTCTGACTTAGGAGAGATGTTTCTGTTATGAATCAGATTATTCTATTTTTTTTAAAATAATGTTATTCTTTTTTTTTAAAAATAAAATATATCAGTAAATTTAGATCGAATCAATCAAGTCATGAATCAACTCGAGTTTTTAATCAGGTCAAATTCTCTTATCAAGTACTAAAACATTGTGGTAAAAGGGTTTTTTATGATCTTGATGCTATTGTCTCGAGGAAATTTATGTAGCCATTTAGAAAGAAATATTTGAAGATCAAGGATAATTATTATCCAAACATGTTGTAGAAAACTCCTATATATTAATTTAGATAATTTTAATTTGTGATAGGGAGTTGTGGTGACTGGTGTTACATTCTACTTGCAAGCATGGATTATCGAGAAGAAAGGGCCAGTATTTTTTAGCCATGTCTACACCAGTCACTCTGGTCTTTACAATGTTCTTTTCTGCTATTCTCCTATGCGAGATCATCACTTTGGGAAGGTACTTTAATTCTTTGTTCAATTGGATTTCCATATTAATTTTGTTTCTCAATCAGATCCTCGATCTATTAAAAACTCTCAAATGGGTCCTCTCATTTATATCTATTCATATAATGTTTTCATAATGTCCAAATCTTAAAACTCATGCATTCAAAAGAAATTGTTTTGAAGATAATTTGATAGTTTCTTTTAAAAAAAAACACATTTTTTTAGATGAGGTAATAAATCAAGATTTCCTAATAGATCAAGGTCCCAAATGAGGAAACAAATAGCATGATAATCTGATTGAGAATCTGTGTATACATAGGTGGGGGGCACGCGAGCTTACCCCATATCATTCATTTTTCAAGAAAAACAATTATTTATTTAATAATCACTATTTAATTGTGTAATCTCTTTTGTCCGCTTCTTGTGCTGTAGTGTTCTTGGTGGGCTCATGTTGGTCGGAGGTCTTTATAGTGTTTTATGGGGGAAAAGAAGAGAAGAGAAAATTAACGATGCAAAGTTTTTAAAAGCTGAAGTTGACAAAGAATGCTCAGAGCTGAAACAAGTAGTGCCAGTAGAAACAAAGGGCCCGTCATTTAGTTTAATACATTTATGTAATTGCTTTCCATGCTCGCAGTAGTGGCCATTCCCTTCAATGGACGACGAGCCAGAGAAAGGTTTTTTTTTACTTGTAATATCCTTTTCTAGAAGATGTTTGGGTATGGATTAAGCTAAAATTCAGACACCATTATAGGATAAGGAGTGTGTCTCAGTAGGATTGAGATAAAAAGTGGTCGATCTTATGTTTTTTTTGTTTCACTATGTGAAAACATTTGTTGGATCGATCCATTTTCTAAACTTTGGATACCAAATCAAAGTTAACAGGAATTGATAAAAATAATAAGGAGAAAGTTGAATCCACGTTGATGAAAAAGGTAATAAAAATAGTTCCTAAACATATCTTTATCTGTTTCTGAGGTTATCTTAATCATAAAATCAAACTGCTATAGAAAAATTGCAAGAATACTAGTTGGATCAAGTTGAATTAAGTTTTTCACTCGATCCATTTTAACTCATTTTAACCTATGTCAAAATGAGCAAGAGTGCAAGTGGGGTCTTGACTTAGCGGTTGAAGAGACTTGTTTCTTTTCTTTGCACCAGGGTTCAAGTCCCACCATGCACGTCTGATTTACCAACAAATGATTGCCTTAAACATACTACAAAACTATGGTTTTAAGGATGTTTCAGTGAGTCGAAAGATTAGTTGTCAGATAGCGTAAGCTGGCCCGGATACCCCGATTTTAAAAAAGAAATGAGCAAGAGTTTATAATCAGGTCGATGTATGTATCTTCTTAAGTACACAATGTAAGTTGTTTTACAAAAAAGAAGAAGAACATAAATCAATAATATATACATTATTTTCAAATGTAAAAGAGATTTTGACGATTATAAATGGACTCATGGGGAATATTCAAAATAGATCGAGCATCTTTCTTCATGTGCTGCAATTCATCTTTTAAACGTGGCTCCCATGATTTGGAACGATGACTGAAAATGGTCTCCAAAGTGGACCAAACGACATGTGAAGATGTTAAGCCAACAGCAAAAGACATGGCAGGAAAGGGTAGCTCCACCTATTTATTATTGATTTATTATGACAGTAATATTTCATAATTATTAACAAATTATTGTCAGAAATATTTTTTGTTTGGTGTAATATACCACGGAAGATTGACCTAAATGAACCCATTTCCTCATTTATCTACAAATGATTCTCATTCCAGGGAGTACTATCTGAAAGAAAAGAACTCAACAGAAGAGAGGGATGAGAACAGAGAGATTAAGAACAATTGCCACGATCAAGATGATTTCTCTATGAATTGTCCGCAGTATAAATATTGGTACATGGGTTTGACTTTCTCAAGTCTATTTACAGAAATTCAACAATATATAAGAAAAGTACAATCAATTAGAGGGATTGTCGATTATTAATTCTTAGTCGTTGCTTGTGTTTCAGAGGCTGATCAACGAATTATATGATATTAAGTAATCATTTCACTTAAAAACTTAAACTGTTAGATGAAATTATAAGATATATGTTAAGACCATCTCACCTAAAAGCTTAAGTTTTTAGGTGAGATGGTTCCTTAACATGGTATCAGAGCCTTGTTGGCCAAGCGGTCACGAGTTCGAATCTCACCACCCCTATTCTATTTGATAAAAAAAAAAACTAAGCACAAGGTGATGTAAGCCTGTGCAAGTTTCAAGCCCAAAAGGCTTTCACTTAGGGGGGGGGGGGTGTTAGAGTATAATATAATCATATTCTGGGGCCTCACCTACAAGCTTATGCTTTTAGGTGATCTCACCTAAAAGCTTAAGCTTGTAGGTGAGGCCCCATAATATGATTTATATTATTCTCTAACACACACCTTCAAGTGAAAGCCCTTTAGGCTTGAAACTTGTACAGACCCACATCACCTTATGCTTAGTTTTTATCAAATAGAATGAGGATGGTGAGATTCGAACTTGTGACCGCTGGGTTAACAAGGCTCTGATACCATGTTAAGGAACCATCTCATCTAAAAGCTTAAGCTTTTAGGTGAGATGGTTCCTTAACAATATAATTTATATTATTCTCAAACACATCTCTTCAATTGAAAGCCTCTCTGGCTTGAAACTTGTACACAAACCCATATATCTTGTGCTTGATTTTTATCAAATAGAATGAGGGTGGTGAAATTTGAACTCATGACAGTTTAGTTAATAAGGTTCTGATATCATATCAAAGAAGCATCTCACCAAAAAACTTAAACTATTAGGTGAGATCCCAAGATATAATTTATATTATTCTCTAATACATGGGACTGTCATATTTGACGGGATCTGCTGGTGTAATGATCTGCTGGTGTATTCTCTTTACTATGAGATGATCTGGTGTATTCTCTTTACTATCAACAATATCGAAGCAAGGAAATTGTGAGTTTGTGAACGAAATAGACATGATTTCTGCTTGACAACACCCAAATCTTGTTAGATTGTTGCATCAATGGGAAGCAACTACTGCTGATTTATGAATACATGCAAAACAATAGCCTTGCGCAAATCAATGGCTATGCTCATTTCCTTGAAGTATTAGCTTTTATAAATCGATTGAAGAAATTGAATGGAATATAGAAAGAATTAAGGCACAATCCATATCTCCACCAGAGTTGCGGGAACAATGTGAGTTTCTGCTATCTCATTTTCTATCCAGCTACCCTTTTCGCATAGGCTTAGTAGTGCTGCAGCTATTCTTTTTAACTTAGCATGCTATTATAATAATAATGAAAAAAACTCCTAAATCTATTCATCAATCTTTCCCGAAATTAACCTTTATTATTGTTTGAATAATTAGTAAAAGAGCTTAAAGAGCTCGAGTCGATTGCACTGTAGCGTTTGACTCATGTGCACCGTGGACTGGACTTTTGTCCTCCGTGCGTCGCGCGAGTTTGTCCACCTCTTTTTTTTTTGTCCGGTTGTGAACAGTGATTTAATGAAAAAGCCCCCCGAAAACGACAAAAAACGCCGCCGGTCGCAGGGGCTCCGCGGTAAATGACCACTGTCGGTCCGGTCCAGCCCGGTTCGTCCGGCCGGTTTTTTAATTTTTTATTCTTTCATTGAACAGTGCATTAACGATTTCGTCCCCCGAAAACGACAAAAACACGTCTGTTGGGAGAGGGGCTCCATGGTAATTAGCCAATATTTTATTATTTATTTAACCAGGTCACTGTTGCGCGTCGCGAAACGCGTTGTTCGTCTCCGCGCTCACGCGTGTTTCGGACGGCGCGTGCGTCCTCATCCGACGTCGGAAAATGCCCAACCGGCTTCTAGGATGATTTTCAAGCATGTGGTCTTCCACATGGGGCGGCGCGTGTGTCACTATGGTGTCCGGAGACGCGTCAATGGTCGTTTGAATTCCCCCAATTTCTCTCTCTTGCCTGCGCCAGATGACGTCAGCTAAGCTATTTTTTGTCAAAATTCATTTCAGTCCCTGCACGTGTAAATTTGTTTTTCTTGCCCTTAATACCATTATAGAGGTTTTGATTTGTTTCAATTTTGTCCTTCCATGCAAATTGATTATATATTGAAGTTTTAATTCGGTCCTCCGGCTTTTAATTTTGCGGGTTGGGCTGGAATTCGAAATATTTTTAGTATCAAAGTTTTGATTTCTTTCAATTTCATCCTTCCATGCAAATTGATTATAAGTTCTTAATATTTTCGGTCCCAAAGTTTGATTTCTTTCAATTTTATCCTTCTATGCAAGTTAATTATGGATTTTACTTTCATTTCGGTCCCATTTCTTTTTATTTCAAGTTATGTGTTCAATTATTTAATTGGAATGTTTGGATTTGCTTCAATTTTGTTCTTAAAATCACATATATTATGTAAAGTATGTCAAATTCATGATATATATTTGTATATTTATGTCAAATTAAAGTATGTTAGACTAATTATATGTTCTAATATTTATTAAATATTATTGCCGAAGAATGTATATAGAGAGAAAAAAAATTATCTAGGATTTTTTTACGAAATAAATTTGGTATCAGTATTCTTAAATACATTTAATATAATCATACAAGGAATAAATCTTATAAAAAAAAAATTGTCTTCGAATTTTAATTTTGTGCTCTGTTTTTTAACGTTCATTTCTTAAAAAATATTTATAATATTTTGGTTTTTAATATTTCATATCTAATATTGCTGGGCAAAAAATACAACAAAAAAAAATAACAAATTTACCTAGATGATCTACAATTAAAAAATATTCGAGTCACTTCCCGTTGTGATTACAATTTTTTTTCTAGACGATAGATAAGTAATGATAGCACGCAAAAAATATAGGTTTATTTCTAAAAATAAATTACAATATTTTTATTTATAATGTGTCGGATCTAATATTACAAGAGAAAAAAGGCAACTCATAAATTGTTTTTGACAAATTTACCTGGATTATCTACAATTAAAAAATCTACGACCCCCTTCCCATTTCAATTACACTATAAAGTATGTGAGACTAATTATATGTTTTAATATTTATTGAATATTATCGCCTAAAAATATATATATAGAGAGAAAAAATGACCTACAATTTCTTGCAAAAAAATTTAATATCGGTATTCTTGAATACATTTAATATAATAATATGATTAATAAATCTTATAAATATAACTTTGGCTCTGAATTTAAATTTCTATTTTATACTCTCTTTTTTTCTTTCAATAAACGATAACCTTTTTTTCATATTTTTTTTTAATAACCGTCGTGTCCAAGTTTGTTTTTTCCCACCGGGTTTCTTTTTTTGTGTTTTTTTTAACCAGAGTATCCGGTACAACAAATTTCTTATAAATCATTTCACCTTCTTAGCAAATTTTTTAACAAATTTTATCAAAAAGTTTTTAGCAATAGAAATATTCAATCATATTTTGGTTGAAAAAACCCATTTTTAACAGATTTTATCAATTACAATTATACTAATTAAATATTAAAATAACAAAATACAACAGTTATAAAATCAATTAATTTTCTACATAGATAAAAATGCCTAACGAAGCAGGCTAATCCGCTCGTATTACTAAAACCTAAAAAATCTTTTTTGATGGCTTTAAAGATTCTCTAATATTTAAATGCCTTTTTAGAGAGAGAAGTCAATGATATTTAAAGCGAGAAGATTCTCTAATATTTAACTGCCTTTTTAGAGAGAGAAGTCAATGATATTTAGAGGATATTTGGTATTGTGGTGCCACCTCAAGTTGAAAAAAAGCAGGTTAAAAAGCTGTTTGAAAATGCATTAAATCACTAAAATTGCTATTATTAGCTGCTTCTCGTGGCTTGTCTCGGCCAATGCATCGTGTTTTGGGGGTTGAGCCAGGAGGAAGGCCCCCAATTCAGTCGTCTTTCTAATGAATATACCATGTCACTTCCAAGTCAGAAACATCTATATTTTATGAGTATTATTTTGCATATCTTATAGCAATGGAAGGTGGCGATCAGTGTGGAACATAGAGTTCAAGGAACATATAATATTGACATATATTTTCAAAATTAAAATTATATATTTTATTGAAATAAAATTCATTGCTGGCTTTTAAATTATATATATATATATATAAATGTGTTTGTATATGTTTATGACTTTTAAAGTACTTTCATAAGTTGAAAGCAATATGAAAAACTTGGTAATCAAATACTTGAAACTGTATTTTATTAACCTCAAACTCAACTACAATTTTAGACAAACACTTCAAAAATTATTTTGAATCGCAGATAAAATGCTTTTCATGAAATTATTTTATTAAAATTTCAATCATAAAACCAAAAGCAATATAAAACACACCCTTAAAGTGAGATACTTTGAAAATATATGTGCCGAAGATCATGAACCTGGATTTTGAAGGAATTCATGGAGTATTTCACTTTTATTGAGTGGAGGAGGGATGAGCTATAACTTCCTCTTGATAGTATTAACAACGTATTAATATCTCTTACATATTATTAATATATTATTAATGGTGATGAAAATATATAGTTCCTTACAATGGACCCAAATAAAAAATTCTTCTCTCGACCTCAATTTAGTTTTTCAAAAATTAGGAATGACTAACATAAGGAATGATTTTTTTGGTGGTCATAATTTGGCCAACCAGTTACTTCTCTCTCTTTCATTATTTTCTTGAGGCTTTCTCTCTTCTATTTCAAACTAAGTAATTAAAAAACAAGCAAAAACTCAACTTTTTAATAAAAAAATAAAATAAAAAATGTGATCGGTCATTTATTATCTTTGTATTTTATACTGTGATCCTCTCCTTTAATTGTATTTTCTATATAATTTAAAATTTTATTTCATGGAATTAGTTTATACAAGAGTTGAACCAAAATAATAAAAAAACATGTGGATGGAATTAAAATAAATAAATTAGTTACCTCTCCCATTCCCCACTTGAGGAAATTCAAAGGTGACTTCAGCCTTATGGATTAGACCCAAAATTGTTCGTGAAGTCAAATATATTGCCTGGTATCAAGGATACCCTACCAAGAAATTAAGGACGGGCACAAAAAAATATGAGAGATATATTTGAAGGTAATAATGTTTATTTAAAAATAAATGTAGTTATTTCTTAAAATATTATCTATTTAAAAAATATATTAAATTAATATATAATATATAATTTTTAAAATTTATTTTTCATATGATTATAAAAATAATTCAATTTTTTTTATAAGAAAAACCCAAAACATTTCAGAAGCATAGTTTGAGTGCACTCTAAACATATCCGATAAATCGAGGTTCCCCCACCTCCTTCACTAAGAAGAAGGTGATTTTTTTTAATTATTATTATTATTATTATTATTATTATTATTATTATTATTATTATTATTATTATTATTATTATTATTATTATCATTTGATGTTATCGAGGGATTAATTTCAGCATTCAGTTACACAATTTATTTCTTTTGGTCAATGTCTATAGAGATATTGAGCATGGTCCATGAACAAGTTGTGGGTAACAGGGGAAATTGAATTCTAAATTAATGCCCTAATAATCTAATTTAAAAGGATAATATAAGAAATCATACCAATTTGTTTTTTTTTTAATTTATTTTTGTAATACATAAAATTTGTATCATCACCTCACTGCTATATGCGCATAGATAAGTAATTTTATAGTTTATTTAATGTTTTATAATTTCCTTAGAATTAATTCCTTTCGATCCATAGGCTCTACTATTATTTTTTTTAAAGGGAAAATGATGCTTTCTTACGATTTATTTATTGTTCGGTAATCACAAATGGAACAAAAAAAATATACATTTGTTATTATTTTTTTTCCAGAAAAATAAGGAGAAAAGTAGCATTCTGTGGATTGAAAGCCACCTATAGTCCACCACTCTATATTTGGAAATTGTGTACACATAATCAAGATGACAATTGTGGATATGTGAAAGTTGACTTTAGAACATTATAAACATAAGATTAAAAAAAATAACTTTTTTATTGTTAACTTTTAAAATATTTCAGGGAATAACTCAAGATATGAGATATAATGCACAGAATGTAGGTTCTGTTTAGATATGTATTTTCTTTGAAAAATTATAATATTATATTATTTTATGATTTTAACCTGCTAATATCAAGAAAAAAAATTAAAAAACATTATTTTAATATATTCTTAAATAATTTTTTTTATAAATATCGCTGGCCTATGAATTAATATTTTTGATTGGTATAATTTATATGGAAATATATTTATCATCATCTTATTCTTATCTAATTTTGATGGATTACAATAATGATTTAAAACTTTCATATTATAAAAAATCTTCTAATGTGGGTGTGAGAAAACTAGATGGTGAAGTTACATAATTTAAACTATAATAATAATTATAATAATAATAATAATCTGTTAACATGTCTTTGTAAAATAATATTTTCTTCTACTTGTCTCTAGCATCGCACTCCTCTTCTACCCTATATAATCCCCACGTTTGCATCAAGCTGTTACCATCGATTTCTAAGTTCTCCTCTCAGTTTTCTTGCTCTATTGCTTCAATTAATTGCCTTAATTTCCTTCAAATTGATCAGAAATGGCACACAAGATCATGAAATCATTGTTCTTACTACTTGTCCTATTGAATTTGGTGTCAAATTGTGCCCATGCAGCTCCACAAGTGCCATGTTTCTTCATTTTTGGAGACTCTTTGGCGGACAACGGCAACAACAACAACCTTGTCACGGCTGCTAAGGCCAACTACCGCCCATATGGAATCGACTTCCCTGAAGGAACCACCGGAAGGTTTACTAATGGCCGGACCACGGTGGATATGATCGGTGCTCCCTTCTCATCTCCTTGCTTGTTAATTATCACTTTCATATTAGCTCCAAAATGCTTTTTGGGTTCAAGTCTTGTTTACCACTTCAAGTAAAAGCTTTTTGGGTTTGAAACTTGCACAGACCCACATTATCATGACCAATGGATCAACAAGGTTCTGATACATGTTAAGGAACCATCTAATCTAAAAGTTTAAGCTGTTAGGTGAGGTTCTAGAATATGATTTATATTATTCTATCACAACCATGAAATATATAATATTAATGACAGAAATCCCTTAACCGTGATCAAATTAGCAGAACAGTTTATTAATTTGCTCATACGGATACGGTTCAGATGGTGATTAGACATTACAATTCGGCATTTGCAGGTGAACTTTTGGGATTTAACCAATCTATTCCACCATTTGCGACTGCTAGAGGCAGAGACATATTGGTTGGTGTAAACTACGCATCTGGGGCAGCAGGAATTCGTGACGAGAGTGGAAGGCAACTGGTGCCAAATAATTTTCTTTGTAGTTTTTTTTTTTTTTTTTGCTTTCTGAATATTTTTATAGCGTCCTATATGATTTAACTTCTCTCTTTTTTTGTATATATATTTGTGGTGATATGTTCCAGGGTGATAGAATCAGCCTAAACGAGCAACTGCTAAATCATGCTGCCACAATCAATCGCTTGATTCAACTGCTAGGGACGGGGAAGGAAGCAACAAATTACCTTAATAAGTGCTTATTTTATGTCAGCTTGGGCAGCAATGACTACTTGAACAACTACTTCATGCCTAGTTATTATACAACAAGCCGTATATATACCCAAGATCAGTATGCCAAGATTTTAATTGATCAGTATAGTCTGCAGATAAGGGTTGGTATTACTATACATTTTGCTTCCTAGAGAAATTTCATGATGCTCAACTTATTGTTTCTATGGATTGGATGTGATTTTTTCTCTTATTCTTTGTAAATGTTTTTTTATATTGCATGAGGATTCGTAGCTACAAAACTTGAACACTATAGTTTTTTATGTTTTAGTAGTTGTATTATGTACCTTAATTTATATGCATTGCATGTAGTGATCACTATGTCATGGAACCAATTCACTTAGTTAAACTTTAGGTGAGGTTTTAGAATATAATTTATATTATTTTCTTACACCCCCCTCAAGTGAAAGCTTTTTGAGCGTGAAACTTACACATATTTACAGTGTCTTGTACTTGATTTTTATCAAATAAAATGGGGGTGGTGAGATTCAAACTCATGACTACCGGGTCAATAAAACTATGATACCATATTAAGAAACTAACTCACCTAAGAGCTTAAACTTTTAGGTGAGACCTAGAATATGATTTATATTATTCTCTGACAGTGATCAATATGTATTTCTATTTATTTTTGTAAATTTATATGTTTTTGTTTCTATTTTTTGTCAGCTTTTGTACCTCCTAGGAGCCAGGAAAATTGCCTTGCCTGGGCTTGGATCAATTGGCAGCATTCCTTACTCAGTTTCTACTCTATGCCGCAACAATCTCTCTTGCGTTACAAATATAAACAATGCAGTCCAACCTTTCAATGCTAGACTCGTATCACTCGTTGATGAACTGAATAGAGAGTTGAATGACGCACGCTTTATATACTTGAATACTTCCGGGATGTCAACCGGCGACCCTTCCATGCTCGGTAAGTCATCCATCCTGTTGGTGGACATTACAATTCATTAATGAAGATGAGATTCATGAATAGCTTTTATAATGATTTTATATTTGAGCAATGGAAGTTGTTTGTTCTGCGTATTAAAGAATCATCTCATCTAAAAGTTTATGCTGATAGGTGAGGTTTCATAATATAATTTATATGATTCTCTAACACATCTCTTTAAGTGAAAGATTCTTGGGCTTGAAACTTGCACAAACTCACACTACCTTGTGTTTGATTTTTTATCAAATAGAATGGGGGTGGTGAGATTCGAACTCATAACAGTTGGGTCAACAAGACTTTGATACCATGTTAAGAAACAATCTCACCTAAAAAATTAAGTTGATGAGGCTTCAGAATATGATTTATATATATTATTCTCTAACATTGTGCATATATTACAGGGTTTAGGGTTATAGACACTGGATGTTGTCCAGCACGCAGTGATGGCCAATGCATTCAAGACTCAACCCCATGCCAAAATAGGAATGAGTATGTGTTTTGGGATGCAATTCATCCCACCGAAGCTGTGAACCGATTCACTGCGAGCAGATCGTATAATGCTTCACTTCCATCTGATGCTTATCCAACCGATATCAGTCATCTAGTCAATTAACATGCAGATCGAAGTCAAGGAAGAAGATGATATTCCATAAATAATTTATAGAAATAATGTGGTCAAGGTCACTTTGTCACCTGATGATCAAAATATGTAAAACAGAAGTCAAATATATATGACTTCTTGTTGTGAACGAATTTTAATTTTCTGCAAATAATATATTTCAACTTTTCAAGTGTTATCTTCTAAATGATTTAGTTTTTTTTATTAATGCAACTTATTATTATGAAAAAAAAAAGTCTAACAATATGATGTAGCATGCATGTATGGCGTGCGTCCAGAAATAAACCTCAAAAGATTAGCCTGGCAGTAAAAATCTTACCCTATAAGGTGTATGCTTCCTTTAAAATTCAAAGATTTGAATTTTACTGGCTACATTTTCTTGGGGTCGCGTCTCTCATGATATGCACAAGCCGACCAGATATCGAAGTTATTATAAGAAAATATACCTACAGAATGATAAGATCATTTTTTTTTAAATTATTTTTGAATAAACTATCTTTTGGTGTTTATAGAATATCAAATTGAAGATGAGATGAGGCACTGGTCTGGTCTAAAATATCCAAACATCATACTTGTAATTGGCTTGTTGTAACCTATCTGACCTGCTAGGTGAACTCGTAATCCAGAAAAACTCAGCAATGACCTTTTTTTAGGTAATAATTTTCAAAGAACTCAAAAAATGAATCTATGAAACCATGAACATGGCAACCAAAATATCAAATAAATTAATAGTAAAACTACAATATTAAATCAATGGAAGGGCATTGGTGTTGGCTTGTACGCATGGTGGGGGAATTTGGGGCTTTCCTCTATCTTAAATAATAAAGATA
>CM055444.1:11349771-11370361 GCA_029228465.1 Salix viminalis | reverse complement strand
GTTAGAATTCAAATGTGAGATTAGCTTTGGATAAGAAGATGTAGTCAGTAGGTTTTATCATTAGTCTGTAGTCTTTAGTTTGAGTTTTAGTAGTTTACGTAATTTCAGCTTTTCTTTTTCTATTCATAACGATGATTATGCAAATCCTGTTGAGAGCTTTAGTTTAATTCAATCTCATGTTGTTGAGAAGTCCTAGTTTAGTTCAATTTCATGTCCTTGTAATCCCTATATAAGGAACTTTCTGATTCAATAAAGGTTAAGCAAAATTTCAGCAACTTATTGTGTTGTTCTTCGGGCAAATTTTATGTTCTTCATTTTTCCAGATTTTGATCTCAACAGTGCTTGTTAATAACAGCTACTGTTCAGATCAAAGAATTTCCAACAAGTGGTATCAGAGCACATCTTCTTGCGGGATCTGTGAGGTTTTTTTTGAGAGACAAACACAGAGAGTTAGAGTTTAATTGAGTGTAAACACAAGTGAGCCTTTTCTTTTCAAAAATCATGTCAACCTCCAACAATAATGCTGCTGCAATTCCAGTTTTTTCTGGAGAAAACTATCACATCTGTGCTGTCAAGATGAAGTTATTTCTGCGATCCCAAGGGTTATGGAACATTATGGAGATAGATGCTGATCCCACACCATTAAATGAAGACCCTACACTTGCACAGATGAAAGTTTTTGAAGAAGAAAAATTGAAGAAAGACAAAGCAATTACATGTCTCGCGATTCTGAATTGCAGCACCACATCTTTACGAAAAATCATGAACTTGGAAACACCAAAGCAGATTTGGGACAAGCTCCGTGTCGAATTTGAAGGCAGCAACATGAGACAAAACCGTCAAGTTGCTAGCATTCAAGAGAGAGTTTGAATTGATGAAGATGAAAGACCATGAATCGTCAAAGTGTATTCTCGCGATTGATGAATGTAGTAAACCAGATGAGACTCCTTGAGGGAGACATTTGAAGATCATAAGATTGTAGAAAAGCTTATGATGTCCGTCTCTGAAAAAATTCGAGCAAAAATCTCAAAGCAATAGAAGAGTCTTGCGATTTGCAAAACCTTCCCATTGCTCGAAGTTAATAAGCAAACCGCACATCCAGAGCAAAGAGTGCAGATGAGGGATGATGAAGTTATGGAAAAATGCATTTCAAGCAACCGAAAGGAAGAAAGATCGCAAATTTCCGTAAGAAAGATTTCAACAATGGTAAGAAATTTTTCTGGAAAAAATAAGTCCATTGTACCCGCAAACAAATACATAGTTTCCACCATGTTCTTATTGCAAAAAGAACAAATCATGGTGAGAGCGAAAGTGTCGGTTTAAAGAAAGGACTCTAAGTCATTGTGATTATTGCAAGAAGTTTGGCCACAATGAGAAATTTTGCAGTGATGAAGAAGAACAAATCGCAGCTACAACATGCAAATGTTATCGAGGAAGACAAGGATGAGGAGGAGCATCTATTCATGGCTCTTCAAACCGCCAACACTTCCAAAGAAAATATATGGCTACTTGACAGTTGGATGTACCAGCCATATGACAAAGTATTTGTCAATATTTTCGCCAATTGATCAATCAATTAAGCCAAAGATCAAGTTGGGGAATGGTGATATTGTGCGTGCCAAGGGTAAAGGCAATGTTATCGCCAACACAACCAAAGGTATGAAAGTCATTGCAAAATGTTCTTTACATTCTCGAATTGGATCAAAACATCCCCGAAAGTGTTGCACAAATGCTCGAAAAAATGGGTATGAAGTATCGATTTAAAGGAAATTTTTGCTTCATTACCGATTCACATGATTCAAAGAAGAGCAAAAAATTAAGATGGAAGATAATAGTTTTTATTTGAATATAGATGTTGTGAAAGGGCATGTCTTAAGTGCAAAAATCTGATGAGAGTGTGTTATGGCAAAAAGAGATGGTCATGCTAACCTTAATACATTAAAGGTTATGCATAATGGTGGTATGATTAATGATGGTGATCAATTGTGCAAAAAGGCTGCAAATATGTGATAAAGATGGAAAAAATCGGAGATGGTGATATGTTTAGCATGGAATCCAACAATGTTCATGAACAAATTTCGACTGAATCCACAACACATGAAGGCTTGAAAGATGATTTTACTCGAACATGGAGCAAATACTAGTGCCGTGGATGGTGAGGGTCTGCTGAGGAAAAAAATCAAAATGTTTTGAAATTATGAATCTCGGAAAAGTCGAGGATGTCGCTAAACCTGCCAAGACTTTTAATGGCAAAGAAATTGATGGTGAGGAATATTATGTTAGAGAATGGTACATGAAGACAGGAGGAGCAACATGTGAAGGAAATCTTGATGATGATTGAGGCCAAAACAGTGATCGATATAAGTCCAACTCATCATGACTTGAAGACCAAGATAATTCCAAAGAGTAAAGTCCGAATTTCGAAGATGAAGTTAGGGATTGCCCAAAGCAAATCTCAAGGAGGAGTGTTAGAATTCAAATGTGAGATTAGCTTTGGATAAGAAGATGTAGCTAGAGGTTTTATCATTAGTCGTAGTCTTTAGTTTGAGTTTTAGTAGTTTACGTAATTTCAGTTTTCTTTTTCTATTCATAACGAGATTATGCAAATCCCTGCTGAGAGCTTTAGTTTAATTCAATCTCATGTTGTTGAGAAGTCCTAGTTTAGTTCAATTTCATGTCCTTGTAATCCCTATATAAGGAACTTTCTGATTCAATAAAGGTTAAGCAAAATTTCAGCAACTTATTGTGTTGTTCTTCTGGGCAAATTTTTATGTTCTTCATTTTTTCCAGATTTTGATCTCAACAATGCTTGTTAATAACAGCTACATCGCTCGAGATCAAAGAATTTCCAACAAGTGGTATCGAGCACATCTTCTTACGGGGATCCGTGAGGTTTTTTTTGAGAGACAAACACGAGAGTTAGAGTTTAATTGAGTGTAAACACAAGTGAGCCTTTTCTTTTCAAAAAATCATGTCAACCTCCAACAATAATGTCGCTGCAATTCCAGCTTTTTTCTGGAGAAAACTATCACATCCGTGGTCTGTCAAGATGAAGTTATTTCGCGATCCCAAGGGTTATGGAACATTATGGAGATAGATGCTGATCCCACACCATTAAATGAAGACCCTACACTTGCACTGCGATGAAAGTTTTTGAAGAAGAAAAAATTGAAGAAAGACAAAGCAATTACATGTCTCGCGATTCTGAATTGCGCACCACATCTTTACTGAAAAATCATGAACTTGGAAACACCAAAGCAGATTTGGGACAAGCTCCAGTGTCGATTTGAAGGCAGCAACAGAGACAAAACCGTCAAGTTGCTAGCATTCAAGAGAGAGTTTGAATTGATGAAGATGAAAGACCATGAATCATCAAAGTGTATTCCGCGATTGATGAATGTAGTAAACCAGATGAGACTCCTTGGGGAGACATTTGAAGATCATAAGATTGTAGAAAAGCTTATGATGTCCGGCCTCTAAAAAATTCGAGCAAAAAATCTCAAAGCAATAGAAGAGTCTTGCGATTTGCAAAACCTTCCCATTGCTGAAGTTAATAAGCAAACCGCACATCCGTGAGCAAAGAGTGCGGATGAGGGATGATGAAGTTATGGAAAATGCATTTCAAGCAACCGAAAGGAAGAAAGATCGCAAATTTCCGTAAGAAAGATTTCAACAATGGTAAGAAATTTTTTCTCGGAAAAATAAGTCCATTGTACCGCAAACAAATACATGTTTCCACCATGTTCTTATTGCAAAAGAACAAATCATGGTGAGAGCGAAAGTGCTGGTTTAAAGAAAGGACTCTAAGTCATTGTGATTATTGCAAGAAGTTTGGCCACAATGAGAAATTTTGCAGTCTGAAGAAGAACAAATCGCAGCTACAACATGCAAATGTTATCGAGGAAGACAAGGATGAGGAGGAGCATCTATTCATGGCTCTTCAAACCGTCAACACTTCCAAAGAAAATATATGGCTACTTGACGATGGATGTACCAGCCATATGACAAAGTATTTGTCAATATTTTTCGCCAATTGATCAATCAATTAAGCCAAAGATCAAGTTGGGGAATGGTGATATTGTGCGGGCCAAGGGTAAAGGCAATGTTATCGTCAACACAACCAAAGGTATGAAAGTCATTGCAAATGTTCTTTACATTCTCGAATTGGATCAAAACATCCCCGAGTGTTGCACAAATGCTGAAAAAATGGGTATGAAGTATCATTTAAAGGAAATTTTTGCTTCATTACTCGATTCACATGATTCAAAGAAGAGCAAAAAATTAAGATGGAAGATAATAGTTTTTATTTGAATATAGATGTTGTGAAAGGGCATGTCTTAAGTGCAAAAATCCGATGAGAGTGTGTTATGGCAAAAAGAGATGGTCATGCTAACCTTAATACATTAAAGGTTATGCATAATGGTGGTATGATTAATGATGGTGATCAATTGTGCAAAAGGTCTGCAAATATGTGATAAAGATGGAAAAAATCGGAGATGGTGATATGTTTAGCATGGAATCCAACAATGTTCATGAACAAATTTCTGCTGAATCCACAACACATGAAGGCTTGAAAGATGATTTTACTGAACATGGAGCAAATACTAGTGCTCGTGATGGTGAGGGTCTGCCGAGGAAAAATCAAAATGTTTTGAAATTATGAATCTCGAAAAAGTCGAGGATGTCGCCAAACCTGCCAAGACTTTTAATGGCAAAGAAATTGATGGTGAGGAATATTATGTTAGAGAATGGTACATGAAGACAGGAGGAGCAACATGTGAAGGAAATCTTGATGATGATTGAGGCCAAAACAGTAGTCGATATAAGTCCAGATTTCATCATGACTTGAAGATCAAGATAATTCCAAAGAGCAAGTCCGGAATTTCGAAGATGAAGTTAGGGATTGCCCAAAGCAAATCTCAAGGAGGAGTGTTAGAATTCAAATGTGAGATTAGCTTTGGATAAGAAGATGTAGCTGTAGGTTTTATCATTAGTCGTAGTCTTTTAGTTTGAGTTTTAGTAGTTTACGTAATTTCAGTTTTTCTTTTCTATTCATAACGTGATTATGCAAACTCTGTTGAGAGCTTTAGTTTAATTCAATCTCATGTTGTTGAGAAGTCCTAGTTTAGTTCAATTTCATGTCCTTGTAATCCCTATATAAGGAACTTTCTGATTCAATAAAGGTTAAGCAAAATTTCAGCAACTTATTGTGTTGTTCTTCGGGCAAATTTTATGTTCTTCATTTTTCCAGATTTTGATCTCAACAGTGCTTGTTAATAACAGCTACTGTTCAGATCAAAGAATTTCCAACAATTACGAGTAGGCAATTCCTTGGCTAGAAAACATGAATGCAATATTTTCTTACAAAAATTCCAGCTTGGTATCAACCCATTCAGGTGGTATATTTCCACTTAGGTAGTTGGCCCAAAGATCTCTGCAGAGACGATAGAGTTCTAATAAAATTTAACCATATGATAAGATATAAAATCTGTAGAAATGTAGTGATTTGAAGCACTGCTTACAATTCTTTAAGGTATGGTAGTTTCTGTATAGCTTTTGGGATACTTCCATCAAGATCTTGCATTTTGAGATATCTGCATTCCAAGAACACTTGGACCCATCAATTCCTCAATATAAGGTCAGAATTCAAAACTTCCGACCATTGCAAATCAGTGGAATATAAGACATAACTACAACAGCCAATGGAATAGAAAACCAAAATTGTTGACATCTAGCAGAGCTTAGCTGAAGATCCTTTCTTTTCTATTCACTACATGTTCAGCCTCATTAAGTCCTCCTTCAGATCATTAGTATACTTGTTTTCTTCTGAATTTCATAAAATAAAATTCAACTATCATAGGGGGTTTATGAGGAGATTTTATCCACCACAAGTAGCCCTCCACCGTATCATTTGAGCTTAATACACAGTAGATTAGATTAAGTTTTTCTTAACATAATTTTTTTTTTAAACATTGTTAACGTGTTATCCAGTAAAAAATTATTCTGTATAATAATTATTCTGTATAATAGAGGATATATTTTTTATATATTGAATGTTGAAATTGCAAAGAAACAACTAAATCCATGACATGAGATAACTCCATGAAAATCAAATTAAAAACAATTATGAAGCATGATTCCCAATAAATCTAATATTAAAAGGTGAAATTGAAAACAAAATAAAAAATCTTAAAAAACAAATCAAGTCAACTTAGATTTACCTTTCAAACATACGATTTAGTTTATAAAATTGATATTTATGAATTCCAATTAAAGAAAATATATTAAATTTAGGTTAACTTTTTTATCATGATATTAAAAGAAAATTGATGAAAAAAAAAAACAAAACCTGAATTCCAACATATTTTATATTAAAGGTTGGCATCAGCAATCAAAATAAATAAATTTTTGTGACAAATATTTAAATAGAATAAGAAAATCAAGAAAAAATAGAAAAAACAATTCTTAAAACCATCTAATATTAAATAATAAAATTAATATAAAAAACTTATATGTGTGTATATATATATAAATGAGTGTGACAGGCATGGAGTTGTAAGTGAAGAAATATACATGCCAACAACGTGGCACACCCCCCCAGGAAATGAGCAGTTGCAGATACACTTTATTGTTAGCATCTGGCCTTGAGGTAAAACTGTAATTGTTTCATTACACAGTGTCATATTGGGATTCCAGCCTTTTTTGCCCAGTTGTGCTGCGACTTCAAGAAGAGCTTCCACTGCATGAATCAAAATTAAATCTCACGCTTCTAATTCCGGGATGATTAGCCGGTGGCTTCTGCAAAGCCTTGCCAGAAAAATGTTTGCAAAAAAAACACAGAATTCTGCAGAAAAGTCACTGAATGATGCAATTACTAGCATGGTTACAGAACTCAAATTTGATGAGAATGATGCAGTGAGGGTTTTGCAGATAAAAAACACTACGCACTTCTTCCCATCTAAACCAAATTAAAGAATATAACCCATCTGAACCAAATTACAGAATATAAATACAGTACATGACATTTATCCATATATGTGTGTGTACCTTCATCGTTAGCAAGGCCCCGCAACCTGGGCCTCCGAATTTGTTGCTCCCATGCAAAACGTTAGTAACAGGAGAATGAGTAAGGTAGATGTGATTCTCAAAATATCAGAGAGTGCAGGAGCCATCTTCCTTCGTCTTCTGCAATCCACCTTAAGAGTTCTTGATAGCTAGGCTGCCTGGAGAAATGAAGCTTTATGCATTATTATAGTCGACTTTTCAGTATGATGTTGGGTCTTTCTTCCGTTGTCTTATAAATAAAGATAACCTACCTTCTTCTATCAGTTGATACATTTATTGTTAGCTTTCATTATTATTGTTTATGTATTAATAATCACTAATTTAACCTTATGAAATATATATTTTTCGTGTCCCAAGCAAATAATATGTTTTTCTATTTAAAAAACCTAGTTTTTTCTCTAATATCATCGTTCAACATTTAATTTATTAGATATTAAACTTAATAAATTATTCTATTTTTTATGGTTATTTTAGTCTTATGATTTATATTATGGATTTCACAAATTAATCTAGTTGGAAAAAAAAATGACTCCAGTCAGATTCCCCGACAACTAATTTAAGAGATTGAGAAATGACCACACATTGACTCCAAAAAATCAACGCATATCATTTAAAGGGTGGGTTCCTAGCAGTCTCAGGTAGGTGGATTTACTGTCTATGTTTCTGATGCTTTTAATATGCTGACATGAAAACTTATCACATGTCGGTTTTCTGGTCCTCCTCCACAATATTTGATCAAAATATTATTATTATTATTACTATTGACACTGTGCAAAGTATTTTTCATAAACGGACATGTTACGAAATTAATATAAACCAATGGTTATATATATATATAATGAGTTACAAAGAAAATGTGTTAGTGAGTTCATTGAAATATAATTTTAAGTTAAATTTAAATGAGCATGATTCACCAACATTGAAAGATAGTGATCATATAAAAGCTTAGTAATTTGGTCCAATTACTCATAATCAATTAGAATTTATTTATTTTAAATTATAAGTGATGAGTCTCCAGATAATTTGGAATAATAGCCCGTAAACTTCTTTTTTTCATGCCTAGCCCAAATTATTATTTTTTTATCCAATATATATATATACATAAAACCAATTCTCTCTAGGTAGATGACTAATTTTACTCGGTTCAACACCTTTACTTCCAAAGTCATCCACTGTTTTAACGCAGCACCCAGCCCAGCTACTGAAACTGATGGGTCGTTTCGGCTCATTTGATTGGGCCATTCAACTCAAAAAAAATTCTGCATAAAAAAATACAAAAAATATTTTTGTTTTCGTGTGTATGCAGTCGAGTTCTAATACTTTTCTAAATATATTTTCACAAAAAAAAATTGTATCTTTTTTTTTTAATGAAAATAGAATATCGTAATTAGTTTAATATTATTTGTCAGATTTCGGTGAAAATATCAAAAAACTTTTACTAATCATTTTTTTTTTAGTGGTAAACTTGAATTGAAAACAATATTGAGCTTATAAAACTTTAATTATTTTTGTAAGAAATTTCTTGTAAAAAAATAATACTGTTTCAATAAAATTATCTGATATTCCAATAAGCTAGGCACTTTTCCAGATCAATTCTCTAACTGGGGATGTCCAGCTTTGACTGCTCTCAATTCTCCCAAGCAACCAGTCCTGGGCATGGGGATGCTGATCGAACTTGTTTAAGCACAAGCAGGCAGAGCAACATCGAGTCTTTAATGAGAAATTATGTACAAATTAAACGTGTTTCTCTAACCATTTTGATGATGGATTATTTTGAGATGAGTCATAATGCTGTAGAAGTCTCCTTTTTTTTTTTTTCTTTGGATTCGAGAAACCTACTCTTTAGAAAACATATTTTATGGTCCAGATAAGTGAGTAAAACCTTGATTGTTCCAAGCTCTTACAAGAAATGCACGTCCTAACTCGTACTCGAGACTTTCTATACAGATGTCAAACCCCTTGGGTTGGTAGAAAGGATCGAAAATAAAAACCAAGATTCAAGAGTATCAAGCCAGAAAAAGCAAGAAAAAAACTGAAAAAAAATGCAGAAAACAATCTATATGCTGATATATAACCGGACAGATTAACAAATAAATCCTTCATCGTGGAGATATAAAGATGTCGAGCAAGCTGAAATGAAAAGAAAAATTGAAGTGAGAGAGAACAAGAGAAAAAAACTCACAGAAGCAGAGCAGCAGAAATTACTATGGCAATCACCCCATCACACCCTTTACCCTGAAATGTCAATATCTATAGCTAAAATCACACTCTCGAGTCATTACTCCTCCTAGACCTCAACGAGTCTCTTCAGGTTCTTTCTCCCCTGCTGTTTCAGCAGTTTTCGTCTCAGTCTGTACAGGTTTCTTCTCCTCCAATGTTTCAGAAGTTTTTGGCTCTGCTGCTGGTGGTGCTTCCTTCACGGCTGATGGTTCTTCTTTAGGCACTTCTGGCTCAGTAGGTTTATTACTTTCTGAAGTTTCTGGTTTCTCCTGTTCTGCTGGTGCGTCGTCACTTTCTGTCGGCTCCTTCCCTTTTTCATTCTGCGTAGCATAAAATTTCAACCATAAGATATCGCAGAAGATTCAAAATCTAAATGTAGGGAAAAGATGATCATAACAATCCAAGCCCCAACAACCAGTACAGCTAGATACAAGTCTTTTATGGATGTCGAGTACATCTAACTAAGTCCCAAGAACGTAAGGCGATAGTAAAGAACTTGAAATCTACATAATAAATCTCGAGTATGAGTCAAAATATATATTTTTTATAAAAATATAAAATAGTTAGAATTTTACTCGTTAACCTAAATCCATAAATTATATTTTTCGAGAGATATAGCTAAAGAGTACATCTAACTAAACCATCAATTTTGTCATGCTTTATGGCGCCCACCATCGGCTAGGGACATACATATCCAACCATTGTTGCTCAATTGTTGCTTTCGATTACTTTCCTACCTAGATCATCATTATAAAGTTTTCAAATATATTTTTCTATCCTTTAATACTTTTATATCACCTTCCACGCATCAAAACTGCACAATTATGTAATCAGTTTTAAGTATTAAAATTGAAGCTTTGCTCGAGATGCGATCTCATTTCTAAACAAATTCTAAGTATTATTTTACCAGAATTAACTGTTTTACTAATAAAATTTATATCGATATTAAAATTGTTTCTTAACCAATACATGGACAAGAAATGTCCGTCGATAAAATTATAATTGGTAATTTTGTTTTCGTCGGTGACTTCATTGACAATGTTCTTATCAATAAAAAAACTAATTCTATGATGTTTATAAGATTATATAACTTTATAAAAATCAAATAAAAAAATTACGAAGCCCAATTAAAAACAGAAAAATAGAATAAATTCAGGTTAACCTTTTAATCATGATATTAAAAGAAAATTGATAAAAAAAAATATTCAAACTTATTTTATATTAAAGATTGACATCAGCAATAAAAATAAATAAATTCATGTGATCAATATGTAAATAAAATAAGAAAATCAACAAAAAAAATAGAAAACACTATTCTTAAAATCATCCAACATTAAATAATAAAATTAATATAAAAATTTGATTGTTTTTATTATGAATATATATATATATATATATATATATATATATATATATATATATATATGAGTGTGACAAGCATGGAGTTGTAAGTGAAGAAATATACATGGCAACAACGTGGCACACACCCCCAGGAAATGAGCAGTTGCAGATAACTTTATGAGGTAAAACAGATTCATATTGCGATTCCTGCCTTTTTTGCCCAGTTGTGTTGCGACTTCAAGAAGAGCTTCCACTGCATAAATCAAAATTAAATCTCAACTTCTAATTCCGGGAAGATTAGTCGGTGGCTTCTACAAAGCCTTGCAAAAAAATGTTTGCAAAAAACACAGAATTCTGCAGAAAAGTCACTGCATGATGCAATTACTAGCGTGGTTACAGAACTCAAATTTGATGAGAATGATGCAGTGAGGGTTTTGCAGATAAAAACAGTAAGGAATTTTCCCATCTGAACCAAATTAAAAATATAAATCCATATATATTTTGCAGATAAAAACAGTAAGGAATTTTCCCATATGTGTGTGTACCTTCATTGTTAGCAAGGCCCCCAGCCTGGGACTCCAAATTTGTTGCTCCCATGCAAAACGTTAGTAGCACCAGCACGAGTAAGGAAGATGTGATTCTCAAAATATCAGAGAGTGCATCTTCCTTCGTCTTCTGCAATCCACCTTAAGAGTTCTTGATAGGCTGCCAGGAGAAATGAAGCTTTATGCATTATTATAGTCGACTTTTCAGGATGATGGAGGGTCTTTCTTCCGTTGTCTTATAAATAAAGATAACCCCACACTGAAATTACACCTGTGTTTAAATCGATTGTTTTTTAAAATTATTTTTATGGAGAAATATATTAACATAATTTTTTTTAAATTATTTTTAGTATCGTAACATATAATGAAGATTGAATTGATGACAAATTGAAAATTGAATTGTATTCTGTTTTTCTCAATTGATTTGAGATACAAATATAGCTCTATTTATACACACAATTCTAAGAGTAAAATGCAGTTTCCATATACAATATGCAACGGCTACAAGATGCAGTTTCCATATACAATTGTAGCCGTTTGCTTGAAGTTTCCATTTCTGTTTGTTGTAGCCATTGCATGATTGAGAAGAAGAGTTGATTGTTGCAATTGTTTGATTCACTGTAATCAATTTGCAGATTTTGCTTGTGTTTGGATGCTCTCCTTTATACGCCCCTTCAAGATTGAGCTGCCATCGGCAAGACCAATCTTGATCCTTAAGAAGACGGTACGTTGCTTTGACAATGGCTTAGTCAACAGATCAGCAAGTTGATCATCTGTGTGAACATGATGGACTTGGAGGATGCCTCTGTGGACTAAATCACGAACAAAGTGCAAATCAATTTGAATATGCTTCATACGAGAGTGATTCACTGGGTTGTAGCTTAGGTGAGTAGCACCAAGTTCTTTGGTGGAGAGGACAATGGGAATCCAAGTTCTTGGAGAAGATTTAGAATCCACATTGTTTCAGAAGCTGCAGATGCTAAGGCACGGTATTCAGCCTCAGTGGATGAACGGGCAACAGCCTTTTGTTTTCTTGAAGACCATGAAATAGGTGTTGTGCCGAGAAAGGTGACATAGGCGGAGGTGGAGGTTCGATCATCTAAGTTGCCACCCCAATCAGCATCAGAGAAGGTTCTGAGAACAGGGGAGCCAGTGTTGCTGATTTGAAGACCATGAAAGAGTGTATGTTTGAGATAGCGAAGAAGATGCTTCGTGGCCATCCAGTGACTTTGTGTTGGTCGATGCATAAATTGGGATAATTTGTTCACTGCAAAAGAAATATCAGGTCTGGTTAGAGATAAGTATTGCAGACTACCAATAACACGGCGAAATTCAGTGCTATCGACAGAGGCACTCCCATCATCAAGTTTTAAAATGGAACTAGTGGATAGAGGAGTAGAGACATCCTTTGCACCATCCATGTTAGTGGTGGATAGCAAATCCCTGATATATTGTTGCTGAGAGAGGAACAGTCCTGCTGAATGGGGGATTACTTCCACTCCAAGAAAAAAATGAAGATTGCCCATGTCTTTAAGAGAGAACCGAGAACTGAGTTGTTCGATCATAGAAGACACAAATTTTAAATTATTTCCTGTAATAAGAAGATCATCAACATACACAAGTAAAAAACAAGTATAATGATTTTTATTGTAGATGAAAAGAGAGGGATCTGCCCTTGACTGTGTAAACCCAAGATTGAGAATGGCGTCTTGAGAGTTGTATACCAAGCTCTGGGGAGCTTGTTTCGAGCCATAAATGGCTTTATTTAACTTGCGGACATGAGATGGGACGAAAGTGGCATCCTTGAAACCCGAGGTCGCATCATATAGATCGCTTTACGTTAGAGAACCATTCAAAAAAAGCATTATTAATGTCCATTTGTTTTAGTGACCGACTCTTCGAACTCGCAATGGTGAGGATCATGGCTAATGGTTCATGGGTTTGACAATCGGACTAAATGTTTCTTTGTAATCAATTCCCGAAATTTGATTATAACCCTTTGCAACCAAGCTGAGCTTTGAACCCGATCTAATGAACCATCGATTTTCTTTTAACTCTAAAGACCCATTTGCAACCAATGAGATTGCAGTTTGGTGGGGGAACAGTCAGTTCCCATGTTCCATGTTTCATAAGAGCAGTAAGCTCATTTGACATGGCTTCCCGCCACTGAGGGTGAGAGACAGCTTCCCTTACACTGGTTGGTTCAAGTGGTAGAGGTAGGGGATGAAGAGTGGCTGAGTACATGTGTTTGGGTTTGTAAATATGGTTCATCGATCGAGTGCACATGGTATGAGTTCTTGGGGCAGGAGGGGGCTGAGCAGGTAAGGACACAGGTATGGATGAAGAGGAATTAGGTGATTGCGGTTGTATGGGAGAGTTAACATGAGGAGGAGAAGGTGTTGGAGAGTTTACTGGAGAAGATGTTGAATGAGTTCCTGAGTCGGCTTGAGCAGGTGGAGTAGTAACTTGCACAGGAGTAGTCTTGCCTGGAATAAGATGAAACAAAGTGTGTGCTGGACTTGTGTTGGTGAGAGCAGGAGAAGAGTCAGTTATAAGTGATGACAAGTGTGGAAATATAGTCGATAAATTTTGACTTTCATCAAAGACTACATGCCGAGATATGAAGAGTTTATTAGTTGATGGTTCTAGATATTTATAAGCATTTTGATGCTGTGAATAACCAAGAAAAACACACATTTTTTATTTTGGTTGCATTTTGTTGGTATTGTATGGTCGGGTAAAGGGGTAACACAGACAACCAAATTTTCGTAATTTAAGATAATTTGGTTGTTGACAAAAAAGTGCTTCGAACGGTGTTTTATTTGATAAAATGGGGGTAGGTTGCCTATTAATTAGATAGGTAGCTGTGGCAAAAGTGTGAGGCCAGTAAGATATGTGAAGAGAAGCATCATGAAGGAGTGTTAATCCTGTTTCAACTAAGTGACGATGACGTCTTTCAGAAACGCCATTTTGCTGTGGAGTGTGTGGTGCTGTAGTGTAGTGACTAATGCCATGTAGGGACAAAAAAATTTCTTAAAACAATAAACTCACCACCATTGTCGAATAAAGATTTTTTTATTTTAGTATTAAAAGCGTGTTTCAACAAATATTTTGAATTTTGGAAAAAATTTGAGAAACATTAGATTTGACAATCATTGGATAAAACCACATATATTTTTGTGTAGTGATCAATAAAAAATTAAATAATATTTGGATCCATCAATACCCGATGTATGCAGTGGGTCCCCATACATCGGTGTAAATATACTCAAGCGGATTATTACTTTGAAAACTAGTGACGCTGAAATGGTAATTGATGAGATTTATTTATTGAGCAAGAGCTACATAAAGATGACTCTTTTTTGATGTTATTGGAAGAGAAAACTTATTGACGAGATTTCGTACTAATTTTGGGAGTTGGATGGCCAAGTCGTTTATGCCAATCATCAAGTGATGCCCTTTCATGCACAAGGGCAAACTTGGGATAAAATGTAGACGACAATGATTTTGGAAAGATGTATACGCCATTGTTACACATGCCTCTTAGCGAGATTTCCTTCGTGAATTTGTCCTTCACAAGAAAATAAAAACGGGTGAAGTTCAACAAATACATTATTTTGCTTAGTAAAGCGGTGAACCGATATTAAATTTTTTTTAAGGTGAGGAACACAAAGAATATCATTTAAATTAAATGTTCGATTTTTGAAAGGTAATTTTAAAGAACCAGTGTGAGAGATATTCAAACCTGAACCATCACCAAGGAGGATTTCATCAGTTCCATTGTACTCAGAATGGATTGATAACTGTTCAAGATCTTCGGTTATGTTGTGAGAGGCACCGGAGTCTAAAAGCCACGATTTATCCTTACCTGCAGAAGATTGAGTGCAATTTAAAGATGCTTTACTTATCTGTGAGCATAGTTTGGCCGTGTGACCCATTTGGTCACAAAGTTGGCATTTTGGCTGAAATCGTCGTGTGAAGCGTGCTGGTCGGCTGGAGTGAGACTAGCGATTTTCAGGGGAGGCAACGAATTGAGATGGGTTATTGACTTGATACCGATTGTAGCCATGATACTGGTTGGGTTTCTTCTGGAAATTTCCGCGATGAGAGTTATTTCTCCCTTTGTTGGAGTAATTGGCAGTGATGATCTGCTGTTGAGAGGCGGCATCCAGACGCCGGAGATAGGTTTCATGACCAATTAAAAGGTCATGAAGTTCTTCAAATGCTAGGGATTTTTCCCGTGCGCGAATTGGCGCAGCAATTTCTCTAAAATCAGGTCCTAATCCATTTAGGACATATAGAGTGAGGTCGTCATCCGAAATTGGATGATCTATGATGGTGAGTTCATCAATTAAGGCCTTCACAGTGTGCATATATTCAGAAATAGAACGATTTCCTCTTTGAATGAGGGTGAGTTCTTCCTTCAATTGCATGGCTCTTGTTCTTGAGCGACTGGCATAGAGAAGGTTGAGTTTCGTCCAAGCAGCATGGGACGTTTTTGCTGATGCAATGAGAGGAGTGATCGCAGAGGTTGTTGATGCTAGTATAGCACTCAATATCAACTTATCCTGTCGAACCCAATGGGTTTTATTCAAATTGGCAGCAGATGTGCCTATAGGGGAGGGACAAACAGTGTCTCCGGTTACATAATCAAGAAGATCATATCCAATGAGCAAGGCTTCAAACTGGAAACGCCATTGAGGGAAGGTGGACGGGGTTAATTTGTCGTTGATCTGGGCTGAGATGTTGAGGGCAATGAGTGGTGTGGTGGTTGCAGATTGGGGTTGGGTGTTGAGATTGTGGATCTGTTCTGGGGATGATACAGGCATGGCTGAAGTTTGGATCGTTTCCTCGTTTGAGGTTTGTTGCTCTGATACCATAATGAAGATTGAATTGATGACAAATTGAAAATTGAATTGTATTCTGTTTTTCTCAATTGATTTGAGATACAAATATAGCTCTATTTATACACACAATTCTAAGAGTAAAATGCAGTTTCCATATACAATATGCAACGGCTACAAGATGCAGTTTCCATATACAATTGTAGCCGTTTGCTTGAAGTTTCCATTTCTGTTTGTTGTAGCCGTTGCATGATTGAGAAGAAGAGTTGATTGCTGCAATTGTTTGATTCACTGTAATCAATTTGCAGATTTTGCTTGTGTTTGGATGCTCTCCTTTATAACATATATATAAAAATACTTGATAAATTAATTAAAAACAATAAAAATCATAACATGTTTAGAAGGTGAAATAAAAAAAGACCTTTATCTCTCACTCAACATGAAAATTGTTGGTGAAAAAGTAATGATAAATGTTGTGGCTGGCTGCATTTTGTCTGAAGTATTGTAGTGATTGGTTTTAAAAATATATATAAAAATATTATTTTTTATTTCAAAAAAGCAGGGAAGACTATCTATAACAAATGTTGGATAATTTAAATAAGTGTCAAAAAAGAAATATAAAATGAAGATTTTTGAAGACAAGTAGTTGAGGCTGATAGCAAAATGAACATGTAAGAACAAACCTAATAATATGAGTTTGAGTTCTAAAATAGTAAGCATAAGAATATGAGAAAGATCAGTCAAACTAGTCACCTATCAAGCTGACAAGAGACACTCAACAGACAAAAGAAACCAGAAAACAAATAGGAAGATGGAAACAAAAAGAAGAAAAGAAAGTAGAATTTACCTTGCAAGCAAGCAAGAAAGATGGCTGAACTCCAGATGCGATGATTCGATTCAATCAGAAACAGGAAGCACAGGTCATCCGAAAGGCTTAAGAAATTTGGTGAGGGAAGCACAGGTCAATGGTCTACTGAGAGAGATCTAGCAGAAGATAATGCCATTTTTGCAGTACGGTCAGATCAATGATAATTAATTATTGTTATAAGATATAGCAAGTAGCTTTTAACCTTTAATTATATGCAAGTGCTGCAGTGCCTTTAATTATATTAATTGATTATTAATAATGACCAAATATCGAGGGAAGCAGTGAGTCATTCAATAAACCTACGAAGACAGCTTAAGTTACGACGATCCGATCCAATTCGCAAGTGGGCATTCAAAATCTTTGTTTTGGTGTGAACCGGTTTCCAAGAGAAGACGGCTACCGAGTTTTATAGTTATTTTAGCTTTATGATCTATATCACGGGTTCGATAAAATTTTATTTATTTTTTAATTGATTTTTTATTCAATTCGTTGCATATTGAAAATATTTGAATTGGATTATCCGTTGCTGATTAAAAATATTTGCTTCTTTACAAAGTGGAGCAATGGAACAAAGTGGAGCAATGGAAATTTTGTTGCTGAATATTACTCAAAAACAAGTATTAGCAATGAAATATTTGTTTTTAATTTTTATTTTTGTAATGGATTTTTCATTGCTAATTTATTTGCAATATATAATCTATTACAGATAAATTAGCAATAACAAATTTACATTGGATAGTTTTTGATGTAAATTTCATTGTTAATATTTATTAGCAATGAATTTCTTTAATCCATTGTTAATAGATGAGAAGAAAAAATGACCTTGGTCAGATTCCCTGACAACTAATTTAAGAGATTGAAAAATGACTACACATTGACTCCAAAAAATCAACGCATGTCCCTTTTCATTTAGGACATTAAAAAATGACTACACATACCTTTAAATATCATTTAAAGGTTGGGTTCCTACCAGTCTCACTTGGGTGGCTTTACTATCTATGTTTCTGATGCTGACTGACTATGAGATTCAAGTGTTTTATCTTCGAAATTTCAAGCTTTTAATATGCTGACATTAAAACCTACACATGCGTTTTTCTGGTCCTCAACAATATTTGATCAAAATATTATTATTATTATTATTATTGATATTGCGCAAAGTGTTTTTTATAAACGGACGTGTTACGAAATTAATATAAACCGGTAGTTATCTAAAAAAAAGAGTTAAAAAGAGAATGTGTTGGTGAGTTAATTTAAATATAATTTTAATCAAGTTTTAGATCACAGTTTTTTGGTGTGAGAATGTGAAAACACATCAAAATAGATAAATCACATCAAAATAATCAAAGTTTAGTTCAATATTTTTTTTAAAAAAATATCTTCCCTAGTGGAGTTGTTATTCTGTCGCACGTTGCCACACAATGTCTAGGAGGGTCTCGTCGGTGTTGAGGAGTCACCACCTAGTTGTTCAGGATCGGTAAGAAAACTCGTTTGTACTGGTCTGATTAGATATTTGAAGGTAAGAGATTGGTTGAGTAAAAAAAAGATATTAACATTCTTAGTACGCCTTACATGAGTTAACCTGTATTGTGTATTTTTTATGTGATTAAAACATTTTAATAGGTAGTATTTATTCATGTGAATAAATCTATTTTTTGAGATTTTATTGTGGGATCGTGGTCCCAAATAAAATATCAGGAAAAAAAAATCAATGTAGATGCCCTAAAAGAGATCATCTATCCTGGGAAGTGAATGGGTTTCCTCCTATTCATGCTTCGTAATAATATTCAAATAAAATATCAAATACCGCTAAGAATAATTCTGAGAATTTTTTAGTTGTTTCTAGATATTTAAATATTAGCATACTTGTAGGACTAATATATATTGTCTGAATTTACACCATTAATTCTTATTAATTAAGTTCGTATGCAATGCTTTTTTTACATTTCTGCTTTCACATTTTACAAATTACACCACATTTATAAAATAACAAAAATTCAAATCCACAAATTCAAATACATGAAATAATTAAAAATAACAACAACGTAAAAAAAAAACATTAAAACTAATAAAATAGTCAGGAATAACGTTGGAGCAGTGGTGGTTGGTGGCGTGTGGTTTCACGCACCTCCACTAGTGAATCACCAGGAACAATGACGCAGGCTTTATTTACTTGAATACTTCCGGGATGTCATCCGGCGACCCTTCTGTTGGTGGATCCGGGTTACAATTCATTAATGAAGATGAGATTCAGTGTATTGAAAATTGCACCCGGTGATCTATACTCTTTCATGAAGATGAGATTCATGAATAGTTTTTATATTTGAGCAATGGAAATTGTTTGTTCTGTGCATATATAACAGGGTTTAGGGTTATAGACGCTGGATGTTGTCCAGCACGCAGTGATGGCCAATGCCTTCAAGACTCAAACCCATGCCAAAATAGGACTGAGTATAATGCTTCACTTCCATCTGATGCTTATCCAACCGATATCAGTCATCTAGTCAGTTAACATGCAGATCGAAGTCAAGGAAGAAGATGATATTCCATAAATAATTTATAGAAATAATGTGGTCTTGGTCACTTCGTCACCTGATGATAAAAATATGTAAAACAGAAGTCAAATATATATGACTTCTTGTTGTGAATGAATTTTAATTTTCTGCAAATAATATATTTCAACTTTTCAAGTGTTATCTTCTAAATGATTTTTTTGTAATTAATGTACTTTATTATTATGAAAAAAAAGTCTAACAATATGATGTAGCATGCATGTATGGCGTGCCTCCAGAAATGAACCTCAAAAGAAAGATTAACATAGTAGTAAAAATATTGACTCTAAAAGGTGTATGCTTTCTTTAAAATTCACAGAATTTGAATTTTATTGGCTACATTTTCTAGGGTTCATGTATCTCGTGTAAAAATCAGTGACTTAACCTCTTTGAATGTGGGAAACATTTGTGGGCGAAGACACAAAAGTTTAAGGATTTAGCTGAGGCGAGTATAAACTGACATGAACACCCAAATTATTATAAAAAAACGTATCTCCGTAATGATAAGATCATTTTTTTTAAAAATATTTTTGGATAAACTATCTTTTGGTGTTTACAGATCATCAAATTTTCAATTCTATTCTTCTAGTTTAAATTTTGCTCTTCGTTACTAAAACACTAATAAAAGGTTAACTACATCACATTTTTGTTTTATTTTTATGATTTTTCTTCTCTCATCTTTCCCTCTCAAATCAACATCTATGCTGTCACATGTTTACAAAGGCATTTAAAAACCTCAAAAACCCGAAAAGCAAATTTTAAAATTAGTTTAGTTTATGGTTGGGGGTGGCATTGGAACGTATAGAAAATCACAAGGGTAGCATTGAGGGATTTTAATTAATAGAAGCAAATATTGAAGAATTTAGAGTGACCAAATTGAAGTTTAGCCAAATTCTTTTGGGACTTGCTAATTTTACCTTTTCTCTTATTTAAAATTACACCTGCTTGAGTATAATTTATATGAACATAAATTCTTCAAAATTATGCAAAAATATATTTCTTGATTAAGAACTTTAAAGGTAAATTGTGTTTTGATAATGCATGCTCCCTCCACATATAGTGGACTTTTGGTATACTTTCATTTAACATCATACATATTAGACCCAACCCGACCTAGTCTATCGAGTTGAAATGAGGCCCTGGTTCGGTCTACAATAG